>JASANN010000209.1:0-43350 GCA_031762395.1 Calameuta pygmaea | reverse complement strand
CTCTCTCTCTCTCTCTCTCTCTCTCTCTCTCTCTCTCTCTCTCTCTCTCTCTCTCTCTCTCTCTCTTTCTCTCTCACACTCTAACAATCTACATACTCAACTATCTCATTCTCTCTGGGCCGTCAACCATAAAGGAAATTTTCATCCGCACTAGAAGCGATAACGCGGGACGCGTATCTTTCGCGTCGTCTTCATGGGAATTGGTTGGATGATTGTTTTTTAAACAAATAATACTAATACCTGATACTTATCGATAAGTATCCTTTTTTCAACCTCTTTTTTTTTCTTTTACAATTTCTTCCTCTTTCTTCGTCCCCTTCATTTCTTTGCTGTAAGCCAGTTTATCAGTCACAGGGACATATCTTGAAACTATACATAGAAGAACGCATGCGTAGCACACATAAGGTAGAAATTAATTGGGCTCTGTCTACATACGACTATCATTCTCTGCATACAAACGTAATTCTGTAAACCTTTCGATTCTTCACATGTGTTACTCTAATACTCTTGTTTATAATTTTCAAATTTTTTTTTTTTAATTTCTTCAACTCACCTCTCATAGTCTATAGCTCACTTCCGGTACCTGTTATCATTTTCTCGTAACCTCTTCCGCCTGTCCTATCATAATCGCACATAATGTTTTAACAGGATATTTACCCACCCATCTCCCACCTCCTTCCAGTGCTCTCCAGCTGTTAATCTCAAAAATTTGAAGCACCCTTAACGGCATTTAAAAAATGTATTGCTACTCCATTTTTTCGCTTTATTATATCCGAGAGATATGAGCTAATTAATTTCGCTAAGTGTTATCAGTAGTCATTGTGATTGCAAACTCGTATGACCTTTGTTATACGTATACTACGTATAGGTCACTTGCGAAACCCCCCCCCCCCCCCCGAAGCTTTCAACGTAATAAGCTTATCTTCTCATTATGGTCCTTTAGCCTCTCCAGTTACTTTGTTCACGTTTTCACACTTCATGTATTTCACGTGACTTTGTTTTCTTTTTTCTATCTTTTCTCCTTTTGAGATTCATTCGTTCGTATATGCCTTTTGTGATTTTTTTTTAATTTGTGACCAATTTTTTTTCTATCACTGTCACCGTTCAATTGTCTCACTTGACGCTCGACCCAGAACACTACACACACTCACGCACACTCATGAAATAATTAAATAGGAAAACGCATGGCTTTTCTATCGACATGCACAATTAGCGTGCGTGTACGCGGCGTTAGCGAGGAGTTTGCGCGTGGCAGGGTGGGCTGCCATTACCATTTTTTAAAACGTATAAAATACACGTGTCTATATTGACACGTGGGTTCACGAGAGAGAATCTCTCGTATGTTTTTTTAATATACTTTAGGTATTTTATACTAGGACATAGGAAATTAAGACCGGAAATCGTATTTACGTTGAACGTCGATTTTCCGATTTTTATTAGATTTGTCATATCCGGCTTACGATGGAAATAGGTATTTTATATTTTTTTTTTGGTCTCTTCTGTCTGTCCCTTTTGATTTATTTCCTTTACGTTCATTTTTAGAACAATCTCATTTGTACAACGGAGAGAAAGCACGTAGAGGATTGTATTGGATGACTGCTAGTGATCCACTCGATTTTTATAGTTTTTTTTTTAATTCTCATAAGTTTTTGGATTTTTTTTCTTGCTAATTTTTGGACTTCCTCACTGCTCGAGACGGGCACGCTTTTGTAGGTGCATGCGAATTTATTCGCCATCCTTGTATATTCATTATCTACTTTTCGTCGATATTCAGTTTCAATATTGTTTTTTTGATTTTGACTTCAGTCAATTCCTTTCGGATTTTTCATCGTCATTAGTTCTCTGTACCCTCGTAAACCGGAAGTTTCTCTACCGTTTCACTCTGCACCAAGTAAGACCAGGGTGAAGCGTCAGGATAGCATTGTTTCTATACGTTGGTCTTACTGTACGGCGATCGGCTATAGAGAATTGATCCTAGGCCATTGATCCAACTGATCTGAATGATCATCCTGAGACCTCCATCCAGGTTTCCGTTGTTCCATATGAAATGTCAGATTATTGTTGCTGTACGTTACTATCGAACCGTTCAAATCATCGACACAATATACTCAAATATAAAGTCATTATTCAACGGACGTCACTGTCACGAATCTCATGTAGTCCTTGTCGCTCACAATAGTTTTTACCCCAAAAAATAGAAAAATAGTTAAAAGCGTAGATCAAAGTTCTCACGATTTTTTTTTTATTCCTCGCACACGCAATTACCAACTTTGTACAGAGAAAAAAAAAGCGTGCATCCAACTTAAGTCTTATTAGTCACAAAATTGATACGCGTTATCAGTGTGTGCGCGGTCGTTACCGATAGCGTCGTCACATTCAGTGATCCAAGCTCTCGTGTATTGACGTGAATTAAAAAAAAAATAGTAAAAAAATGATCTGACCTAATGACGCATAGATACGAGTGAATCTGTCGAGGAGGTCACGTGCTCTCTTGTCACCCTTGTCGAGAAGAGAAGGGGTTGAGAAAAATAATGAAAAATCGATTGCTAAAGCGGGACCAACGGTAGAGAAAAATTGGCAAGGATATTTGACAGTGTGTTGACAGGGTGGATTCTCAATGGTTGTTTCAGATGGGTAAGCTGGGTAATAACCCGTTGGCAGGACTGGCTGCACTTGGACTCGGAGGACTAGCAACCCCAGCAAACACCGGAGGGTTGAACCCGGCCGGTAAGTGTACGTCGTTTGATCCTGACCTTTACCAACATCCTCGGGAGTACCACTCGTAACTTACAAGTTCGACGCAGCACGCGCGACGGATAAAAGAAAATGATTTCGTCACATTGAAAAAGTTCATATACTTGTTTTTGTTTTCTTCTTCCCTTTTATTTTTTCACGTTATTATATTTTGACACGTCCATTTGCTGTCGCGTGCTGTCGCGCGTATCTTGAAAAGCTCCGAGTGGTGCTTGTAATAATGAATCAAGCTCTCGCTAAGCTGTCTTCTTTGTGATCGACACAGCTCTGGCAGCTCTCGCAGGAAGCCAATTACGCACGAGCAACACGAACAGGCAGCAACCGGCGGCGAACAATCAGACTCACGAGATGACAGTGCCAAACGAGCTGATTGGCTGTATCATCGGCAAGGGCGGTACCAAGATCGCTGAGATACGTCAGATATCCGGTGCCATGATACGTATCAGTAACTGCGAGGAGAGAGAAGGTGGCGCCACCGATCGCACGATCACGATCACCGGTAATCACGACGCCGTGGCACTCGCGCAGTATCTCATCAATATGAGGTGAGTCTCCTTCTGATCGATGATAAGAATTCGCCTCTTTATAAGCGATCGTTAAAATTAAGATCCAGACGTTTCCAGAATTGTCCTGAATTCTTATCATTTTTCTCTCTTTTTTTTTAAATACTTTTCTTCATTATTTACGTCATCGAAGCCAAGGGAGAAGGATCTTCTCGCGCTGTAACAAAAATGCGCGAGGGGATGACTTTACGTTTGACGTTGATATTTATTTTTGTATTTCTTTTTCTTCATTTTATTTTTTTGTTTTTCTTGGGATACCGAGTACCAAGATTCTTTCTCCCGAGAATCTGTACTCGGTCGTCGTCTCCGAGACTCGACGAGAATTTTTCGTGGATTTCACTGAACGACAAACTCGCGAGACTCGGCGGCGACATGTGTGACAATCACTGTGGGACAGAAAGGTGAGAGGTGGTAGTTTAAGGTTAAGGACAGGATGAAGACCAAGTAGTCGTCGTGGCAGTTCAATGTTAAATGGAGGAAGGAGCGTCGCGCGAGGCAAGAGCAAACGTAAAGGAGAAGACTACGTCGGAAGAGGAGCCGTTCTTAATCCTTTGTTTCCAGGTCCTGTACCTCCAGGTCCAGTACCTTGAGTATCCTGCAGATTCAACTCTGCCAACATCTGTTTCCTATTGCCGCTGGCTGTCCTTTTTCTTCGAGTATAGTTAAGAAAAAAAAAAGATAAAGTAAAAAAAAAAGAAAGCAACACGCCATCCGAGCCGGGACAGTCCTTCTGGCTGGTAGAATCCTGTCGGGTCCTCAGCCGATATCGCGACGAGCGAATCATTAATTCCTTCCCCGATTCGTTCGATTGGGCCGATCCGTGACATCCCTGGCAAGAGGCCTCCTCCGGGAAGTAATTTTATAAAATAGCTTTTTTTTTCTATTACGTTTTATTTTTCTACACGGATCAGGTTCGAGTCCTGACGCTGGCAGTCGTAAGAATTTCCACGGAGGTCTCTCGTCGATGCTTCTTGTTTATTTTATTTTTTATTTCTTCCTCGCTGTTCTCATCGCTTGGACAATTCGTCAATAACCGGTAATAGCGAATAAAACGTTTGCTTTTTCGTAGATTCAAGTTAATCACGGTGGTTGCCTAACGTGTATACCTATTGAGAATACTTTGAAGTAACCGCTCATTTAATTTGTTTATTTATTTTTCTTTCTTTTTTTCTTTCCTCTTCTCTCAGTCACGCTGTACATAGCGCGTATCGTGGACACTCGCTTATACATTTCTTTTTTTTTTTTTTTGAAAATAATTTAACAAACGATATAAATATAGTAAAAGAGACAGCCTTTGGTTAAAATTGCTATTGAGTCTCCCAAAATTTTTTTTGGGATTTTCGGTATCTCTCGGCTCACAGATTCATTCTACGTGCGGACCAACTCCACCTCCACATTATATTTATAATCCATTATATTTTATTCCAGATTGTCACTCACATATTACTGCATAACTGCGATCAATGCCATCCCGAAATATTTCTATTATCATAACTTTTATCATCATATTTATTACATATCGTGTCCCAGCACTCCCGTCGCATGGCCTGCACTCTGTCCGCCTGTTAAATCGCCTGGCATTCAATGGTCTTGTACATAATATAATTTTCAACGCGATACCTAATTGTACATAATGCATTGCAACAGATACGTAATCGACGAGGACACTTGCTGCCTAAAAAAAAAAGAATCCATAACAATGGAACGCGTCAGTGAACGAAGAAATAAATCTCCGTAACTACGCGTTTCCGTACATTGGGCAGAGTGCACATCATGCTTATTTACTTTAGTTTTCGCCTTTTAACCGGCAAGGACCTGGAGATCGTGTGATATTCTCATTCAATAAGAAACAGAAGAAGCGAGCGATCGGCGAGCCGCTCAGTCGCTCCGATGAGAACTTTCGAACGATGCCGATCGATGAAATCCAACGACGTAGAGAAATCTCACACGGCCTCCAGGTCGTTGCCGTGCTTTTCTTAAACAGCAAAAAAGAAATACCCTAAACCGTTGTCCCTAAGGCCCGCCGGTTTTCTCACCAGTTATCAAGAACGTTTTCCCCTTACCTTTACATTTGTGTCTTTTCCCAGTGTCGAACTGCAGAAAGCTAACCTAGAGGCCCAAAATACCCAAACCCCTGGCAGCGGTACCACTCCCGGGGCATCCGGGGCCAGTGCTTCCCCTTCTACCACCACTACCACTGCCTCTCCTTTGGCCAGCGCCATCCCCCTGGCTCAGTTGCTAAGCAAGCCAGGTGCTCTCAACGCCTTATCTAGCCTGACCGCCCTCGGCGGGCTCACGGAATTGCTAGGTGGAGCCGCGGGTGCAGCGGCGACCGCCATGCCGGTACAAACGACCGGAGTACACAGATCGCATAAGCCTTTCACCCCGAGACTACGCAGTCCGGGGGCACCGGGCCCCACCGACAGTGGAAAATTCAAATCGGAGCGCACCAAGTACAACCCGTACTGAAGCGCGGCCGAGATGGCGTCATCGCCGCGAGAAAAGACGTAAAATGGACGCGCGACCCCGGCATCCTCACCGTCGTCACCACACGCCGCATTATATTACTATATTTTATTATATTCATCTTACGTAAACGGTATACGCCGCATCCCCATGCTTGCGTTCCTTAAACTTTTTTTTTCTTCTTTCTCACCACCTCGTGCGATTACGTTCGTTTGGGGGAGGAAAAAAAAGGCGGAGGGATGAAATGGGGATGCACGACCCGCAACTGGATCGCTTTATCACTTTTGTTCAAACTCCTGTTTCTCTTGTGTAAAATCATTTGTACGTGGACGCGTGCAGACAAGAGTGTGCGGGACGAGACGTCCTTTGCGGCTTTTTTTTTTCTTTCTTTACTATCATATTCTCGATACCTTTACACGTTATTGTCATCCATTTACGGGTCGAGATACTATATTGGTATCTATTCGCTTTTTTGTCTTATACATTCTTTTTTGTTCTGTTTTTTTTGCGATTTTTTTTTCTTCTTTCCTCGGGGTACGAGGTCGCCCACGCGTCTCTGCAAGACAGTCTTTTTATATTCATATTATTAATTATCGATTATAATTATTACACTAGCCTTTCGATCACGACTTTATTAGCTTAGATATATTCTAATGTAATGTTCTTTTTGTCCATTGTTTTCTTGACGCTATATATATATGGCGCGCTATACATATATATTTTTTTCGATGTCCCATTTTTTCCGATCTTTTTTCTTTTTTTTTTCTTTCTTCTTCTTTCGTTTACTTGTGATATAGTCGCATTATTATCGGGATACATTTAGTATGCGTGGCGAGTGATCTTGTTGACACGGAGCGACAACGGTATGACAATGTTTATATCCTGAAAATATCTGTTTGTTTGTTTGTAATTGTAATTGTAGTTTCTTAGTAAGTTTTTTTTTCCTCTTTCTTTCTTTCTTTATTTTTTTCTGACTCTCCCTTCGATCGTGTAATTTCCATACGGAAAAGAAAAAGGCAGTAGCTGTAATAGACCGGAATCATGTTTAAAGTAGCAAGGTGGCGACGGTGGGCTCTATCGTGCGTTAAACACCATTTGTTTGATACATATCCTTCAACGAGAGTCGTGAAGTGAATTAATAAAAAGAAAAGAGAAAGAGAGGACGAACGTAAGACGAAGAGAAAAAAAAAGTATAATGTCACGACTCGGCCCACCGTCCCCGTTACGGAGAGCTTATTAACAACAAGGACGCCTTGTTGATAATCGTCAACGAGTATCGCTGCACGGAATAATCAATCAATATATAATGTCGTATTACTATAAATATAATATAGAGGTAACGCATCTAATATACGATACACATTACAAATGTACACGTTTAGACACACACAGACACACACTCGCTTCCTTGATGCGTTTTTCTTTCTTTTATTTTATTTTTTTTCTTTTCTTTCTTCCTCATCAAACTTATATTATGACACGTTGACACTTCGGATGCATTTCCAATGTACACGATTACACAGTTATTGTATGCATACTTGCGTCATACGGCAATGACGTCTACACCGTCGTCGACGTAATAAAACCATTACACAATGACCTGCTGTAACGTCGATGCACGAATTCCTTCCTCTCGCGGGTAATGCAATTCGGTTTTTCCTTCCTTTCGTTCTTCGAGGACACAGAGAAAGTATAAATTGCTGTCGGTAAAGAGCGTCCTCGGTGATTTTTAATGATAAAAATATAAAAGTTTGCCTTCGCTCGGGAGGAGACGCTTCCTCGCGTAGCGAATAATACGAAAGTAACGGCAGATAGAGAGACGCATCTATTTTTGGCACCGACTACGAGAATAGAAAACGATTTTCGCAAAACGCTTCGTTTTATCGGTACACGTATTCGTGTATGATAATCTTAAGAGGAGAGACTTCGTTCACGGCGCATCATTGATTAACATTTATTTACGTTCACATAGCTCGAGCGGTAGAGAGTATGGAAGATAGTGCGTGTGTTTGAATATAATATATGAATGTTCGAGAGAATGCGAGTACGAGAGAGAGAGAGAGAGAGAGAAAGAGATAGAGAGAGAGAGAGAGAGAGAGAGAGAGAGAGAGAGAGAGAGAGAGAGAGAGAGAGAGAGAGAGAGAGAGAGAGAGAGCGTAAAAGATATAAAGAAATCATCCTTAAATATTTGTGTGCTCAATTCTAGTTCGTAGCGGCGAGTACCAGTAGCGATTTTTTCGCGACATTAGGTCGACACTCGGCAGAGGGAATGAGTGTTTAAAGTGGGTCCACACGGAAGAGAAAAGAAAACGAAAAAAGGGGAAAGAAAGAAAAGTCCAGCTAGGTAACGAACTCGACGAGATTTTAATACTCTCTCGCGTTTCAAAATTTTATTTGGCGAAAGGGTGACGGTGGGTGGCCGGAATGGAGGGAGGGGGTGGCAAATCTCGTATTCACGTTTACCTTTCGGTTCTTTCCTCTTTTCTCTCTTCTTTTCTCTTTCTCTTGAATCGAGCGCGCCTCTCGTCTCACAGAGAGAGAGAGAGACAGAGAGAGAGAGGGTTCGTCTTTACAATTCTCTTTTATTTGTTTTTCCCTCTTTGTTCGCACACTTCGTGTCGCGGGACAATAATTTCAATGAGAACTTTCGTGCGACTCCTGCGTACTCTGAAAATTAGAAATGTGGAGAAAAAGAAGTGAGAGAGAGAGAGAGAGAGAGAGAGAGCGCTGATAAGTGAAAAGAAAAAAAGAAAATACGAATGACAGCAAGAGAGAATGAGAGCGAAGGAGAGCGGCGTGCGAGCGTGTGGATAACTCGCAGGATCATTTTGCGAACGAGATGAAACGTAGACGAGGAGAGTAATGAATTTTTAGTGTATATTGGTCTGTAATGACGTCGCAGAGCTATACGCATTGTGTGCTTAGCAGACATTGGCTACCCTGTATCACCTTGTTGAATAAAGCTAGGCATATTTAATACAAAACGACACCAGATCTTACCCTGTGGCTTTCCTGAACATTCAAGATTCTCAAAGGACCTGAATATCAATTGAGCACAGAGGATCGTCCTAGTTTGTGATAACACTTGGGCTGGTCCTTTGATAATCTTACATTCCACAAACATACCATACCTACCTTTATATCCAAGAATATCTTTAAAATAGAGAACAGTCGACGAACTAAGGGGACAATGCAAAGTCTTTGCTTCCTGTATGTTCAAAGCGACCCGTGTCAATTCTCTGTAGTGAATGTTTGCATTGTCGCTTTATTTAAATATCATTTGTAACTTATATATTACCTATATATATATATATATATATTTGTATCTGTAAGAAGAAAAACATACATAGTTTTAAATTAGGCTTAATTCTCATATAGCGTCTACGTTTACGAATTATATACAATTGTATATGTATACGAGAAATATGTACAAGGCCGGATATTGGAAACTCATTTGGAGATTGAGAGGAAGGATGTAGGAGGAGTATGTGTGTGTGTGTGAGAGAGAGAGAGAGAGAATGAGCGAGCGTAAGAGAAAGATTAAGAGCGATTTAAGAGAGACAAATGCATAATTTAAGAGAGAAATGAGAGAAAGAGAAGAGATGTATCCATCCACAACCAACTTGACCCAGGCTCCTGCCCATCTTCGGTAAGCACCATCCGCTCCTCTGTAGTCCTCTTAATCTACTTCCCCCCGTTTAACCGTAAATCGTTAGAGAGAAAAAAAAAGAAAAAATCATAACCATTTGAATTTTTGACTGTTTGGTTTTTTTTTCGAGTTTTCGTCCAGAAAAGATATTATTTGTTTTAATACGTCTTATTGACTGAAATTACAAAGGAAATGAAAAATCAAGTTTAAATATCCTACGTATATATATATTTATATACACGTATAGTTTGTGTGTATACATATATATATATATATATATAAACACGAGATGTGTGATAACCAACTTCTAAAGTTTAACACAGGAAAATCGCGAACTCCGGCATAATCCTTTATCATCGATCCTTAGGAGAAGTATCTCGATTCGTAACGGAGATCCATCGATCCCTTTAACAATCGACGTCCTTCTCTCGTTTCGCATGAGCCCATACTTGTAAATATTTTCAAAACAAAAAAAAAAGATTCTTTCACTGGATATTTTTTTTTCCTAGAAATTCTTAATAAATTCGAAAACTTGCAAACATGAATTTTCAAAAAATATTTCTTGCTGGAATATTAAAAAAAAATTTTTTTATTCATTCGAGTCTTTGTACAGAAAAATAAAGATCAGTCCTGACAATTTCAGTAGTTCAGAAGTACTTCCGGTAAGGGAAACAGTCGACCCTCCAACCCCCCCCCCCCCTTTTTTTCTCATATCCGGTAACTCATGGATCGCTGAAACAATCGAACTTCTGTTTCAGGATATCGATGGAGACCGCAGGAATGGCGATCCCTGCGTATCACTACATTGCGCCGAATCACATCGTCAAGTCTCCGATCCACTAAGAAGGGGGGGAGGGGGGATCGACCACTTGCTGGATGACGTCGATGGACGCAGAGCGTCGCGACGCGCGCGAGGCTGTCAATGGCATCTCTGGGGCTGGGCCACAACACTGTGTTCAACCAGCTTGCTATACCCCTCTGAGAACATCAATACGAGAGATACATTATACACTTAACATATACGATACACTACACAGGTGAATGGAATAGATTTAAAGAGAAAAGAATAAGGACGAGACGAAGAAGAAGAAGAAGAAGAAGCAAAAATGATTGCCGAAGATGCACGCGTTATATGTATACGCAAAGCTTACATATGGATCTTGCAAGAAACTCCGTGGGAGGGATGACAGAAGAAAATAAGTGATAGGGATTAAAGAGACAAAGAGAGAGAGAGAGAGAGAGAGAGAGAGAGAGAGCATAAATGACGTTTTATTAACGGAAGAACTTTATAAGGCGAACGAGGCAGGTGGGGTAAAGAAAAGAAAGAAAAATATAAATTAAAAAACAGGAACACGAGAGATACGATAAAAACACGAATACACTCGAGTCTACAAAAACTGTACAAAGGGAGGCGATGAGGACAAAGAAGAAGAAAAAAAAAGAATTGAAAGATGTACGAGGATACACGAAAAAAAAAAAAAAGGAAATTAACGAGTGGATGGGAAGCGACTAAGGAGGTGGAGATAAAAAAAATAATATTGCACGCCGCAGCCCCAAACGCGCTGCTGCCGATTGGTAAAGGGAACAAGCCAAAGATACGTTAGTTTTCATTTTTATATTTAACGAACAAACAAAAAAAGAATTATTACGATGCTAATACTCTAAGGGTTGGTCGTTAGCGTTTTTTATTGCGACACGTTCCGGCGCCGACTAATCCGTTACGGAGTCGTTCGTGACGGTAAACGAAATAATCACAATCGGCTCCGTGTATCTTTGTCGCTCGCGACGAGGATCTGATCCGCGTGCGTTGGATACCCGAGTAAAGGTAGTAGCTGATATTCGGCGGAAGGATCCGCAGAGTCTCTTGGTGCGTCACGAAGTAATCGTAGTCAGCGATCAGGGAGGAAAAGGGTTGGAAGCTTGATAAGAGATAAGAAGGGATTCTAAAGGACGTAAAAAAATGATGAGTCGCGATCGAGAAGAAATTGAGGGGCAAAAAAAATTAAGAAAAAAAAAAAGTAACAACAGCAGGAAAGTACAGCCTTTCGGTTTATTATAATATATATTCAGAAAGAAAAAATTAGCGGAGCGATCTCGAGCGGCAGGCACACGCATAGTATATAGTGATGTATATGGTGTATGTATATTAATAATGGGAAAGGTGCGAGAGTGGCCGATATATAATTTTTCTAGCTTCCATTTTTTCTCGTGCCCTCGACGTGTGCGCGCAGAGTATTAAAAAAATAAGGTAAAAAAAAAAGATAATAGAAAACGTCGGAAAAACGTATAGGGAGGTATAAAAATTAATCGCGATTTATTGTATAGTTGCGTAACTTTTGCATGCGGGAAGAGGGAAATTTGGTCTTTTAAGTAATAACAGTACGAGGATGCGTGGAAGCGGAACGCGGTACGATTACGCGTACGTACCCTGCTTTAACGGGAGAGTAAGATATTGTTATTATTTTTTCTTTCTCTTTTCTTTTTTTGAGTGCGATTTTTCTCTCTGCGTAAGAGGGTATATATATATATATATATAAAGGGATATATGGAAAATCCCAGGAAACTTTTAAGTCAGGTCCCGGGACACGTGTAGGGTATATAGGCGTCTCTCGTAATGCGTGGACACTTTTGTTGCCGCGTCGCGACGTCTCACGTCGTGCGCGCGCGCGCGCTCGTCAACTTATCGAGGCTATAATCGCTCGTAGGTGCGTTGCGGTTAACAGTTTATCAGCCTCCTCTCTTACGAAGATCCCTCGACGAAAATCTTCCCTTGTCGTCTACGTGAACTCGCGACGCGGCGACGATCGTCAGGACGCGCGTTATCGCGCGGTTTCTGTTGAGATTACAAACTATTACGTGGAATATAAATAATAATATATTTATTATACGATAACAAATTAATTAGTGGAGGTATAGGCAATAATGATGATGATTGATTGATCGATAATTATGGTGCATGTTCAAAGCACTGCTTTTGAGACTAGGAGGCGCCCTTTTTTTTTCGTATCCTTTTTTCAAGGCAGATAAAAATTTGTTAAATTATTCGCGTCGTCGATTTCGCGTATTCGATGTGTTCTTTTTCGTTATTTTGAATTTAAATTTTAAGACAAAATTGTTAAGCACTTTCGTGTGTGCCTTTTTGTTTTTTTTTTTTTTTGTGAACGGTGTAGAATTTTTTTTAAATCTTACATTTTTCCCGCGTGAAATACGAAACACCGGGAACTTTACGTCGGGCGCGTTTTCGATGTTACGATTCGCGTGAATTCGAATCGTATTGCATATTTCGAACGAGGAACGATGAGTCGTAAGAAAAGTGAAAATAGAAAAAAAAAGAAATACAACAATATCCCCGACATATCCTCGATTATCGTAAATGAAAGGAAAAAATGTACGATCACTTCCGGCACGTGCCAAAATGATTATAATTTCTATCCAGACGAACCTCGTGCTTCCTTATTAAGATCTACCTGTTACCACGATATAGTAATAACACACACTAAGCGAATTCGCGGTATCAACTCTTATCACGCATTGTCAAATTCGTGCATTTTTCTCTTATCTCAGACGCTCCAATTAGGTTTTTTTTTTTAATTTTTATCGCATCTCTCTTCATTTGTCCCTGTTACTTTGTACTGTCTTTGCCCCCTTCGACTTTTTGACATTTCAACGCATTTTGTCATTCGTCTTTTCCATTTCGTTCGATTGCCATTTTTTTTCTTTAACAAAATTTTCACTCTTCACCGTCATCTTGGTCAAACCTGGATTACCATGGTGGAGTTACGTGAGCATTTTTTTTTTTTAGAAAATTATTTACTTTCACATTGTTCTCTTTTTTCATATGAATTATATCAGTGTCGTGCTTAGATAAGAAATCCTGAGTTATTGCGGGAGCTCGAAACGCGAAGACTTATTGTAAATATATTTTTTAATTATAATTTATTCGTTAATGTTGTATATACTCGTGGAATGCTCTGGCGGAGAAAAAAAATCGTTCGTTTAAATTTTGAATTCCGAAGGATAAAGATCGTTCTCTTCCCTCCTCCTATCCAACCATCATTTCAACACCTGTCGCTCCATTCGATTCGCGAATTTACGTTATTTATTTATTTATTTATAAAGTTACTTGTTACGCTTCGCTAATACTGCATGGGGTAGTTCTTGGCATTATGTATTTACAATGCCCGTCAGTTGCGATTCGGTAAACGTAGTTATAGTGTGCATGTAAAAATTTGCAAATCTTGCGCTTTTCGATATCGCGAAATGCATTGCGAAATTATTATTTTTGTTTTGTTAACATCTGTTATCTCCACGAGAGAAAAAGGAAAGATCTACGAAAAGTTTAATTGTCAAATTAAAGTCCATCTCACATACGAGGGGACACGTTAGTTGAAAAGAAAATTAAAAATATTGCGAATATTTTTTTTTACGTGTCGTCGCCATCCTAAAAAATTATTGAAGTTAAATTTTCGTCGAAATTGACATCTTTTTTATTCTGTTCTGTTTTACCCTCCCCCGACCCCTGTCCCCCTCCAACCCAATTTAATACACAGAAAATAAGAACCATCCCTGCTAATCAACATTACTCGTCTTTATTTTCGTCTACAAAAAACTTGTGTAATCGTAAGAGAAAAAGGGAGCTCGAATTTTCTTCCATGTCTTCTTTCTTCGCACCCAACTTAACCGGCTATCATTGTGCAAGACATTTGATTCTTCGAAAAGTATTCGAGGGTTAACCCAAAAGTGTCAAAAAGATATAGAAAAAGCAACCAAGCGATATGATCGTACGAGACGTAGCTTATACTAAAAAAAAAAGTATAAAAAAATAATTAAAAACCAGTTAGTGAGAGACGCTGTATGATTGTGTATATCAACAATAAATATTGCTGTGATTAGAATTGATTAATGGTAGTATAGTTACGGGACAATTTATAAGACACGTCGGAATAAAAAATTTACGAAAAGTAGGTTTGAAAAAAAAGTCACACTCATACTAACACACGCTCACCGATAGATGAGGAGAAAAGTATATTGAGACGATAGAGCTACGCTAGCGCCACTGTCTTCCTTACGTCAAATAGAGGAAACAACATGGAGGCTCTTAAAGCGAGAGAAACACGATGATCGAATTTGGCTGAGAGTTAACGAGCACGGAAAAGCAAAGTAAGAAAAATAATAATTAGGAACAATCGATAAACACGGAAGGAACGACCAGTGCGTGAAAAACGCGTATAATGACAAAGAAGTGCGTGTGTATTATTACTATTCTGATCGTCGTTATTAACCGTCACATTCGAATGACGCGCGACAGTGGCGCCATCGCTCGGTGAAATTGTTCGGCTGCCAACATCAGAAGCATCATTATTGATGGATCGACAGTCGACGTGATCGATCCGTTTGACAGACTGACAAAGTAATTTAAGAAGACAAATCTTAAGAAAATAATGATATAAAAGAAAACACGTAACTGAACGATCGCAGTGCGACGGTGGCCGACCTTTCAAATACTCCCGTGCGAATTGGCAAGCATTCAAACGACAGAGTACAAAACGGCACGAACTCTGTCGCGGATCAATTCCTGTTCTCTGATTGGCTGATAAGTATTTTTCTCGGATGTATTTACGGAACAACGTACAGGAGATGAAAACGTAAGTTAACGAGAACAATATGGGTTATCATCCGTTCGGGATGAAGCGGAGGACAACCTTTTTTTTTGTTTTTTTTTTCTGTGCTTTTACTTATAGTTACTACTTCTCTTTTCTCACTGCTATCTTTTATATTCACTCAACGTCTTCACCCCTTGTTGACCTTATCCACTGATATTGTATTCTCCCTTTCTTGACTTTCTCTCCGTCTCGTCTGACCAGGAAAAACGTCAAAGCATAATCCGAGCATATCCCCAGTACACACATGATGATTAGGCTATGATATATCTCTTGCTCCAATTAAAAGAGGCTCATAATATTTATTCAGCGTACTATCAATTAATTAATGGAATATTCTCACGTGATACTTGCTAGGTGATTTTTCTCTGACCCGATCGAATTCACGTTTACGATCGCGTTGGACTTTGTCGTTATATAGTGTCGTATTAATTATTTACGATAAAAATAAGACCAACCCTCTAGCCCCTCACTCGCTTTTCCAACCACCCCCCGAATCTACCCTGTCATAAAATAATTATATGCGACATCGTGTAATCGGGCGCTCAATTATTACAATTCGGTTTTTTTTTCCTTCCCTATCACAACGATAGTCCCAGATCGTGTCCTTCCCTCGCCGGTCACCCACCTTAAAAACTTATTATTGATTAAAAATTCAATGAAGATCAATACATTGATAACCGTGGTGGTGTCTCGCTTGAGATCTGGGGGTGCCAAGTTAATAAAAAAAAAAAGGCGAGTGAAAGCAATGATCGAGTACAGGTCTAATGAATTTGGACGAATGACGGATTTGTGGGAAGAGAAAAAGAAATTAGGAGAAATTTAAGATCAGGCAGGCTCGAGGCACAGGGACGCGCCGTGTTATGATTATTATCTCGATTATGTCTTATCAGTAGAAAAAAAATGTATAACAAGATCGAAATCATCTTGTATAAGAAAGATATTTACTTATTCGAGAGTCTTTACACGGCGAGTCCTTACCGAATCAGATTCGTATACCCACTCCCACACATGGCACACGTTAGTAGACAATCCGAGCACGAGGGACGAGCTTTTAACCCTTTTTGTCTTTTTAATTTATTATTAATTAAATTTAAAAATTTTTTTCTAACAATCGTCCTCGTCCTTTGCGGCTGGATAAAATACAAGTATAACGTCTAATGGAGTTTGAAGTAAGAATGCGAGCATTTCGTTGTGGCGTAGAGCAATCTGTTAGTGCAGGGGCCTTATCCTTACTGCGCGGGTTAAATGGGCCCACGAGGATGGGACCTTTTTAGAAGGGCCCGATCGATATCCCTGACGATCGTCATCGCAGGAGGATAAACAGTCGTCGGCCCACCTCGGGTCCATTTTCCCATAAAAACCTTATAACCGTAACGCAAGGCAATCAGCTAAGAAATAACTTAGTTTTTATAGGATATTGAATCGTGTTCGTCTCCCGAACGTGCGAGCGAAACAAAAAGATTAAAAAAAAAATATAAGATTGCACTCTTAACTATGAACAGAAAAAGAGAGACGAGGAGATAGAAGAAAGCGAAAAAAAAAAGATTAGGAATGACGAATGTATAGTTTTTTGTCGATAGGGGGAGGGTCGGGAGGGGGTACATGGTAGGAGGGGAAGGGGGAGACGAGTTTATAGTTTTCGTTAAATCATTGATACACGCGATGCGACACTGTTGAGATTTTCAAAAAAAAAAGTTTTTGTATTTTTAAATCCAGAGAAAAAAATTTGAAAAGCAGCGAAGTTTAAACAAAAAAAAACGTGAATAGAGTGAGGGCGTAAAAGATTCAGGATCGTGTGCCAATTTTGAATTATTCGCGATGAATGATCGTGATGGATTGTGAAAGAAAAATAAATAGGGGAAAAAAATCGTGCCAAAATAAATAGAGTCGCGCGTGCCAAAGGATACGGTAATGAGAAAATAAGTACGTAATTAATAAAATAATATAATAAATAAGCGTTCGCTTTTCGGGAGTCTACTGTACACGGTCGACCGTGCCGCGTTCAGCCTCTGGACCGTTTAACGTATTTAAAAAGTGCACCTGTGATTCACTGGGCGCAAGTATAGCGTAACAGGGATCACGCGCGATCTAAGTATAAGAATAACCTTATCGAGGTTTAATTGAACCGGAGGTGGTACGTTGATAAGAAAAAAAAAAAAACCATTCTCGGGGTCACCGGTATTTCATTCCGCGTCTCCAATAGCCTTTTTTCATATCTTTATTATTTCTTACTTTTTTTTTCTTACCACCTCTACCCTTACCTAAAAATCATCTATCGGTGCGCTGTGAACCAGCAGTATTTTGCACTCCAGTTTTCACGTCTTCGAAAAATTATATATATATGTATTTCTCCATTCACCCTCACCCCCTCACCTAATCCTCAACCTGCTCATCGTTCACATGTATGGATATACAGAATTTCCGGCTAAAGGGCTTTTATTTTTTTTTGTATAAAAAAAATATTTCTTTGCCCTTCTGCTTTTCTTTGCTTCGAGTTTCACCATTATGTTTTTACCTTGTCAGATCCTTCCTCCAATAAACAAAATTCCACTTGATCGGTCTCTTCTCGCGAGGACCCCCCCCCCCCCCCACCTCCCCCTAAGAATAGTGGGTAAAAAGGAAAACATATATCTATATAATATTATATATATGTGTGTATATATATATATATACATACAATTTCGCTCTCTTTCCTTCACCTTCGGCCAACATCAACTTATGTTACGAAGCCTTTAAGAAACAGGGTCATAAATACTTACGAGTAATACGAGTATTTAAATTTTTAAAAGAGGAAAAATAATACGTTTTAGTAGTCGCGTAAAAATCGTGCTGTACGATTACGTCTTTCGAAGAAGCGTCTATCCGCAGGAGACAGAGATAGAGACATAGAGAGAGAGAGAGAGAGAGAGAGAGGGAGAGAGAGTTAAAAATTATATTGCGCAAGGCGAAAGACGCATAGATTTTTACGGGCACGAATGATAAACGCGAAGAGTCGTGGGAGAAGCCAAAAAGAAGAATTGCGAAAGGGGGAAAAAAAATTTTTTTTTTCAAACGAGCTATCGAGCAAGTTCAATAACTGCACCTAGAAAGCTCCAGGATCGTCTTTACCGACTGATCATTCAACAAACGATTATCCTAGATCGTTATCTCGCACGATCGTGATTACAGAAAAAGTTATAACGCTGTGAGCCATAGAGCTGTAATCTGACAGCCCTGGCCGATCACATATGTATCGCATATCGCGGACTAATCGCTAGATCCACGAAAAACAAGTACATTATTCCAGGGTAAAAAGTTTTTTTGTAAAATTGTCTCGTATGCAATATTTATGTATAGAGGAGAGACGAAAAGAAAAAGAATAAAAAAAAAACAACAAGTACCAATAATAGAGATGTACGAGCGAAGAGCAACTGTAACAAACGCTTGGGAGTGACGCAGTACGGAGATCGGGGTTGGTTAGGATTAAGACAGCGCGGGCTGAGGATGAGAGAAAAAATAAAAAGAAATAATAATAACAATAATCCAAAAGTTAAAGTAACGGGAAAGATGGTCACGATGACGTAACGTGCGAGTGACGCGTGAATTATTTGTCACGGTGAGACATAAGAGGTAAATAAGAATTTTACATGTAACGCTCTAGCGCCTAGGTACACGCGAGTTACACGTAATAATTATTGTAAGCGTAAGAGAAATAATTAGAAGAAAAAAGAAAAAGAAAAGAAAACGGGAAGAAAATAATAACGAAGAAACGACAGGAAAAGAATGTGGGTATTACGTCATTACTTGCCTATATGTTGTGTAGGGTGTAAACGCGGGATGCTTGAAGAATCGTAAGTGATTTATTATCGGCTGGTGTGGAAGAGTGCTTTTGCGTTTAGTAAACGTTTAAACCTTCGTAGATTCAACGTACACATATCTTGACGCGTTTGTTTTATTGTATTAAATAATAAATTGCGTGATATTCGACGGGACTCGTTACCATAAGAATCATCGTAGCCCGATCGAGGAGCTGGTTTTTATGTGGTTGAGGTCGCCGTGGCAAGATGGCGCAATGGGTTACGAAATATTGCCAAATCGTAACGAGTCTCGACGAATGAAACATTTTAATCAAAGTAGGAGCCATGTGTATAGACCCAAAAGTGAAAAACACATAGGTGACCCTCGTCCAAAATCAGTCTACATATCAGACTCTAGCTAGTGTTCATATCCTTTTCAATAAGATAACCTAGAATTTATATTTTTGACTTTGAAAAAAATTTTTTTCTCTCCAAATTTATCACTATCCCCTTATCACCAAGATATTTCGATACTCGTATATACATTTCTAGATGTATCTCTTAACGGCTTTCAGTCGTCGACGATACCTTTGTAAAAGTTTCTCCTTATCCAAACGAGAGGTTAGAATCTGTCTTGGCGACTGTTTTTTTAATTGTTACATATGGATTTTCGTTATCTAACCTATTTAACCCTACTCCTCGTTACACTTATGTACGTATGGTTGTCCTAGGGCTAGTACGTATCTCTAACGTATCTATCTTACTATTCTAGTTACTACTAGTATTCTATCCATATCAAACGACGAGAGACGTCATCCAATTAAGCCAAGTATTCATTGAACGAACGATGAGCCGTATAAAGATCGCAATAAGTAACTCGCGTCTCTTTCGTTTTTCTCTCGTAACCTCCGTTACCACTTCTTTTTTTTCTTTCGGACGACACAGCCTCTTAATGAAATTTTCGAAATGATCTTTTTTTTTTTCAAAACTTTTTTTTAATCTTTCAATCCTTTCGCGCGCTTTCCCACCCAATAAGATTGACCGTAAGAGAGAAAGAGTCTAATTGGTACGCTGCTATTGGCCACATTGTGATACGATTAATTCGGACAGTGCGCATGCGTGCGTGTATGTGTGTGCGTGTGTGAGACACGTGTGACGATTTTTAACGATGGGATGTGCAATGGAGATATTTAATTATGATCGATTTAATTAACGCTAATCTTCACGATCGTAATGACGTCACGAACGAATTATTTTATTTGGGTTTCTTCTTTTTTTTTTATTTATTTTTTTTCTTTCGTCGATCGAAATTTTTTTTCGCTTCATCTTCTCTTTTTTTTTTGAGATCTTTCTTGTTTCTCTCGTTGTCCCTCTGTTCCCACTCTCTCGAATAAAATCAGCAAAGATTTTGGCGATGTGTCGTTTTACGATTTCTCAGCGTATACTGTACCGTTATGTATTTGTATTATCGAACTTAATTTAATTAAGGCAAGTTGTTAATTAGTTACTACAGCACTTGTATACGTAATCGGTTACGAATTCGATCCTAGGAATTTTTACTTACGATTAGCATAAGATGAACGATTAGGCGAGGGGTTGAATATTTTCTTTTTTCCTTTTTTCAAACTTTTCTTTATTTCTATTTTCTTTTTATTCTCAATACACTTAATTTGCTCAATGTCTCCCTTAACAATGGCGCGAAATCTACCTGTCACTAACTGTAACGTTTGTGTGTCAAAAATATGGTGAATGCGTAACGAGTGTCTAAACGTATACGTGAGAGACGTTGTTTATTAAAATTTTTCCAAAAAGATTTTGAAAAAAAGTTCTCAAAGACTATACGAGATAAAAATTGTCTGGGGACGCCATATATTTCCACCATGTTTTTCGCCATTGATGACGTCAATATCCAAGTATTGTCATCGTCTAATATCAGATTCAAATAATAACAAAAATAAGCTCGACTAAGCAGTAAAATTATTGTTTAATTATAAAGAAAATTGTGCCAATCTATATCTGATCGTACGATCGCTATAATTAATGATGATTATCACCCCGGGAGACATACGTGTCGTATTAATTATTAATTATACTATTGTATACGTAAGGATGTTTCTATTGTATGTACAATAGGCATCGAAATAGGGAGGAATCTTGTCGTTACATATAAAATCCTACGAGTAGCCCGCTAAAAAAATTGGGGTACTATAAAAAAAAATTAATGGAAAAAATAAGAAGTCAAAATCAAGAAACAATGAGTTCATAATACATGGTATATTAAACATAAATGAATTTCACATGCGGTTTGTTCACGTGATTAATTAATAAACTGTTATACGTGAAGAACTCGTTGAGAAATTTGATAAGTGAGCGAAAGGATCTGCGACAATAGTGATATATATATATACATATATATATATATATATCTGGAAATTACAGAGGGCTCATTAATGAGAAAACGAGACGATCTTTGTATTATTATAAATAATGGAACGAGCAAAAAGTGAAAAATGAACATAATTGTCTGTTCCATTATTCGGGAGCATTCGGACACATTCGGGTCAACTCGCGACAATTTCTTCTATAGCGATGTATTTATTATTTAGTCGTTATTTAATTTGACAATTGTATATAATACATGTATACATATATACACGACGAGAGAGAGTGAGAGAGAGAGAGACAAATGGTAATTTATTTAAGTGCCAGGTTATTTAAAAAAAAACGCGCGTGCGCATAAACCGCCGCGCATCTGAACGTATTGGCCAATAAGAATTGCCGTTGTATCGCTACGTTGACCGTGATTGGTTGAAGACTGATCCATACGGGATCGTTATTGGTGATAATTTCGGATCGTTATTACTGTACGAGATCGAAAAGTCAAATCGAGACAAATTAAATTTATCAGTCCTTTACCCGAATTATCAATTGCATAATGTCTATTATGAACATCCCCCGAAGCACCTTGCCACCGTAACCGATTTTTAATCCAACATTCTTTTACCGGTAACGACGAGAACATCATGAATAATAATTACTACCGCTCGATAGTAATTTCATGTTTTTAAGGGCAATTAATATTGTAAATTTCGAGTACACTGTTTGAATGTGTAAGTTGCATAAAAAAGACAGATTTTTTAGATATTGCACTATGATATTTATTATTCTAAGATAAAAAACAACCACACAGCCAGCGGGTCCAGGACCTCGCGGACTCGTTAATTCGATCGGTCGATCGAATCGATTGACAGTTAACCATTGAACTCGATCGATGATGCGCGCGATCGAACGGCGAAATCGCGAGGCTCCGGCTAGCCGATGACAATTATGAATTAATATTATTAAATAAAGAGGAAAAAGAAAAAGTGAATACATTGTTCTTTCCATAAAAGTGAAGTAACAAGATTTTTAGTGTTTACACTACATTGATAAACGATTCTATTATTACATAATATTATATTAATAACAATATTATTATTGTAATGTTTGTTTTTGGTTATTAAAGTGTGTATATAGCAATATATTCTAGAAATGGTAAATCCGCCTTTCGTTCTCTCTCTTCGTTTGAATTTCCCGCGCGACCGATCCTCCGACGTCCAAACGTCGAATAAATAAAGTCTGGTCCCTCCGCGCGGTCATTGCGCTACAATCGTCTTACCCAAATGCATTAAATCATTGTATTATTATACATCTTTTCAGAAATTAATCAGCCTTACCGTCGCTAGAACTGGGGTAGAAGTGAACTAAGGAGGTAGGTCAAGAAAAAAAAAGTATACAAAAAATGGACGCGAGCGAAAAAATTTTCAAAAATAAAGCAGAACGGGCTGGAGAAGAAATACAAAATTCGTGAAGGAATCCATAACTTGTCACTTAGAAAGCTCAGTGAGTTCAGGGTGAAACATCCATGTTGATCCCTCCGACAATTGACCCCGTCCGTCACTGCTTCCCACGCAAATTGTTTTTACTAGATAGCGATGACTTCAGCAGAGTCTGATAAGGGTCCCGAAATGTATCTCGATTGATGCAGTCAAAGTGAACTCCGAATGGACGAGGGATGTGCTAACCTTTAAAAGCATAGTAAGGGATGATGCTGTCAACCCAAGTATAACCACCCCTAATATCCTCTTGAAATATTTACAATGGATCGAGAGAGTGTCAGTGACTAAGGTTAGGAGGGAAGAAAGTCCGATGGAAGAAATAGGGAAAATTAGCCAATAGAAAGAGAAAGGGGCTGAGGGTGGGGAAAAAGAAAGAACGCACATATGCATATGGTCCGATACATACAAGACATCGAGGCTTTTGGAAGAATCAGATCTCCGAGCTGGTGCGTCTCTTTGTATACCGGAAACTATTTACGTTGGAATATTGCCGCGACTGGTGCTGCCTCTTGCGGCAAAATTATCAGTTACAGTTTGCAGTATCCCCAGGTCTTTTTCCCCATAGCTTTAGTGCGTATTCTGTCTGTCGTTTGTATAATATTATATCGCGAAATTCGTCTTTCGTAATTTGCACGTGGTCCTTCGTTTTCGCAATTCGACTTCGGAGACAACTTTCTCAAAATGGTAAGTGCGGTATAATCAAGTGTCGAACCTATTACATTGCAAATTTATCGTCAACCACTACAAACTTAAAGTTTGGCGTATACATTTCTTTATAGGCATATGCTTGATAATTTCAAAATATGGTCTGATTAATATTATTGAAGGATCGTCTTATCATCCCTGTCTAGTTATATGGGCCAACGTAGCGGAAAATCTAGAACTCATCGATCAATCTTCTTCGAGTATGTCCAGAAGTGATGTATCTTTAATTTATTGTGAAAACAAAAACAATTCATGAAAAAGGGATTGCATATTGTTAACGCAGAAAGCTCTTTTAGAGCTGCCATTTTTATTAATAGAATATACGACAAAATTGGATTTTCGAAAAAGGGTTACCGGCTCACGTCACTAACATTACGAAAATATAATTTTGTATAACACGTAGCAATCATTAATAATACCAATTTGCATCTGACTAAAATGCGTTTACGATTAGCTTTTGTTAAAGATAAAATCTCTTTTTACGAACAAGTACTGTTAATGGCAATTAAATTTTTTTTACCACAACCAATCGACGTAGTCATTACTCAATACAGAATCAATGAAAAAATCGAAGACGTCAGACATAATTGATAAAAAAAAAAAGTGTGAACAATTATATTAAACGTTTAAGCAGATTTTTCAATATTTATTTTTTAATACCTTCAAACATCGACCAATCAATACGTATAAGCGCTCGTATTAATTCTGAACAAACAATTTTTTTGCCCGCGCAAATTGGCCACTTTTGAACTGCTTAAAAATTACGAGCTACAAAATCCTAACAGTCATTTGATGATTCATATTTTTTGAGTAACGAGCAGCTCTCCCCCCGCTCCACCCACCCCGCAGATCATTCCCATAAAGTCATTAAATCTTAAAAATAAACCAACTTCTACATACCTACTGTAAATTGTCTCTATAGTGAAAAAGCTATAGATATCTAAGCACGCATGGATCTATACAGGCGTCTCCTAAGGCTGCCAAAGCTCCGAGTAGGACAAGAGTAGTTAGTAGTAAAGCACCGTGTCAGCCAGCCTAGTGCTTTTCCTGAACGGGACCTTGTCCTCGTGGGTAGAACGATACGCGTGGCACTCCTCGAGTCGGTGAACAAAAAAACAAGCTTTGAGCAAGCCAATCGCTTTGTGAACAATAGCAGAGCGGAGCTTGCGATGTGACGGCGCTGCTAGTGAGAGAATTTGACGAAGGGTGGCGGTGGTGTAGTGCTTGGCGAGAAACTACCCTCAGTGTGATACTCGCCGCGAAGCCTCTCGCACTGTGTTTATGCGAAGTGAAGTACCTACAGTGATAGCCTTTGGCTATTGAAAGATTTTTTTTATCTTTTCATCCCTTATCACTCGCGACGTACTGTGCGGGGTTGACCTTATTGGAAAGAAAAAGAAAAATTAAAGTGTCCTCACACCGTGCCAAACGTGAACGTCCTGACGTCTCCCTGACCGGTGAGTCTCTTTGACCTTCTGCCAGATCCGATATAAATTTCTTTCGTCCATCCTTATCGGCAATATAGGTCTATCGATAATCTCGTATTGATTATCGGTAGTATTTTTTTTTTTATTTTTTTTATAAACCGTAATTGCACAATGGACAATCTCGATTGGAATACGCGTTACAGTTCTTTTTTTATTTCTTACTTTTGGTGCACCTGCCAATTGTGCTTCGCTGTGACAATATTGACCTGGGCAAATTGGAAAGCACAAAAGGTCATAAAGTCTTTGTAAGAATTTAACGTATCAATTGGAGTTGGATGACAAAAGCGATGGGATTTTATTCTTGTATACGATTAATATGTATTTTACTTTGCCATTGAAGATTTTGTAATTAGTTAAATTATGTAGCTTTCCTACTAATGACGTTACTCACTTTTTTTACTCAGCTTGTGATCTCGTAAAGCCCTGCAGTATCACATTTTGTGTAAAGCCGCCCGAGACGACTTGACAGCTTTGAGTAACGAGCTAAAAATTTTTCAAAAAGAGCTTCGTTTTCAAAAAAGCTCCGCCCCCTTCGTCTTTGTCAAATACTTTTGAGATTATTTAATGTATACTCGTAAAATGACTGTTTGACCTGGCGTGTTGGTACGATTAAATAATATATCACGGACTTCAGGGAATTATAGTTCGGCCATATTTTGCCTGAGCCCTTCTACAATAACGTTGTAACTTTTCTCATAAAGGAGAAACCAGATGCAAATCTAGTGGGATCTGTATAGGTGAGGTAGATAATGTGTGGGTGAAAAAAAAAAATTGAGCTACAAAAAAGCTATAGAATTTCAAACTAGGAATGCACGAATTTTCACGACTTTTAAAGTCATCATCAAAGTAATGAGTACACCCTGAATATTAAAAAATGGTACAAAAAAAAATACAAAAGGATAAAAGAAAATATACGTAAATTGATAAAAAATAATTTTTATTCCAAAAAAAAATAACCAAGAGAGACAATACAGCACCCATTGTTCTTACGTAATTTTATTATCTCGTTTCAAAATTTAAATCTCGTCTTTCCACAAAAAGCACTCGTCGTAACGACAGACTTAAGTATCTAGTAAAATCGTCCGATCACAGTATCTCATCTAATCGATTTCTTATAATTTATCTTGTTCCTTGGAAATTACACCGGTGTAAGTATTAATTACGATAAAGAATATTCATTATCATTTAGAATCTCGAAATCAACTCTGATATATGATATATCAAAATTATATATATTTATCTTATCTGTGTATATAATGTATATACCTACTGACAACCAATAAGAATTTAAACGCTTAAGCATGGCTGCTCTCTGTAGCGGCGAATCAATGTCCCCAGCGATGGCTCTTTTGGCAAGCAGTACGAGAACTTGCATTTGGTAATTGGCAAGAAAATCTGCTTCTGACGAACTTAGCCCACATTGACATCTGGACCGAAGGACGTTCCTATTGTACAGGGTGTTTCAAGTTAGCTTCCTTAGGTCCATCCAATACAAGGGATACGATCCAGATTGACAATTGATTGAGGAGACGAAGTCTGGACGAAAATGTCATCCTTGTTTAGATAAGGTTAGGTTAGTTTAGGCTTGTCATCCTTGTCATGGATACGAATGTCTGCCTTCAGAATTTTAGTCTCGATATAGATATGATGACAATGTTAAATAAAAGAAAAATCGATTGACAGCGCAGAACGTATAAATGATTAATGCCATTGTCAGTACTGTTGGCTAAAATAATTTGCCGATTGAACTCTTAGTTGGGAGACGCGACCCGACTTTTATTAAGTTTTCTCATTATGGTGCCTGCTGGGAAATGTCTTTTTGATGATTTTCTTGGGAATATTTAAACGATTTTACCTTGGCTCACATCCAATGTGTATGTACATATATGTACATGTGTGTATATAGGATACAGTATCAAATAGGTAAAGAATTGGATGCATGTCTTCCTTGGGGAATTCTTCAGCGACACAGCCCCATTGCCCCAGAAAGTGCAGTATAGAGAATGGCCAAACTTATCTTGGCAATGGCGGCGCTTTTACAAAACTGAACTTGGTGTAGGAGATAAAATCGGTGGGAAACTCGTGAGAAGGAAAGGACTGACTTTTGAGATCGTGATTGATATCGTCAATGAATTTCGATGAACACGGATAGTCGTATGAGGATGACAAATAAAAGTTTTGAAAGTGTCAATAAGAATTTTAAAAAAATTGAAATTCTCTGTCGATGTTTCATATTTTTACGAATAACAAAGTAGAATGGATCGTTCGAGGTAAACCGGAATTTATTTTACCTCTCTCTCTCTCTCTCTCTCTCACTCTTTCTCTCTCTCATTCGTCGCTCTACCAACAAGAAAAAGTCTCCCACTTTGAAGCTTCCGTTGCTTTTATTCCCATACACTATTGTATGAATATAAACGCGGGAAATTCTTGGCGTGTTATTTCGAGAAATATCGTAAAAGCTTACCTTTTTTATGCGTACGCAATCGTGGCAGGGAATTTCTCCACTAACTATTTGGCAAGAGCCACATTGGCTGTAGGACATATGTAGACAAGAATCGATCAAGAGTACAAAGAGCAGCTTTGCAAGCTCGGAACTTAACCCTGGTTAGTCGAAGCGATCAGGCGGTTCACGCAGAGTCGTAGGAAAGAGACTCCGAGAGAGGCAGAGAGAGAAAGAGAGAGAGAGACAGAGAGAGAAAGAGAGAGAGGTAGATAGGAGGAGACATGTTGAAATTTTGTAATTTGAAACTGCAGGCAAAGATGTGGAAAGACATAAATAGAGATGGAAAGAAAAAGAATGAAAAAAATTTATAGATAAATTTCCACTACGGCGATTAGTTTCCTGGTACCTTTGGAGAGGTAAGACCAGTGATATATCTCAGTTGCGAGCTAATTTATTGGGTAAAACTTGATGGTTAAAGAAACTAAAGAAAGCCAGCTAGAAAGATCCTGAAAGTTCTGGGTACTTTTAATTTTATCACCTTGGAAAATTGCTCTGCTTTTTTCATTTTCTTGTAAGGCCTATATCGATACCAGGTACATTGCTGTATACATACAGGGTCATTCAGTATAAATGCATGACCTGAAACTGATTCTATCAATAGAAATCAAATGGGCAGACTGCTAACTTGAAGTGGTGCGCTTAGCTTAAATAACTTTATATATGTTATAATTAATATTTTAAAAATTCTCTCTAATTACGTATAATGAATTATTAAGTGCACAAGACGTTACCATAGAATATATGTCATAGTTAGACGGACTATATATGTATATTCACTGCATCTAGATGTTAGATCGAAGTATGGCTAACTATCTGCTATCTGCATTATCTATGCACGTATCGAATACTGGAACACGTACTGGGCTTGCGTGTTATTGACGATTCCGTTTGGATCGATATCGACCGATATTTGTATCCACAGAAATCCATAAGAACGTCGACAGTCGCGTTAGGTTGTATGCAGGGTTATTCACGGCAAGCGCACCAGCTGAAGTTGGCCCCGAACGGGTGATTTCATGAATCAGAGTAGGAAGGAGAGCAAAATCATCATTAAATTAATGAAATTTAACGTCATAACATTTGTTTAACAAGGCTACGCTGCCTCGATTAACAGAATTGTTCAATCGCGTCCAACTTCAGCTGGTGCGTTTGCCGTGAATAACCCTGTAACTATGTATTGCGACCTGGCGTTTTCACGCTCCTCACAAAATGGACGAATTCGGCTACGTCGTGGGGCCTGATGGGTTACGGGGCGTTTCGTGTGCCGTTGGACTGACTTTATTTTAAGAATTTATATTTATTTCTCGGTGGGGAATATTTCGTTTGTTTTTGAGTTCATTGGGCGGATTCGAGAGGATTTGACAGAATTTCCATTGACACGGGGCCCGAGGGAGCCAACTACGGGCCTGGCGGAGCGCTGTCGAGCTGACGGCTCAACCTGGCGGCTCAACTGCGCGAAGTAAGCGGCGAGTGTCTTCGTGTTTAAAGGGCACACAGAGGGGTTGTAGTCAAATTGTCTTTCAAATCCAGAATCTCACCGCACAAGAACTGGCCAGGGCATCCTTAGCAGACAGCTGTATAACTCTGGTGAACTCTGGAGCCCAGTAAATTTCATATTTTAGCATTTATTTGTGCGACAACGAAAAAGATGACGTTACAGTATCTAGATGACAGCAACCTACTAACTGGAATCTGATATACGTAAATATGTCGTTTACATAATAATGGCTACTAGCATTCCATGTATTGACTATTGACAAAATGTAGACCATGAATATTAATAAGTATATTAGAAAATGTATAGATAATTCGCTGATATCGTCTATACTGAAAATATGTTAATCACTCTGAACTTAAATTTTTTTTTATCTATGATAAATCGATATTAAATCCATTCAGGATGAATATCGGTTACCGTTTCGATCGATGAATCATTTCATCATTAATATATTATTGACATGTAGATTTCGAAGATTGCAAAATCTTCCTTCTGAGATTCCAATTTCTTAATTAGTTTTATCACAAGTTCGATTAATTCGGTTGAAATGATTCATCGGGTATTTATAAATGACTGAGGTTTTATATGTCGATATAATAAAAAAGCGTATTATCGTGTTTTAAACGAATATAATATTTTTCATGAAAAAATCTTACACAGTGCATCCAACGCATGGTTTTATCTACTTACGCAGAAAATATTCTATTCATTATATAACTTATAATTTTAGATCCTCCATTTTGTTGCACGCTTCATATCAAGGCCGAAGCACATAAGATTCCATAAGCCATAAGCAGAATACAGAACCCATAGCGCATAAGCTCTTCAAAATCTCGAGTTAGCAGTCTGCATTCTGCTCATGGCTTATGGAATCTTATGTGCTTTGACCTTTACTCGTAAAAAAATCCTTAACTGTTCAATGAGACTAGAATACGGAACACAATAATTTGTACAGTAGCGAAGACTGGTGTCGAATGAAATACAAACGAATTATATCTCAATTAATGTTACCGATAAATCTCGTAGAACTTTCTTGTGAAATTTTGATCACTTTTTCTTAAATCAGACAATTATAATCCATTCACTATCAGACGACAGATTAAATTTACAGGTTTTATTTATTTCGATGTCGTGTTTCAAGTAGCCCAGGCCTCTCCTGCTACGTATAACCATACGTATTATAATCAAGTGAATGAAAATTTCACGAAGGATCCTTCACACTGAATCACCCATGAATAGAAGTCATTTAGAATCCAATACGATCTCTAATCCAATTCCTGTATGAGGCGACCTCGGTGAAAACTCCAGGTACTTCGGGCGTATAACCATTGCCCCAGGAATACATACCAGCTAGACGACCACGTATAGCAAGTGGTGCGCCTGGGTCGGTAACCCAGGGAACGTTGTTATCTTCAGTGTAAGCAGCACATATCTGCCCTTGAGAAACATTACCCAATTGGCTATGCACGTTCTGACAAATGTCTCTTGAGACAATTTTCAGACTGACAATTTGTAAAATCTCACTGACATTAAAAATACCCCATCCAGTAATCACGGACATATCACCAGGGTTAACAGACTCTCCGACATTGTACAGCGCTAGTGGTTGTCTCGTTATGTCGAATCTGAAGGGCTTGTTCACACGCAGTAGCGCAATATCGTTAGTGGTCACTAAGTCTTCGTTTTCAGTGAAATTTTCGTGAAGGATTCGTTTCGCGATTAAATGAGTCGATCCCCCTTTCTGATGATATTCCGATCCTGCGCGCAGCGTGAACCAGCTTGACGGAAATTGCATAATCTGAGCGACTGTCAGTACCCAATCCTCGGAGATTAAGGAACCGCTGCCATATGCGATCGTGATTAATTCTATTGCAATTTGATAAGGTACCTCTTCGATGCACGCATCTTGTCGGACTACTGGTTTGTTGAAACTAACCGCATTACGGTTGATCAAACGTCGATTGATATCCGCAGGAGTGAGCTTAGCTATCGAGAGAAAGTAAAATGTAAGTTATTTTTGATAATTTATTTTTTTAACGGTATCTTATAGTAATTATTGACTCACACGTCGTTACAGCGACCAGTGCTAGTAATGCACTCAGTATCAGGTACTTGTACATTGCTTTTGGCTAGCGATTAGACTCTTTAACCTCTAAGAACTTCGCTGCTTATATACGGTGGGCATTGTAGGATTTATATTTATACACTCGTTCGTCACTAGGACGTTGACGTCTAAATCCCTAGAGATATTGATGATACCTAATGAATAGCGATACGTGTGTTGCTAAATTTTCGTGTCAGTTAATGTGTAATAGATTATCGATAAGGGAATTTCATATACGTGTCGCTTCCTAAAGTCCATTTCGAATAATGCTTTCCAGAGGAATCATTGACCTTGCCAAATATTTTGCACAGCGTGAAGAGAAGGCAAGCGTTGAGATTTCACAGTTGGCAACAATTCAAGATCCATAGTCGGTAACTGAATCCTTCAGGCAATTTACAAGTAAATGTCTAGAAATATTGACACCAATACCTAAACGTCACGGAGCATCTGAAGGAAAAACTTAAGGCATTTAAGATATCCCAAAGAACGTCGATGTTACGGTTATTGGAAGTTTGTATTCGTATAAAGAATTGATACTTTTGTTTCTTTTCTTTTTTCATTTTCTACGCGTTTATTGGGACCTCGTACTGGCATAAGTATCTGGTGAATGGCGCTGACTAATAGTGACACTTTCGACGCATTCTGACGTATTCGATGTAACGAATGACGATTAGCTGTCCAGATAGGTACAGCCGGGAGACATGAAATCATACCGAAATCCTATTATTGGCATTTCATGGATATCCATAAATCAAATTGGTCAATGAAATTGCTGTAATCTAATGGATAGAGTATTGCGAGACTGCGAATATTGAATATCTCTTTAGAATCGAAGAATGAAAATATATATTGAAAATTTTGCTTAAAATAAATTTCATAGTGATCGATCCAATTTGCCAGACGGCTGATTAATTCCAGTATGCAATGCGTTGACGTTAAGAATATAATTCGATTTGACAAATTTTTTCATACATATCAAATTCACGTATACTTATCACTAAAACTTTTTAAAATCATACCTGACACAAGCGTAAATGGTACTTGGTATAGTTATTTGCATGACAACGACTGCTGTCACGTACTGCATGTCGGAGTCTAATTATAAGATGCGCGAGAGCATTTATAATCAGCGCCATTTTGCAAACAATAATTATCTTATCATCGATAATTATCTGCTTTACGATATTACGTCACGAATTATTGTATATCAGTAATATCGCCGAATTGAACTGATACGAAATCAGTTAAAAGTGGAACGTTACGAAGCAACATCTGAAGTCAACGATCGTGATTGATAAGAAAGTCATGGTTCTTTCAATAAAATTTAATTAATGTCACGTTTAACGTATGGCGTCGTATTATCTACGTATAGGGTAAACGCTTGTCAAATCAGTTCAAGAAATTCTTTAAATGGAACGTTATAAATAATAATAAAATAAATTATACTTATTCATCTTGTTTTAAATATTTTTTAACTAATTTTTCTATTTCTTACTATTTTATCAAATACCGTCAGATTTGTACTTTCTCTCAGTACCGCTCTCGTGCAGCTCTTTGACAACGTCGATTTTTTCCCTCTCTTCGCTCAAGGAACAGATCCTTGAATTTCATGCGAACCGTTGCTAAATGGCTCTTACTTAAAAAAACAGGGTGCTTCAAGTATTTAAAAAATTCCGAAAAAAAAGTGTACAAGCATTAAAAAACTGGTAAATACTTATATGTAATACGCGAGCTCGCTATATGGTCAAGAATCAATTTCGTATAATACGTTCACTTGGAATTTAAATATTAATATGACATTTAAATAGATATTAAACCAATTGATTAGGTTATATTTATTAACTATTTAATAAACATAAATAAGTTACATATTATCCTTTAAAGAACAGACGTTCTGTGTCTGACTATTTAATTTCTATACCTACTGTAAGAAATATGCCATCGAGATTAAGGAGATCAAAATCGAATCGGCGCAAAGATTGCCTGAGAGGTGACCCAAATATGAATAAAGCTCTGATACAGAGAAGAAACATGAAATTCTGTTCAAAAGTTGCTGATACCGTTACAAATTGGGAAGTAGATACCGAATATACAGGATACAGTTATTTTATAGATAGTTTTGGTGATTTCAAAATAAAAACTTTGATACCATAACTATGAAATATGATCAAACCCCATTCTGTTATTGTAAAACTAGCCAAGTACGTTATCTCTAGAGATTCGATTAGAAAATTGTTCCAGTTTCCTAATTCCGTAGTCAAGCACGGTAACGTGACATAAAAAACCCCAATTTATAGGAGCATCGATGAAAAAGTTCGAAATAATTAAGACATCGAAAAAAAATTAATATCTTAAATCAAACATACAATTTTATTGTAAATTCATCAATAAAATTGTATGAATCAATTGTATAATCATCAATTCGCCAAGATGCTCCGTCGAGCACATCGTTAAAATCATCACGAAGCAAAGTCTTAAAATTACAAACTAATATAACCGTGTAAAATGAAAATTAACTTTTAGATACCAGTAATGTATTTGATCCAGTATCGATGATAAGCAATTTCAGTCTATACACACCGGGCTTATTAGGACGCGCGCAGCCGATTCCCCATGAAGTGATACCAGGAAGACGACCTTTGATAGCAAGTGGTCCACCGGAGTCACCCTGGCAAGCGTCTTTGCCACCCTCGGGATAGCCAGCGCAGAATTGACCAACGGGTAGTTTTTGGTTCATGTCTAGAAAAGCGACTTCTCCTTGAGAACTATTGGGACGATGACACTATGGAGGACCTGTGCTCCGGAGCCACCCTCCTTATGAGCAGCCCATCTAATAATAGCCCATCGAATAAAGTCTGTTTGTGCTTGTGACGTATTATTGGATTATTGATGGGCAGATTTCTCTGTCGCATCATTAAGAATCAAATGCGCGAGATACACACGATTTTTATGTTGAACGTGAGAGTTCGAGTATTTAGTCGTGAAAATTACGGTTTTGGAATATAGAGTAGGTATGTATGTATTTTCTGAGTACTCGACATTATTACTTAATTAATGGGATCGAGTAAGAAGACGGTGAAATATTTTAACGTTTTAATGAAGTGTTCTGTTTCATGAAAGTGCAAATGCATTCTCGTTAAATTCGATTTAATATGCAGTTTTTTAGAATTTTCATAATTTAAAATAATCTTAATGGTCTTATCTGTCAAGACTCGTGTAACATTTTTAATAGAATTTATCGGAATTTCTATGAAGAGTTAAGCATAGAAAATATAATGAGAAAGTTTATATTCCTCTAAATTACAATTTATGCATAAACTTAGAATATCACATGGGTTTAAGTATTTGGGATGCATAACAGAACCACATGTGCGACGGTAAAGGCGAGAGGTTATAAGTAAGAGCAGAACTGATATAATTAGTATGTGATTTTATTTGAAAAAATCGAATTAAACAGTTTATCCAACAGTGGATGCACCGTTGCAATCAGAGTATTTCAGTAAATAGTCATTATAATAATTGAAATGATGTTCAGTGAAACAAGGCACTTCCGCACGGTCCATGGAGTCGTGCCCAAAAAAAACGAAGATGTTTATATACCAGTGTTGGTCGAAATCCAATCACGGTAGGCAGCAACCTCAGTGTAGGCACCAGGGAATCCAGGCCGGGCGCATCCGTTACCCCATGAGACAATACCAGCAAGACGGCCATTGATGGCAAGGGGGCCACCAGAGTCACCCTGGCAAGCGTCCTTGCCACCCTCAGGGTATGCAGCGCAGATTTGACCAGCGGGAAGACCGCCCCAGTTACTGTAGGCGCTGCTGCAGGAGGTTTTGGAGACGATGGGGACGCTGACGGTCTGAAGGACAGTGGGGGTGCTACCTCCCTGAGTGAGGGTACCCCATCCGGTGATGACGGCCATGGCACCGACCGATGCGCTCTCGTTGGGGTTGAACAATGGGATCGCCTGACGGGTAGAGTCAAGGCTGAGGCGGCTGGCAAGACGGTAGAGACCGATGTCGTTAACTGGAATTCCAGCTGAGGTGCTGTGGTAGTTGGCGTGGTTGATGATGGACGCGACAGAGTGGATGCTGCCACCACTGTTGGACATGGTGGAACCAGCGCGGATGCTGTACCAGGATGTTGGGTAGTCGTTACAATGAGCTGCAGTCAAGATCCAGTTCTCGGAGATGATGCTACCACCGCACATGGCCGATCCGAAGACGCGGATCAGTATCTGGTGTGGTACATCCTGGATGGTCGTGGCGGTGCCACCGACGATACGTCCACTGGGGCTCAGGGGATGTGCCTGCTTAAGCAGAGCAATGGGGTCGGCTATGGAGAATGACAAAAGACATGTGTTAATAAATAATTGCTTTAGATTTTTTTTAAGTTGTATTTAATGAGAGTGAAAATTTACATGTTGGAGAAATTTTTAAACAAGCTTTTGTTTACTCACCCGAAGCCACCGCCAGGAGAGCCGTCAGTGCCAGGAACTTGTACATCTTCGCTTTTTGACTTTGGAAGAGGTACTTGTGCTGTGTAGCCAAAACTCTCAGTATTTATACTAATTAAGATTCTGATAAATCAGTTCAATGTTTATCGATTAAATTTGTTTGATATGATAATGCCACTTAGTATGTGCAAATCTTATTGGATATTTATCGTGATTAGACGGTGCGCATATAGCGTATCATGAGACTCGAGATTATGAAGATATAAATCTCGGTATGAATGATTGAGTTTACAACAACATTCATTCATTGACGGCACCCCTCACCCGCAGTGCACTTCCTTGCTATTCTTTTATTTATTTTTTTTTTTTAATACAAACTGCGTTTTTCATCTTGAAATGGATTTTGATAAACCTACGAATAATTCGGTTCCTCTGTTAAATATGTCAAATATCGACACTTGAACTGATTATCAAATATGTATATATAAAAGTATAACTGCGTAAAACCCTAACGTTACATAACATCGATAATTGTAGTTTTTTTATTTTCACTAATTTCATAAGATAAACACAGTGATGAAATTTTCTCGAGAAATTGTTAAAATTGCCATAATCGGTTTACGATATATGTGTAAAATTTAGGATACAACGTGGAGGAGCGTAAATGAAGTAAAATAAATATTGTCTGCATTGCCAAATAGATATAGGATAAATAAAAAATAATGATAAAATTAGCAATCGTTTGAATTATAATTTGATGAAATATCTAATCCGCACAAATTCTAAATCAGTTATATCTTGGTAACTTATTATCAATAATCACTTATTAGCTGTCAAATAATCTACTGGATCGTAGAATTGTAGGATTAGAGGTTTTCAAGATACGTAGGTACAGTTCGATGACAATCGTGAAATATTTATACATTTCAATAAGCAAAAAGAACATTACAGAGATTTACGTCATCACAGTAGCTTTTTAAAGCAGTCTGCATTGAAATCCGTCAATACGGCATATCAGTGATTGTCCCACTCGTTTCAAGCCTCAAGACTGATTTCTGATAAGAAACTGTGTAGTGTAAAACATGTTACCAGGTAATAGAAAAGCCAATCACACATATTTACAGCGTATTAAATTCAATTGTGTTAATCAAATAATGTACAGATCGGAGAGACGTAATTGGACTACATTAGTGTCAGTTAAATCAGTGATCACAGCGATGATAATTATAAAAATATGTTTAGACACCAGTGTTATTTGGTATTCAATCTCAATGACAGGCAGTTTCAAAATATGTAGACATGAGGATATCGTCCACGTGCACTGCTCCAAAATCCAATGTCAGCCAGATGACTGGAAATAAAAAGTGGAACACCGAGGTCTTCTGGACAAGATAGTAAACCATCCTCTGCATTATTGATGCAGACGTGGCCATTATCGATGTCATCTAAATTCCAGAGTCCATTAAATTGGACCCGAGGTTGACTGATATCGTGAAAGTCTAAATATTCCATTATAGATTCTACGTGTTTCTCATTATATATTCTGCAGTCTGCGGGAGTTTTTGGAATTTTCAGGAAAGCTCCACCAGATGGCGCTGTTAAGCACCCACGTTATTGCCGGAAAATTCCGCTTGGAGGCGTGGAACTATATGTCAAGGCATGCATTTTCGTAGGGAGGATTTTTGTTAGTTCCGGAAAACTCCTCCGCCTGGCACTGTTAAGCACTCACGATAGTTCCGGGAAAATCCTCTACGGGGCGTGAAACGAGAATTTGATAAATTATCACCTGAAATTGCATTTTGGAGGGGAGCATTTTTGTTAGTTCCGGAAAACTTCAGCAGATGGCGTTGTTAAGTGCCCAGAGTACTTCCAGGAAATCCTGCTAGGAGGCGTGGAAGAAGAATTAATGCATTATTTTTGACAGAATTAGGTCTAGCTGTGTTTGTGATGTATTATAGAATTATTGACAAGCAATCTTTTGTGTGGCATTCTAATAATTAAATGCACGAGATACACTCGATTTTTTTATTGAACGTGAGAATTCTCGTATTCTGCAACATAAGAGTAGATACGTACTAGCTGAGTACCCGACATTATTACTTAATTAATGAGATCGAATAAGAAAACTATAAAGTGTTTACACGTCTTAATGAAGTGTTCTGTTTAATGGGGTTGCAAATGTATTCTCATCAAATTCAATTTAATTATTTAATATGCAGTTTGTTAGAATTTTCATGACTTAGAGTTATCTTAATGGTTTTATATGTGAAGACCTGTGTAAAATTATTAATAGAACTTGTCAGAATGTCTATGAAGAGTTGAGCATGGTAAATATAATGAAAACGTTCATATTCCTCTAAATTACAATTTATGCATAAACTTAGAATACCACATGGGATTAACATTAAACATACTAACAATTTTTTATAACCGTATTATTGACTTTAAAAGGGTCAAATAAGCCCTAGATGGTACGCTTAGTGTTAAATATTTGGGATGCATAGCAGAACCACATACGTAACAGTAAAGGAGAGAGGTTATAAGTAAGAGCAGAACTGATATAATTGAGTATGTGATTTTATTTGAAAAAAAATCTCATTCAACAGTTTATCCAACAGTGGATGCACCGTTACAATCAGAGTATCAGTATATAGTCGTTATAATCATTGGAGTGATGTTCAGTAAAACAAGGCACTTCCGCACGGTCCGTGCAGTCGAGCCCAAAAAAAAACGAAGATATTTATACACCAGTGTTGGTCGAAATCCAGTCGCGGTAGGCAGCAACCTCAGTGTAGGCACCAGGGAATCCAGGCCGGGCGCATCCGTTACCCCATGAGACAATACCAGCAAGACGGCCATTGATGGCAAGGGGGCCACCAGAGTCACCCTGGCAAGCGTCCTTGCCACCCTCAGGGTATGCAGCGCAGATTTGACCAGCGGGAAGACCGCCCCAGTTACTGTAGGCGCTGCTGCAGGAGGTTTTGGAGACGATGGGGACGCTGACGGTCTGAAGGACAGTGGGGGTGCTACCTCCCTGAGTGAGGGTACCCCATCCGGTGATGACGGCCATGGCACCGACCGATGCGCTCTCGTTGGGGTTGAACAATGGGATCGCCTGACGGGTAGAGTCAAGGCTGAGGCGGCTGGCAAGACGGTAGAGACCGATGTCGTTAACTGGAATTCCAGCTGAGGTGCTGTGGTAGTTGGCGTGGTTGATGATGGACGCGACAGAGTGGATGCTGCCACCACTGTTGGACATGGTGGAACCAGCGCGGATGCTGTACCAGGATGTTGGGTAGTCGTTACAATGAGCTGCAGTCAAGATCCAGTTCTCGGAGATGATGCTACCACCGCACATGGCCGATCCGAAGACGCGGATCAGTATCTGGTGTGGTACATCCTGGATGGTCGTGGCGGTGCCACCGACGATACGTCCACTGGGGCTCAGGGGATGTGCCTGCTTAAGCAGAGCAATGGGGTCGGCTATGGAGAATGACAAAAGACATGTGTTAATAAATAATTGCTTTAGATTTTTTTTAAGTTGTATTTAATGAGAGTGAAAATTTACATGTTGGAGAAATTTTTAAACAAGCTTTTGTTTACTCACCCGAAGCCACCGCCAGGAGAGCCGTCAGTGCCAGGAACTTGTACATCTTCGCTTTTTGACTTTGGAAGAGGTACTTCTGCTGTGTAGCCAAAACTCTCAGTATTTATATAAATTAAGATCCTGATAAATCAGTTCAATACTTATCGATTAAATTTGTTTTATATGATAACGCCACTTAGTATGTGCAAATCTTATTGGATATTTATCGCGATGAGACGTTGCGCATATAGCGGATCATGACACTCAAGATTATGAAGATAGAAATCTCGGTATAAATGATTGATTATAGTTTACAACAACATACATTTTATTTATTTTCTTTTAAGAGAAACTGCATTTTTCATTTTGAAATAAATTTTGATAACCCTACGAATAGTTCAGTTCTTCTGTTAAATACGTTAAATATCGACATTTAAACTGATTATCAAATATTTATATATAAGCATAACTGCTTCAAACCCTAACGTTACATAACATCGATAATTTTATTTTTTTTATTTTTGATTAGTTCCGTAAGAAAAATACAGTGATAAAATTTTAGCGAGAAATTGTTAAAATTGCCATAATCAGTTTACTATATATGTATAAAATTTAGGATATAACGTAAAGGAGCATAAATCAGGTAAAATAAATATTTTCTGCATTGTCAAAGAAATGTAGGATAAATAAAAATTAATAATGAAATTAGCAATCGTTTGGATAATTTGATGAAATATCTAATCGGTACAAATTCTAGATCAGTCATATCTTGATCAGTTATTATCATTAATTACTTAGTAGCTGTCAAATAATCTACTGGATCGTAGAATTGTAGGATTAGAGGTTTTCAGAATACGTCAGGTATAACGCGACGATAATCGCGTAATATGTAATTATTGCTATCTATGCTCTGTTTGCAAATAAAGTATACTACATTCTGTATAAGTATATAGAAATATTTCAATAAGAAAAAAAAAAACATCAGAGACATTCACGTCATCAGAGCAGCCTTTTAAAGCGGCCTCCATGGACATCTGTCAATACGGCATATTAGTGGTTGTCCCACTTGTTTCAAGCCTCTCGACTGATTTCTGATAAGAAACTGTGCAGTTTAAAACATGTTACCAGGTAATAAAAAAAAGCCAATCATAAATATTTACAGCGTATTAAATTCAATTGTGTTAATGAAGTAATGTATGTACAGATGGGAGAGACGGAATTGGAGTGCATTAGTGTTAGTCCTACATTAAATCAGTGATCACAGCGATGACAATTATAAAAATATGTTTAGACGCCGGTGTTATTTATTGTCCAATCTCAGTGCCAGACAATTTCAATCTGAGGCTGAGCCTTGGCAGCCTTTGCTTTCCAGCCCTAGGGGAATTTTTCGTATTCCACGCCCCTAGCGGAATTATACGGAACTATCCTAGAGGCTTTTCGTGCTGGATAATGTTGTTAGTTACAGTAAACGCCACCAGATGGCGCGGTTAAGCACCTACTATACTTCCGGAAAATTCCGCTAGGGGGCGTGGAACAAGAATCCGATAAATTATCTCCTAAAATTACATTTTCGAGAGGAGCATTTTTGTTTCACCGCAAAACACAAACGTACACAAATCTTAGCTGATAAACCCTGTATTTTCGTAAAGTGATGTTTGAATGTAGGGAATCCCAAACGATTATTCAAAACATAAGAACTCAGTACTCATATGCTTATCATGTATTCACTAGCTATTCTATACTTGGGTATAGAATGTTAACTTTTTAGATGTGCAACCAGTACACATTCTATGCTATGACACACTAATGGTAAACCGTTGGATGATAATTTTATGTATATAGTCGGTTCACAAGTTACAATGATGACATTAAGTTTGGTGTTTCCATAAACTTCTATGTCGTTTCGCATATCTTTCACTCTAAGACAGGACGTGAACGTGACAAATTAGGTTATGTCAGCCCAACAAGTAGAAACATAGGGATAGACGTGAAAACGAAAAAAGGAAGATGGTCGCAGATATTTGAAACATATACTAAATTTAATTATATTTTTAAAAAAATATAATTACAGCAACTATTGTCCTAGGCATTTAAAAAATATGCAGTAAACAAAATTACAAATAGCAACGGCGACCATTAAGAAAGGACCATTCCTAGAGGCTGGTCTTCCCATGTATCCAGTTGCGGTACCAAGCGACTTCAGTATAGACACCAGGGTATCCAGGCCGAGCACATCCGTTGCCCCAGGAAACGATACCAGCAAGACGACCATCTATGACAAGGGGGCCACCAGAGTCACCTTGGCAGGCGTCTTTGCCGCCTTCTGGATAAGCAGCGCAGATCTGTCCGTAGGGTATTCCACCCCATATGTTATAGGATGTATTACATTCTTGCTTGGTGACAATGGGTACTGTGACAGATTGAAGATTGATGACAGTGCTGCCACCCTCAGAAAGAGAACCCCAGCCGGTGATGATACTCAGTGCTCCTACTTTGGCTTCTTCGCCATCATTGTACAAAGGAACAGGTTGACGGCTTACGTCGAAGGTGATGGGATTGCTCAACTTGATGACAGATACGTCATCGAAGGGAATGCCGTATTGATTGGTGCGATAATTTTCGTGGTTGTGAATTGAATCGAAGGTGTGAACGGTTCCGCCAGCGTTTGATGTTGTGGATCCTACTCGGGCTGTGTACCAGTTTGTTGGGTACGAGAAGCAGTGAGCAGCGGAAATGAGCCAGTCCTCGGAGATGACGCTGCCACCGCAGGTGCTAGATCCAAGAACACGGAAATGCACCTGGTAAGGAACTTCTTCGATCTTGACGCTTGTTCCGCCAACGATTCGACCAGTCGGTGACATGGGGTTCAGTTTGACGTCGAACGTAGGTGATCCTGTAATAGTGAAGTAAGGTTATGAGAATATGGTTCAAATGATCGGATCTACAGATAGATATCTTATGAAACAGTTAATTACAGGTGATATTAAATTTCAACTTACCGGCCGCAACGGCCACGAGGGCGACGAGTACCAGGTATTTGATCATTTTTTGTCAATTGCCATTCGATAGACTTCTATGAGCTTGCAACTGGTCCGTTGTATTTATATACGACACTTGCGATGTGCTCATTAATTAAATTCTTATCCATCATTCTATCATTATCTATAATACCTTGTGGACATCTCCTTGATATAGTTCTACTTTCGTAGAAAATCTATAAGTAATTTTATTAAATTATCCATGAATTTTGAAACTTTTTATATATCAATTCGAAGGAGAAATTAAATATTTAATTATCGTTATTAGACGCTGTACGGTCGTGACGTCATAATGTATCTGAATACCCGTGGAAACTGCGTGATCTCTTCTAGGTCGTGGATTAGTACTGTTATCAGCGTCCCATCTTGATAATATGTCAATACTACGTAGCCTCGGCAGACAAGATACAGCTCAAATGAAAATTTGTCCTGCTGATTAAGAGAGCGTAAGTCTGAATGAAAAATAAAGAATTATGCTTATCATACCTGATTGTCTGACAATTAATTTTGAACAGTTGATAAGACTCATTTACTGTAAAACTTTTGATCTTGACTATACGCACACGTGTTTAGTCATTTATCATTGATTGATCATGCGAATTGATCTTATGGTAGATTACTAATCATGATAGATTTCAATGCAATAAAAGGGATACTTTTCTCAGTGAAGAAATAATTATTTAATATAAGCGACATGTAGTGACTGCAACACAAACGTCTTGATCTCATCTCGCACATATGTGATATTCCATAAGGGATACAAATTTTAAATAAATCTCTGATGCGAAGTTTCTTATCGACAGGTCTTTCTTATCAAACACGACTCTGCCGAAACAGTACAAATTATCGGACGACTGTGAGACATTTTCAAAAAATATTTATGTACCTTGGGAAAAATATTAAAATACTAAAATTGGAATTTCCTTTTAATTTTTGTTGGGCTTATCAATTTTTTCAAACTTTTTCAAAATCAGCCCGCACCGCTTGGTCAACATCTATTTGTGACATATTCATAGGATATACAAAGTATACGTATATAAATGCCAGAAAACGTCCGGGACTTCCCACAATTCCACGGGGAACTGAGATTCTTTTGTGTGGCAGTTTTATCGGGGGTCCACTTGCCATTGTGTCACGACTGGTTTTTCTGCTATGCATGTTGAGATTCCCTAGCATCGGGATTGGATGAAACGCAACACCGGTGTCTGAGTATATTTCCTTTAT
>JASANN010000208.1:0-75546 GCA_031762395.1 Calameuta pygmaea | reverse complement strand
CACTGATGACGATTCACGACTGTCAGTCTTGCGGTGGTGACTTTCTTCACTGATGACGATTCACGACTGTCAGGCTTGTGGCAGTGACTTTCTTCACTGATGACAATTCACGACTGTCAGTCTTGTGATGGTGACTTTCTTCACTGATGACGATTCACGACTGTCAGTCTTGCGGTGGTGACTTTCTTCACTGATGACGATTCACGACTGTCAGGCTTATGGTGGTGACTTTCTTCACTGATGACGATTCACGACTGTCAGGCTTGCGGTGGTGACTTTCTTCACTGATGACGATTCACGACTGTCAGGCTTGCGGTGGTGACTTTCTTCACTAATGACGATTCACGACTGTCAGGCTTGTGGTGGTGACTCTCTTGATGTAATCTGATTAGACTTAGTCCTTGCAGAGCAAAGGCTTCCCTAAGTGGCCGAATACGTCGGATGACAGACTTTGAGCGTGAATCGCTAGCCAAGTGAATAAACCCATATATCTTAAGTATATATATACATATATGTATCATGAACATATGGTGAACATGTGAACGACGCCTTATGCATTATCGAACCTGCCAGCGACCAATCAGGACACTCTGAGACTTTGAAATTCATGGAATTTCCATCCAGCGAATTCTGAGCCGAAAGGATCTTTAGTAACGTTTTCTTAGAGCAGTTCTTGGTAGGCCTAATGTTAAAAACTATAAGAAACTGTAGAGTTAGCACGTGTAAGTTTCTTTACTATTTATATAAATTTTCCGATGTGAAATTTTTGGACGGGAAGTTAGCATCTCATTTTTATAAATGCCGTTTTTTGCTATGTATATATTGCTAGTTATATAAGAATATATATATATATATATACATCTGAAACGTCATATTACTACGTTCACTATATATACATATATCTTACGTGTTGACTCACTAGTGAAAAATATAATTTAACGTATTTGGTATCTTCGAAGATACCGTAACGAGGAAGAATATCCTCGGGCTAAATTTTGTGTACATACAGATTACGTAAATTGGTAGTAACTCAAAAGCGATTTTCCGGGCTAAACGGAAGGAAGTCCGACTTAAGTTAATATCCTTCGGGCCACGGGCGCTCGATAGACTCAACGGAGTTAGGAATATAGGAAGGAATAATCAAAGTATCTGAGCTTGCGGCGATTTGGCCCCGGAAGTCAAGGCAGCCGTAAAGCTTAGCGCCTGCAGAATCAATTAGTCGGCCCAGCTAACCGACTAATTGACAGTCGCCTTCCCGTAAAAGTGGGTGGGTGGGTCGGCCCTCCCCCCGAGTTCCGAATTTCGTTTACACCTTATACCCAGTGGCCAACTTACTTCTGCGACTTGCCCTTAAGTCTGGAGTCATTCCAAAAAAGAAAGCTTGAACGTTTTTCCAAAAAATTTCTTATCAATTTTTTTTTACGAAAAATCGACAATCTCACTTCCGGTCCTTGTGTCTTCTCGTGACTCAAAGCTTAGCTTAGTACAAATTTGACATCAAACCGGAAATGCATGTTAAGTCTTCACCGACCAAACGACAGGGCAACACAGTAGTCGACGAGATGGCCAAGTATCTTATGCATATCCAGGTGTAATAAGTGCGTGCATAATGAACACCCGGTATTGCGTAAGTATACGTTTGGTGCAGGTACCCGCCCGAGTTTCTTATCATTATCCTAATGGTCGGTAGCGGCTACCTGCAATCGCGGCGCCTTCGATGCAGAATTTATTTATACCCGTGCACGTGGAGCTGGAAGGAGAAACTCAAGTGACGTAAGAACTAGCTGCAATTTTCTTGCAGCATAGTGCAACTTGCAACGAGATCGTGAAAACTTGCTCGATCCTTTTTCCTTTTGATTCCCTAGAGAATCCGTGCATCGGGATCACTTAACTCTGTTACATGGGAAATTCTCGATGCGTCGTGCCAAATGCATATAAACATGCATGCATGCAAGTGCATCTAAATGTGACAGTGAATACTTATGTCTCGTTTGCTCGGTGCTACTTGGAATGTAAAACGAGGAAAGTGTAGGTGGGTACGAGTTACGAATACGACGTCGAGATATGTCATTTGAAAATGAAAGTAAGAATTTATTGATTTTAATCGATTTTCATTGGTAGATATAGGGATATTGATTAATGGGGTCTTGGCTGATTGATAAGATACCTGCTGATATGTATCATGGGATATGTGCTTGGAAAAGGATTTTTATTGTGCGAATACGTTAATTACTGCCTATTGTTTTTATTATGTTTACGTGCTGGGAGTAAATTATATTTTCTGTATTATAGTATATCTGTATGCTCTGATTTATTGCTGATAACGATAGTACAGTTATTTTGTTACGACTTCAGGTGTGATTACAAATTTTTAACGCGCTAAAAATTGTATCGTATTTTTAGCTTGTCGGTTTTATTTTTATATTCCCATTTGAATATCCAATTATTTTTAGCCGATACTAATTAATCCAATCGCCATTAAATCGATATTAATCATACGGTCCAATTTGCCGATAGGATACGCGGAAAAAAAAATTGGGTTCGGTTCTCGACTTTATCGACGGCAATTGTTTCCAGTGACTGGTTATCAATGTGGTCTAATCAACTTGAGCATTGGCGATTCTAACGAAAAACTTTAGCAATCGGTAATCGAGCGTTCGGAATCCATTAGGTAATCTAGACAGTTGCACCACGTGGCCTGTCATTAGCCACAAGAAGTGTCATTAATTCCCGATATTGATAAAATATCGTAAAAATCGTATTGATTAAATGTTGCACTTTTCGGAAATGCGCTTAAAATTGAGATAATTAAATGATAACAATGTTACTTGATCAAAAGTCATTTTCATTATTAATTAATGCTCCGTGGCTACTAATGAGATTTACTATAGCCGCTAATTAGGATCGGTAATCAATCATCGCGTCTATGTAACAAATTAGTTAGTTACCAGCTGCAGTGGTATTGCACATCGATCTTATGTCAAGTGCATCAACGTGAATGCACCGATCTGTAGGGATAATGGACGTTAGTCGTTATCATCGGTATCTTGCGTAACGTTACGTCAGAGTGATGGATACCCGTTGATAGTAGCTTAGCCACGATAAGGTAGATTATTGGAAAATGTATTATTATAACAGTGAAAGCTGGAACAATATAACGAATCGTGCTGCGTCGAAGGTAAAAAGTCGTCTTGGCTGATCGATATTGCCCAGTTACGTATTTTTTGGATTTTTATTCTTCGCAAAGTCCAAAAAAAAAAACTTCGCTCGAAAGACCAAGGCTGATATACATATATGACGTAATTTCACGATAGATTTCCCGTTGCTCCATTTTTCCTGTTGAATATTAATATACATTTTTTTTTTTTTTTTTTATAGATTCCTTACGTCACGAATTTGATACGCGAATAGATTGTAGACTCGGTGGAAAAATCTTTTGCGAAGTTCCGTCGTGTCGTCCTTGTCACCTTAGTGCATTATTAGATCGGAAACAGAAATTTTGTATCTTTGACACTTTAGCCTCAAGAGACACGACCTTTGTCTTTATCTGACACGGGAGTTGGAGTTTTGTATTCGCGTAGCTGGGTAATCGTGTGTGGATCCTGGGACGGAGATAAAAGGAAATAGAAAGTAAAATAAAGGTCAAGTCAATCGTTCGGCTAGGGAGTCAACTGTTACGTTGGCGTATTTACGTAAACGGGAATCCAAGTATGCACAGTGGTTCCCATTACTTTGGAAAGGACAGTCGCGTTGGTAATTAAGAAATTCTTCTTCGTCTGACCTCATAATTTACAACGAGACGCAGGCCTTTCGTTGACTCTAGTCAAGTGAGTGACTCATGACCCAAGTGTTTCGTGTAAACGAGTCGTTCTGCTCGTATTCTTGAATTTGCATATTTTTTTTTCACTTCAAAATTAACGTAAATACAATTTCTTCAATGTCAAATTTGGAATTTTTATTTTTCGCGAGTAAATTTTTCTGTACAGGAGGGGTCACCGTTCCGTGACTTTCAATGCAAAAGAGTCCCCTGTACGTTAAATGTCACTCTTGGCCTCAAACCCTGTACCCACGGAAGTACATAATTTAATGTAATTAAAGGTATTATATATTGTAATTATAATTAATTTTTTTGTTCATTATGACGGCTAATTAGCGACTATCAAGCACTCGTTCGTTACATCGGTACGTCATAAGACACGTGGGACACGTAGCGGAATGACCAAGACAATTGAATTTCCTTAAAGTAGCCAAGTACAATCAACGATGTAAAACATCATTAGGTATAATTTTAATTAAACGAAGTCCCTCGTTAGCGGCCAGGACACTCGGATCTAATTTCGCGCGAGTCGCCAGAAATATTTAATTTCCCTGGGCCATTTATTTTTGCCACTTTGCGGTCGGTTTTCCTTCGCGGCGGAGGCGAACGAGACGGAGGTCAGAAAGAGGGAAAATAATAAAAGCGCAACTTTCCCGCAGGATTCATGAAGTAAAATTGAGCAGGTCCCTTGTCGAAAAAGTGAAAATCAACTGTCACCTTGGTAATTCGGCGATTTTTCCAAAAACACGAAAAACCCATATAATTCTCCATTTTTTCAAAAAAACCCAACACCCATCCATTCCCGTACAAATGATCGAAAGCTTGTACGGCCGATCCGTCCTGATAACTGAAATCGCAAATAAACCTAATATCAAACTGACAGATAAGTCAAAAAAAAAACAATGTAAATCTCTTGTCAAAATTCGCCATTATCCGGTTTGCTATTTTTTTTTCGAAAAAAAAAAATCCACCTCTCATTCCCATCCACAAGGTACATCGTGTATTTGCCATCGTACGTATATAATCCCATCGAGCAATTTCCTTCTCGGTTCATGGCTTAACCAATAATTATCTTCTTTATTTTTTTTTTATTTTTTTTTTAAGGAAACTCGGATGCTGTAGGTAACCACTAGAAATCCGACTGGCAAGCTTCAGGCCGCATTGCGGATACACGTGCAACCCGATGCGGTCTTCCTCTCTTTCTATCTCTCTTTCTCCTTCACTCTATCCCATTCCTCCCCGTCTATTCTCCCTCTACGTATTTTCGATCATTCACTTTGTTTCCTCCCGAAGGACAAAAGCCTCCACAGGATCCACTCGCGGGCTCGACTATTTCCTCGATGCAGTCCTCGCGCGTCACTGACAGTTAACGACGTTGAATCCGGCACGTGCGCGAACTCTCGACCCCTCACGTATCCCACGCCGTGACATTGAGCGGCCACTAAAGTCTCCCGATCAGATTGATCGATCAATAATTTAACCGTCGGATACCGATTCCTCCAGGATATTTCGAAAATACGTATAAATTGGACACCCTATAAATTTCATTTAAAAATATACGTATTTATCGTTTACACCTATACTCGGATACAGTCGCCTCGACCATACGTCCGCCTACGTATTTACACCTAGAAACGTCAAAAGTCACGTGGCATTGAAAATATCGTTAGATTTGATAAGAAGCTCATCCTCTGGGATATACGAAATCCACGTCGAGGCATATCCCGCGGTAATTATAATTATGACCTTGGCCGCGCCACCATGAAAATCGTCTTACAAATTAGAACAAATGACCGCTTCCCCGGGCACGGGTAATTAAATTTATTGCCCTTGCAGGCACAGAGCAACGTTGCCTCTACGAATGCCGGACTGACGAGAAACAGGAGTTAGCTGCCTGTTACTCGTGGTAGTAAATAATAGAGCAGTCTGATTCCACGGGTAATCGTTTAACGGCGCGATAAGAAAACTTCACAGAGATAATACTTCCGGTACGTTTTTCGTAAAAACGGAAAAAATTTCTTTTACATATATCCAAGATCCCTGAGGTTCGCTTTTCTTTTCTTCAATTCCCATCGATTATCGCATTTCTATCGGACAGGGGTTGGCAGCGCTATCTGGCGGCGGCGTTGTTAACTAAATTCGACAAAGATTCGTATATGCGGTTTTGCATTGATATATATGCTAGGTTATGTATGTACACGTATATACGGGTATTAATATTACGAGCTCAAGTGGGAGCCGTTTAATTCCTATGAATTATCATAATTAAATACTGTTACGTTACAGAGCGCAGGCTATAAGGAAAGATTAATTATTATTAACTGCTAGCGGTATTGACATCACGTTACAACGTGTATTCGTATCTTTAATTTGTTCCGTCTACTATCTTGCAACGAGTCCGAGACTTGCTGCACATACGTGTACACATAGGTGTAGAACGAGAGTGACGCAATAAATAGAGACCGGGTCCACCTTAAAAGGTATAAAAAGTAAGAGAAATCGTATGGAGAATCCTGGGGCGATTCTATCGCCAAGTATTACACGGATTAACGTTCTCTGGCTATTATTATAATATTAGCATCGCCTCGGCGAAGCCTCAGGCTTAAAGCAACGCGCACCGTCTGTGTAGATAGAGAAGACGGAATCTACCAGTTGAGGATCGTCTTCTTATCTGTTCGAGGATCTTTATCTCGGGTTATTTCAGATCCTCGATAACACTGGCAATGCAGGTTATTTTACCAAAAATATTATATATATATATATATACATACAGTGTAGTACGGTAATTCGCGTTGAGGGTTTTGGGACTGTTTTTTTTTGCTTCGCCATGCATTTCGAATGTAATACGGATATGTGATTACTCGTATAAATTTTTGAGTCTTCTACCCAGAATGCATCAGCTGACCCGTACGGTTGACCAGTTTATTCCCCTGGCACGAGTCGCCGGTGACGTAAAATCGCACAGCGTGCAACATGCTTGCTTTCCCAGTGGTGCCAACTGGGAGACTTAAGCAGCGCCATCTGTGTGTCGCTCACGTAAAACATCTGAAACCTTTTTCAAACCCTCGTAGCAACTCGAGACTTTGTGTGTGTGTGTGTATATATATATCTTGGTAGTTGCTTTCTTCTTGTCTAGCTACTTAAAACCTGCATCCCTGGTCCTGGATCCATCTTCGGTCTACCAAGCCCGTCGTAGTTTCTCATCTTCCCGGAGACGAAAGCCGAGTCCCTTCTCGTCGCCTAGATTCACTCTGCTCTTTCGTCAGTCTCAATTTTCACCAATACCTTCGTACTTTGCTCGCTGCTACCAGTTTCGTTTACTCGTAAGGTAAAATCCTGGCTGAAAAATTTTTCAGTAGGGTCCAGATGACAATTCATCTCGATTGGATCTGGCGAGACAATGGGAATTTCGAGATTTGATCTTACCAGTGAATAAAAATGTACGGATCAGGTCGTGTTTTGGATTTGTAAAAAAGAAAATTGGGTTACATACGGGATGTCTAGTTGGGACTTTTATGGTCATATATACATATATAGTAGGCACGTGAAAGAAAAGAAAGCACGAACGGTTTTTGATACGTTTTAACCATGTTAATCTGCCTGTTAACTCGTGGCGTTACAATTCCTTTCTTATGGCATTCAATTTTTACCGTCTTCACTCGTAAACTGCTGGAACACACGGTATAACGTTGCGAGCCAGTCACGTTCATTGAACTCGGTCATGAAATTCACAAGGCGCATAATTAACCTTGAATCTCTATGAAATTTCCATACGGCAAAATTCTCGGATGAAAAGAAAACAAGGAAAGAGCTCCGGAAATTCCATTCTTCCTCGTTCCGTCGATCATCTCGCGAATTATCCGAAAAATCATTAAAAAATAATATAAATTAACGAAATATACATTACCTAGTAAAACTTCATGATCAAACAATTTTTAATACATACGTTACTTACCATTCATTTATGGCTAATCTCTTCACCTTTGGATAAAATTTATCCTGGGGATAAACTCCTAAAACATGAAAATGATTGGTTAGCTGGGAATTTATCCGCAGGATAAATTTTATCCTGAAGGAAGAAGTGAAGAAATTAGCCATTAATGGCTCTTCCGTCTGTGACAACTCAGTCTTAAGCACCACTGGTGCTGCCCTCTGTCCTCTAAACTGAAAAGTAACTAACTAATCCAAATAACTGTCACAACCTACAAAAAAAAAGAAAAAAGTAATTGAAAAAACACTTAGAAATAATTTGCTTAAAAAAAAACAGAGTCAAGTACGGTCACTAGGTATATATTTATAATTGCAGTATCCAGATACAAAGTACCAATGTAACAGACCTATGGTTATACATAACCAACAAGGCACGTTCCGTTACTGGAATAGATATTATATGTAGAGAGCATTGCGAAATGGAAAAGGGCAGGGTAAAGGCGCGTGCTCACCGGATACACAGAGCTAATTATATCGAGCGACAGCCAAGCGTACTTAACCGAGTGTTCATCGCCATAAGTGCCATTCCGTGTGCCGCCGAGCGTTGGTCATTCCTTGCCGAGTTGCGGCATTAAATTTACCTCGTCACAGTTTCGCGGCCAGACTCGTCCGCGACGCGAAAGAGAATCCGAGCAAGAACCTGACTGTCGCAATTTATAAAAGACGCAAGAAGTCCCCAATGGAGACGTTTAATGTAACGTCGGAAGGAACCGGTCGTTGGGTTTGTTGACATTGTAACCATGGTAACCGTAGGATTTAACGGTCGTATCTTGGCGTCTGTTCTCTGCTCTCACAGTAAAGTACTACTGTGGCACAGACTCGAAAGAGGTTAGGAATATTCACTATGAACGCAGACGAAATTCGTACCGTAGTACCCGTGGACGCTCAATAAAATATTGGCAAAGCTCCCGCGACTCCGATTGGCTCTCCTCTCGTTTACGTCGAGGGTCTGGAGAATTTACGTGTGTATATCCATGTGGGATTCAGAAATTTAAAAGAGATTTTGGCACGACTTTTCTCCAACAAGATTTCCACCTCCGTCGAGTCTCACTTTTTATCATTACAATTATTTAGCATTACTCGAGTACCCGATCGTAGCTGTCCAGTTATTTTTCGCCTCCCACGATTATCCTCGTTCGCGTTATTCGTGTGTATCTGCCATATAAAGCCAATAATATATGTATAGCTGCGTTTACATTGGAGCGACACGAAGTAAAAGTGAATATCGTCGGCTGGTAACGAAATCGAAAATGGAACAACGGGATTCTTGATTTATTATATTGGCCGTCGTTACGTAACAGTTTTTTTTTTCTTGTCAGGATACCAAAATTGGACGTAATGAAGTTTAATTATATTATTAACGATACAGCTCGTTGAAATACTTAAGGGATACGACGTACCGAGGAAATTTTTTTTCTATGCGTTTATCCGTCTTTTGGCTGTCGTTTATACGAACACACTTTTGTATCGTTCATAAAGATTCTTCGCGTAATGTCTATGGGTTATCAGTGCCATCTCTAGGGATACTCAGGACTCCAGCGTAAAAGGACTTAATCTCGTTCGTTTGGTTGGCTTTAAGTCTCGAGGCAATCAGCCACGAGAAACGCCGTTAGCGTATAAATATCCGTTATCCGAACGATCCACGCTTCTCACCACGCGATTCGATTCCTCGTGCCCGACGATATTTCCAATTTATCGTCTCGCCATTTTTCGTTGCCTTCGCCGTCTTTGATTAGTGCGACCGCCCGGTACTAACTAACCGAATTACAATTAAGCCTCGCCGGGAAATTAACGGCTTTTCCGCTTCGTTCCCTTAGACCTTTTTTCCGACCTTCCGCCGCACGGCCGAACCCTGGCGGTCGATCCTGGAACTAACCGACTGAAAGCCATTTTTTCTGAGACTGAAGAAGACGGATTTTCTCATATCGTGGAAAGCTTTACTTTTCGATAATGATAATGGTATTCGACTGGTACGTTCAGTGAAATCGGCGGCTGATCGCGTATCCGTTTTACGACCGTTTGAGGTTAAAATTTTGATCTCTCGGAATAATAACGTTTAAGGGATATTTTTTTATAGATCACAAGCTTCGTAGATCTTTTAAATAATTTATCGTAATCAACTGTCCTGATTAGGTTGGGCTTTAGGCATTGCTGGATAGAATCGAGTTTAGCAACAGTCCGTTTGAACCTCTTGACCTGTTGTGTCTGACGGCGACCTGTTTTTATATACCGGGTTGCATAATATTTTCCAAAGATGGTAAAACAGTGTCGATGGTAATCGTTTCGTGAGGTTACGCAGAATTCTACGCTTGCTCGGTCTCTCTGTGTTTTTAGAGATGCGAACGTTAACCGCGTAAGGACTATAGCTGCGTGAAACTGGCTACAACTGGGTCGAATGGTACAGGCTGTGAAATCAATTAATTCTTTGACATTTGAACTCTCCGTATCTGTGTCTTTATTTTCATTATGAATTTCTATGTGTATACATATGTTATATTCTCAAGGATTATTATATTATGTATAAGGAAAATCGGAAACCGGTTGCTGTAAAACGTTAACGGTGCATCTGTTGCGATAAATAAAAAATTTTACACCACGAATTTAGGGAGCAGAAATTCTCTTAGGGAGTTCAGATTTTTACTGCAGGCAGATCTACGTTTTCGATTTCGTTAAGAGGAACAAAAAAAATCAGGGTCCGAATGACAAAGGAGTTATTGTCAATCAGGAACTACTTTGAGACGGAGCTCGATTCACCTCGGACGTATTTCAATGAGCCATTGTTCTTGAAGATCTTGACTTCCTTTCTTAAGAAATTCAGAACACCGGAGGATGCTTGGAAATTTTACGGGAATATTTAGCTAGGCGATATTCGGTTCTCGGATTCCATGCAGTTTTCTCAGTAGTTTTATGACGATATCACGTGATCGTGATATTTATACCGTTTCGTCTAGAATCTTTTGGTTCGATGATTCTTCTTTCCATTTCGTCGAGTGCACTCAATGAGAATATTCAACGGACGTCATTAACCTTCGTCGCGAATTACTTTCGAAATGGGATTGAAAGTCTTTCAGAGAAATTCCGTCATTAAATTTCAAGATGAATGATCGCTGATAAGAGATTACGTGTATTCTTGAGTAAACGCGCATGCGCGAGTATACACTCGTTGTTTAGATACGTGATTAAAAGATCGACAGGGTGGAAATAATGTAAGGGAAAAAAAAAAAATTCCCTATACCAATTCCATATATGGGAATGTGAGTTTGGGAAAATTTTTGCAAAAAAAATTCAAAGAATCGTTTACACTGATTACAGTCTCACGCGGTAAACCTCATATTTGAAAATAACTCGATCTGGACGTAAATGCATTTTATCATATGTAAAATATCTAGTACGCAATTTACGTTCGACATTCGTTTTTACTCGGTAGGATTTGTTTGGGAGGGAAGTGATAAAAAAAAAATACGTGAAAAAGATACCAAAAGGTAATATTCGTATAAGCGAAAACATGTACGAAATTTATACACGCAATTCGTTCCTGCGATTTACGTTATTTTTTATTTTCAGGAATACATGAATCTCATACGGAAATAGCTATATAAATTCAAGAGAATAGAAAAGATCTTGAATTTAAGATGTCACCGGATATCCGGCCTGGTATCGCGAATCCTTAAGAATTTTCGCACGAGTTTCTCGGTCACGGAATTTCGTATGATAGAATTTCGTTCTCAGTGAAGACAAAGAAAACAGAGAAACTTCGCTTTGGGAAGAAGCCGAGGAAGCTCATGAGATCTCGAAGTCGCCGACTTTTACCAGTGAAAACGACTAAAGCCTGACTTCGCTTCTCACGAAACGATTAACAATGATCGGTTGGCAGTGGGTAAGTTCGCACGAGCGCGACGAATTTCTAACGATTAGCGAGCGATGATAGTCTCGACGGCTACGTGGCGCTGGTTATCGCTCGATGAAAACTAGCCTTCAGTGAAGTCATTAGGTAAAATAATATAATGCAGGGGCAGTGCCGCGTGCACGCATATGGCCTGTAGTTTACACACCGGTGCACTGAATTTTTCGCAAATTAATCCGCAAAGCGCGTGTCGCTTAATTACACCAGTTCTAGAAGTTTTTTTTTTTTCGTATCTTTTTCTTTTTATTTTCACTCCGTTTTCCCTTTTATTTCGCTCGAGTATTGTGCCCCGTGACTCTTTCAAATTAGACGCGCATGCGCATCGCTGCCGTCTAATTCAAGTAATTCTCGTGGACCGTAGCGTCACGCATGTCAAATTTACAAGCAGCATTATTCACTGTTGAAAATGTACATTTTCAAAATTTGATAAAAATGAAAAAAAAAAGTTATTCTTAAAAGTGATAACGAACCGGAAAGAGATAACAACGTAATTTTCCTTAAACGTCGTTCCAGGTATTGCACCTTATCGCTGCGTTACCTGCTGGCTGTCGTCTTTGCTTATCCTCGATTTTCAACGATTGCAAATTCAGGGAAGGCGAGTCAGGCTTAAGGCGAAGCTGAATACTTTGTTTGAGACGACGCTGCGAGATTACGGCCAGATATGGTTGGATTTGTCTGGCATTTCTGACTCTCATTAGCGAAACTGGTTTATCATTATCCTCCCACGTTCGCAAGCGCAATTTTGCCAACCTATACTTCTCGCATTTTCACTCTCTCTTTCTCTCTCTCTTGCTCTGTCTGTACATTAGTTGCATCACTCTTTAACTTTGTATTCCCCCCCCCCCCCCTCTTGACATTATCTGTACGATTTTTCAAATAAGTCTACCGAGACTCTCCCATAGACACTAAAGGCAATTCCCATGACACGAATTTCATATTGATCCAGGAACGAGGACGGACTCATTACTAGTTTATTAATCAGATTTGCTGAGACGTTAGTTTGATTGGCTGATCGAAGTGCCCTTTGAACTCGAAAGTTACATGGAAACGAGAACAGTGAAGAAAGAGTCCATTGAATTTCATGAAAGCTAAAGTTTCAAATTTTGAGTATATACAGGTACAATTTTTTACGTAGAAAAATTATATTGAAAAATTAATTCTAACTGCAGAATTGAATTTATTGTTTCCGGATGAAAATTATATATATTTCATTGTCAAAGCGACGTTTTTGCAGGAAACGCGAAGAATAAAGCGGCTTGTAACTACGCTTCTATGTATATACGTATCCGAGCGAACTTTGATTTGATCCAAAACGCAGTTCAAAGAAGTGGAACGCCTCTCTACGGTACAGTTTGATTTTCTTTTCTGTTTCAGTTAGGATGCAGGCAAGTGTATCGACGAGGTTTCCAGGCACGAAGCGATGAGACCTCTGGATGGAGGCCGAGGAAGCTGCAGAGCCCCCTGGGGCTTCGATCAACTTCCGTTCAGCAGATCCTCGCTGTTACTAACCGTTTCCCGCGGGAAATTCGAATCAACAGGAAGTAGACCAGGCGACTAGCTCACCAAAAGAATTACGGGGAAAGTAATATCCGCCATCTTTGAATAACTGTCATTAACTTAATTGACACCATAATAATAATAATAATAATAATAATACGGGGACATCAGCCGCTGCGACAATCACGATGCTCGATTTGTTCACTCATAACGTCAAAGAATTTCGTAAAGACCGATCCTCACCGGAAGCCAAGGTTGCATCCTGGAGCAGAGTAATCGTTAAGAATCGTTAAGCAGTAACTGTGATATAAAGTTGAACCGAAGAAAATTGAAGATTAATAACCAAGAGAGAGAGAGAGAGAGAGAGAGAGAGAGAGAAAGCTGTATAAAAATGGCAGCACCGGTGATCGAGAAGAAACGGTTCTTCTGCCGGGAGTGGGCCTTCATGAAACTCTCTCACTGTCTGGAGCAACGTCCTGCTTCAAAGACATGCGGGGCCCTTATCGTGGGTGGTCCAGGAAGTGGAAAAACGGCCCTGTGCGCAGAACTGGCATGGCCGTCAAACGGTGCCAACGCCAGACACCAGAGATCACTGAACAGAAGATTATTGGCGAGGCACTTCTGTCAGGCGAGGAGCGAAGCTTCGCTATCGCCAGCTCAATTCGTCAGATCCTTAGTGGCTCAGTTACTTCAGGCCAGCGCCGATGGGATTCACTTGTCCTCGCCGACCTCACCGACACCCAGCACGGCGACCACCTCCCTCACGTCCAGGGAAGCTGTCGCGGAGTCATACGCCGAGAAGCTGCGAACTGATCCAGAGATCCAGGCGGCACTTCAGCCAGATATCCTCGATCGTGATCCAGATGACGCGCTCAAGAAGGCCCTTCTGTTTCCCCTCCTGGAAGTCGAGCCGCCAAAGAACTGTCTCTTCCTCCTGGTGGACTCTATCGACGAGGGTCAGATACTGAACCCACCTCAGACTGGGACCAGAGACTCCAGACGCGAGGGTGACAACGTCAGTAGGACCATAGCCGAACTCCTTGCGAATCATCATCATCTGTTTCCACAATGGCTCCTTCTGGTCTGCACCGCGAAGAGACAGAGTAAAACCATCTCCCGTATGTTCACTGGGTTCCGGAAGATATCGCTGGATGACCTCAGAAAGTCCCAGGTCGTAAGAGACGTTCAGCAGTACATACTCGCTAGGCTCGATCAGGAGGACGCTTTGAGACAACACATTTCCAGGGACACCGCGGAGATGCTTAATCAGCTCCATATCAAGAGTAACGGATGCTTCCTGTACCTGGAGAAGGTCCTTGACGGAGTCGCGGAGAATTTCATTGTCCTGCGAGAGGTTCGCGAGATTCCTGGTACCTTAAACGGACTTTATCTATGGCTGTGTCAACGATTATTCAGTAGAAAACAGTTTGCAAAGGTGCAACCGCTTCTTAACGTGATCCTGGCCGCTAAGTTACCGGTCACCCAAGAGATTCTTTACAAGTGCGTCTGGACGGCCAACACCGGGATCACGATGGAGGATTTCAATAGGAGACTTCACCTTCTACGTAGGGTCATCTCGGTATCGAGAGCCGGCGCTCTTATGCTCTTTCATCACAGCTTCGCCGAATGGCTTCTAGACGTCAAACACTGTACCCAGAAGTACCTCTGCTCCGCTGCCGAAGGACACGCCATGCTGGCAGCCCATTACACACTCCGAGGACCTCAACTTAATCCTGACGAGATTTGCGTCCTGGGACAGCACTTGCAACGAGCCATGACTAATATTGGATCCAACGGATCCACAGGATCCAGTCTGGACCCTCATACTCTTCAGGTCTTGTGGATGATCGGAAGTGGTGCACCTATTGAAGATTGCTATCTGGACAGTTCGGATTGTATATTGTGGCCGAGGCAAGATAGTAAATTGCTTAGGCTTCTGGTAGATGCTGGTGCAAAACCTTCGGAGAAGATAGTCGACGACGACGTCAATAAGGAGGCCGTTTCTTCTAGTCAGGTAAATTTTTTATGCAATTTTTTAACCTTCAACATCCTGATATTTTCTTCTTTAAATATTCATTTTTTCGCTATAGTGATATATATATATATCGCTATAGTAGATATTTGGTACTGGTAAATTTCCAGATAACAATGACGTCCGACTCTGACCCCTTACAAATGACTAATTACTCCCGACTAATTTCCTCAAGCAATTCGCAGTTTACAAAGACTAACAGAGATAACATATTCCGATCAATCGCGATGTGCGTTTCTAATCTTTTCCCGCGATAAGATAAGCCAACACGAATTTAATCACTCTCAGTCGAGTCTCGTATTTTGAATATCGATCAGTGAATTTCCCTCTTCCCTTGCATCTTCAATCGATCGTAAAACAATAGACACCTTAATTAACAATAGCGCACCGTATGTCAGTGTTTCAAAATACTTCCACACGTAACACCGCGAATCGATGCGTGCTTACTAATTGCGTGACCGTCAGTGATCGTTTTTCGAAATCACCAAGAACGCCCACGTGGTGTTCTAAAGATAGTATCGTGACGTAATAAGCGTCGCGCAGCATCTAAATTTATTACGATAGCAACGATCCATAAATAATTTCCCACTCTTTTGTTCTTCAATTAAAATTTTCTTTTTTTCCATAATTGGATGACCGCTTCAAGAACACGTTTTTTTTTTTTTTCTTTTTCAACGATACAATGCATTTCACAACTCGCCAAGTTGATTACTAAGAAACGCTGATTAACTTCGTGAATAATTGTCAACACGGTGAGACGAGGGTGTATTTAAAAAAAAAAAAAAAAATTGACACATTCCTCCGCCAGGATGTTATTTCCTGACTAACCAATTCCGTAACCGAACAATCATTTGGGCCTCGTCAACATCACGGAATGATTTACCGGGCTGAATCATCATTTATCCGCGATTCTTCACGCTTTCGAAATTCCAATGAACTGCTACCACCACCACCACCACCACCACGCGTCCTCGAAACCCACATAGAGGGGAACAAAAATTGCTATAAACGTCTGTACCAATGAAAAAAAAAAATGAAGTTTCGCACAATGTCATATTGCTCGTGTCCGTAAATGCAAAAGGTCTCGCAAGATGTGAGTCCCATGGATGAATCTCTCGGAGAACCATTGACAGAGCTACTTGGCGAGAGTGGCGACATAAACCAAGCAGACTCAAGTGGCCGCACAGTGCTCCATACCCTAGCGGCGGACGGGAATGCGTCGCTTCTGGAATTAGCACTTGCAGCGTGTCCTCAGGTAAAGATTGTGCCAAAAATAATAATTATATATAATTTTTGCATTAAATTATTTAAAATCCAAAAAATTGTTCTGCTCCAATTCAGGCAAAATTGGAAGCCACCGATCGTCATGGTCAGACCCCATTGAACCTAGCTGCAAGACATGGCTACGCAGACGTGGTCAGAGTACTATTAGCTGCCGGTGCAAGTGCAGATCATGCGGACTGCGATGGTTGGACCGCGCTGAGAGCAGCTGCCTGGGGCGGGCACACCCAGGTACATTCACAGCCAACCCTCACTGGGCAAACCCAGGACACTGTTAAAAGTACTCCCAATGTAGTTAGTGTTGATTTATTTTATTACTTGGTTCGCCTCCTTGTGGCTAATATCTGTACTATCGCTTTCGCACGTTAATTTTAAGTTTTTTCACCATTCGCAAGGCTCGTACACGTTAACTGCATCTCAAGTAATGGATATCTAGAAGACTGTTATGAAGAATCACCTTAACAATCATACTCTGTAATTGGCATGTACTCATATATATATATATATATATATATCAGAATCTTCAATCTACAAAACACATACACTCACCGTGACGGCGCCTCCCGCTATGAAGAATCCAAACGTTACACGATTGAACACACGTGCGCGCATGTACTGCAAAACGAAGTGCAATAATTTAATGCAGTCTGTCTGATCTCTTAGCTCATAAGCTTCGGCGAATGCATGTTTGTTCGATGATTATGCATGGGATTCGATTGTCTGACTTAATGCCTAACAAAGAGACCTAACGTATTAAATAAAAATCACACGTAGCCCGGCGTTTCACCGGCACGAGAAATCGCGTGCGTCGCGGCGCGATGGCTCATCTTTCTTGTTAGTTTCTCTGTATCGATGGAAGCAGGAGAAGCCGACAGTACATACGAGGACGCTTCTTACAGGTTGTCGAGCAGCTCCTCGAGCACGGAGCTATGGTAGACTGCGCGGATTGGGATCAGCGTACGGCACTGCGGGCGGCGGCTTGGGGCGGCCACGAGGACATCGTAAAGGCGCTGCTGCAACATGGGGCCGACGTTAACAGGACCGACGACGAAGGCAGAACTGCACTGATAGCTGCAGCTTATATGGGTCACAGTGAGATTGTCGAACACCTATTGGATTTTGGAGCTAAGATAGATCATGCGGACAGCGACGGTAGAACAGCGTTGAGTGTGGCCGCACTGTGCGTACCCGCTAATCACGGTTACGCCAAGGTATAATATATTATTTTTGATAGATAAAAAATTTATTAATCTTTTTCAATATTTTTCATTATCTTTGAACTCTTTTTTTTTAGGTAGTTACGATACTTCTCGAAAGAGGCGCTGCGGTTGATCATCAGGACAAAGATGGCATGACTCCACTTCTCGTGGCAGCCTTCGAGGGTCATCGAGATGTGTGCGAATTATTGTTGGAATACGAAGCTGATGTCGATCATTGCGATGCTACTGGACGAACTCCACTCTGGGCAGCTGCCAGCATGGGTCACGGATCTGTTGTAGCTTTGTTATTATTCTGGGGCTGCTACGTTGATAGTATAGACAATGAAGGGAGAACTGTTCTGAGCGTGGCTGCTGCACAAGGTGGCACAGACGTGGTTAAGCAGCTTCTGGACAGAGGTACTTATCTTGGTAGAGCCGTTTAGCAATTGGTACTGTAGAAAAGTACGTTGGGATTTTAAGTGCCGTTTGCAGGTGCGATAATCTCATATTGTTTATGTCAATTGAATCAGGTCTCGACGAACAGCACAGAGACAATTCTGGATGGACCCCATTGCACTATGCTGCCTTCGAAGGCCACGTTGACGTCTGCGAAGCTCTTCTAGAAGCTGGAGCTAAGGTTGACGAAGCTGACAACGATGGAAAAGGTGCCCTCATGCTGGCTGCGCAAGAAGGTCATACGTCCTTGGTCGAAAGATTGCTGGACCAACATAATGCACCTATAGATCAACATGCGCACGATGGAAAGACTGCCCTGAGGTATTTATTATCCTATTTATAGCTTGATTATAATAGACTTCGTCCTGACTGTAATTGCCATGGGAACTGTAACGAACGTGAGATGCATCCTTATTGGGTATACAGACTGGCAGCTTTGGAAGGTCACTATGACACAGTAAGAGTATTACTGTCACACAATGCCGACGGCAATGCCAAAGATGCCGACGGACGAAGTACCCTCTATATTCTCGCCCTGGAGAATAGACTGGCGATGGCGAGATTTCTCCTGGAACATGCACACGCCGATGTGGAAAGTAGAGATTCTGAAGTACGTTTATCAATTTTTTTATTATTATTTTTTATTATTAAATTATGCTCGTACCGTGCATCATTAGCATCGTTTCTGCGTTGCACATGGAGATGCTGATCTATATTCTCTATAGGGTAGAACACCGCTTCATGTCAGCGCTTGGCAGGGACACGTGGAAATGGTGGCTCTGCTGTTAGCAGAAGGCAATGCAAGTGTTAATGCCTGTGACAATGAAAATAGGACTCCCCTTCATTCAGCTGCATGGCAAGGACACGCGGCCATTGTCAGATTACTTTTGGAACACGGTGCAACTCCTGATCATACCTGTAATCAAGGTGCAACTGCTTTAGGTATGATCATGTAATATTTTGTCGTTGATAACAAATGATTGATTTTTTGGCTTTGCACTTTTGATAAAATATAATAATATTAATAATGCTTAGGTATAGCTGCTCAAGAAGGGCACGAACATTGTGTCAGGGCGCTTCTGAATCACGGTGCAGATCCAAATCATTCGGATCACTGTGGGAGAAACGCTATTAAGGTAGCTGCCAAGAGTGGCCACGACACTGTTGTTAGATTACTTGAAGAGCATTCGGCAAATCAGCGAAGTCTGCGACCAGGAGTAAATGGAGGTAGGTATCGCAAACAGTGAACTTGGCTTCAGGTAGCTAATTAAAATGACTGTAATTATTATGTCAAATTTCAATCTACTTCAGGCGGTAGTAGCAGTGCGACGTCGGTAACGTCGAATTCTACAGCAGAAACGAAACCCTCGTCAGCCATTCTGAACCCGCTGTCCACGCAATACAGTCCGGCGGAGTCGCCAGATTCGACAAAGAGAAGAAGCTGCGTATCCTTGGGCAATAATTCTAGCAATAGTAAATCCAGCAGCAACCTGACCGGCAGTACCAAGAGCGATCAGGGAAAATTCAGTCAAAACTCAATGGTCAACCAGGTAATTAAAGTAGGTAGCCAAAATCATGTTACTCGCATACAGTGTACGCTAATGATATTTTTGAAGTATCTTAAAATTCTTAAAATTGATTTAATTTCCCTTACGTACCGGCATGGTATTTTAATACCAATATCTACTTCAAATAATTCTATATTTATTTCAGGCACCTTTATCGTTCACGCAACAACTTCAGCAATGCTCACGGGGTGCAAAAAGCCGACCTCTAAGCAAACTGTTGTCGCCATTGAAGAGCGAACCGCAAAGTCCGATTTATGCTTCGCCGCCTCATTCCCCATTGAGTGACAGCCTCATACCTTACTCGCCGACAAATACAAGTCCGCCAAGTGCTCAGACTGCAGCCAGCGTCATACAGAGCCAACTCGGCGTGTCTCTCTTAACAGGCAATCAAAGTATACAATACAAAGCACAGGGCGGAGGGTACAATCATACCTCGGCCATCTACGAGCCGATAAATATAAAAACTGAAATTATTGAGAGAAACGAAACCACCAGGCCCTTTGAATTGACCAACGAAATGCTGGGTTTCAGCGTTGGCAAGGATAAGAAGAATGTGCATGACGATAAGAGAAATTCAGCTGACACGCACTTTACGCGAGATACGCATATGAGAATTATTCTGGGCAATAGTGGTGCCGGTGTTGGCAGAAACGTTAAGCACACGCCGGAACACACGTCTGGAAGGTAAGAAATAGTTTTTCTTTTATTTAATAATTAAATTTTTAATTAACAGTTTGATTTTTAGTTTTATGCTTTTTTTGTGCAACTGGACAGTTCGGCGAAGGATTTAAATGCAAGACCAGGAGTGAGAATTTTTACCTTTGTTTCAGCAGCGGCAACTCAAAACCAAAACGTAATGGTTTAGTTTCTAATCCGGCTATGAGACTCGTCGCTGGCGTTAGAAACGGCATTGAAAATGCCACTAATCGTAATAAGCCAATTACAACGAGAGTCAATGGATTTCAGTGGAAGGCAGAAACGCGAAAAGAGACGCCCTTGTAGGAGCAGGTATTAATGCATGCTGTCCTGTGCATTAATTGAGATGAACTTATACGTAGGAGACGAGAGCGAAGATATTCGCTTAATTAAAAAATGTTAACCACTCGATCGTCTCTGTGATTCAGGTTTTGGAATTTGCAACAGGTTCGCGAAACGTTGCAAATCGATACTGCGGCTGGAGGATCTTCATCAGCAAGAAGCGAAAGTCAATAAATAAATTTTTCTCCTTTTATTTGAGCAAAATCAAATTACCTCAAATGAAGAAGTGACGAAAGCATTATTGAAAATGATACTACTAATTAGGAGACGAATGGAAATTACCTAACACATAATACCAAATATTAAACTGCATAAGAAATGTATGTAGAATTTAGTGATGTAATCTTATCGATACAAACTTTGTATAAATGTAACGCTAATTAAATTCTTTACTGATCTCACTAATACTACATATATTAATAACTGATTTTTCGAAATCTCAAAGAAATGCTAGAAGTGATAATTTTGACGAATGATTAAAATATTGAGATTTTCAACGGAAGACTGCTAATAAAGCGGATTTAATGATGTCTGAGAGAAAGTTTTGAGAATGACAAAGAAATGTAAAGATATGTAAAAAAAAAAAGAAAAGAAAAGAAGTAATATTTAAACAAACAATTAAAAATCCTAACGTGAAGATAGTCTGACGATGCCGAAGTTGCTTCAAATACGTAAAAATATGGCCTGAAAGTGGAGAAGCCCGTGTAAATATCCGTTATTTATGTATTGTGCACAACACCAATCATATTTATTATTACACTGTAGTAGATGCAAAATAAAATACGAAAATTTAAATTCAATAATTAAATTCTAACCCGATGGCTTCTGATGGGGAAAGACAAATGGTAGACGAAAAATAATAGGACCTCTGTCGCTCACTGATAAACGGAAGTAACACATAGGATTATCACATCATGTAAGTAATTAAAGATATAACAGGACTAGTTAAAACAAAATTAACACTTTAAACACAACCAACAAGATATATATTGAAAACGATGTGCCACGGAAGCTGTTCTGATTAAATTTAAAGAAAAAAGATTATAACTTTTTCAAATGTGACATTCAAAAAAGAATATTGCAGTACTATATTCCACGGCACATTTTATTTCAATTGATCTAATTCAAGCCGTTTCTTTTATTATAGATTCTGGATCAATAATCTTTGGACGATGGACACTCTGTGCATAATGACTATACTCACATTCCGCCGGGAAGGAAATAAAAAAAAAAGAGAATCTACAATAAAAAAATATTAACTTTGTTATACATATAATTATTGTGCAGACCAGCCAAAGATTAGCATCGGCTAATGGTTAAAGAGAAGAGGATAATTAGTACCAATATATACACAGTGCTTACTATAGTCGGACGAATGGTTGTATTTTTTAACGTCATTTATATTTATCGTTTCACATATAGACGGACAAACTGTCGTCCGAAATCTTGCCTATGTTTTTTAAAGGGACTAAGAGAAAACACTGGACGTTAATACGTTTCGTTAAATAAATTACGTTAGGACAAAACGAAGGCATTAAACGGCAAAGTCGAGGAAAGCGTGCCTGCCCCCCCTCCCTCCCCTCCTCCTATTTGCAAAATATTAATTAATACTATAAAATACCATTAAAGACCTTTTTAGGATAATATTGTACATGAAGGTTTTTACGTTGCTGTCATGCATGTCAATTCTCGTGTGTTTCATGCAATACTCAAAAAATTTTTAAAACGAACACTTATCTTTTGAAAGGGATGAAACTTTTTCAAAAAAAGAAAAAAAACACCATATCTTTCAACCAGTATAAAATATAATTATTAAATGAAAGTTAGTCGTTCAATTTTTCATTTTTTTTTTGCGTTCACACAAGTCCTCTTTTTTTTAGCAGAATTATTATGCATGTTATCAATTTTGAAAAAGCTTCGTCCCGGTTTGCATACGTAAACGAACAATTTTCGAAATGAAATTTATTATACTCGTACATTTAAGTGATGGGAAAGAACGATTTATGGAATTGACAATTGTCCAGATTGTACTTACGCGTTTCCTCTCGCAGGTGATAACTTTTGTGTATGTTCAATCGAATATTCGTATCCTAATGGAATCTTGCGTTAGGAAATTCGTTGACTGGACGAATGTATCGAAGTCTGATTTTATTGAGAATAAAAAAAAAAAAAGAATTGTAAGTAATGAATTTGTGGTACGAAGGCCTAGACAGATTAACGAAACAATTATACTTCACTTGCTGCAATTATAATTGAAGGACGATTCGCTGTATAACGTAGAGAGAGATAATAGCCTATTTAATATTTAACAATTGTTTTTATTGTACATTGAAATTAGCTTTAATTGCGTACGCATCGTTCGTGCCAATTTTAATTAAGCGTTAACGATAATTAAAGATGGTACGAAGATAATGAAGTTTGTGTGACTTTTGTTAGATTCGAAAATGTGATTTCAATTGTATAACGTTCTGAGGAAGGGATGACGTAACGAGATACGAGAATAAAACAAAGTTCTATAGCGAGACGTTAAATAGAGAATGAATATAGGATAATTAGCAGAGAGCCACTGTTAGAGGTGTTGAGATGTAGATTTATAATTATTATTATTATTATTAGATTTATTCATCGTGTAAATAATTAAATTATCGTTAATATCGATGTATGGTATTAGCACACTGCGTAATACACAAATAGAAAACAAAATGACTCCTTAAGCCTGTGTTACACTAAAATTAATGTGGTCTAGAAAGTTTCGTCAATCGAATGGAAATTATAATTTTCAACTAATTGTCAAGCAACTATGATTACTCAATAATAAAACCGTGTATTGTATGAAAACAAATGTAGTATTAGTTTTATTTTCTTCCGCTGGGTTGAGCGGTGGCGCCTGTGTTTGGATTTTAATGAACCCAGTGTGGCACAGATGGCGCAACGATCGAAACAGAAAAAAATGAATATATGAAACAATAGAGAATGACGTGTGATCGATGACTTATCGAAAATGAAGTTACTGATTTGGCATGCAAAATCATAGTAAATGTCATTAGATATATTCCGAACGATAAAAACATGAAAATTGTTCATAATCATCCATGAACCACCTGAAAATCGAATTTTTAAATGAAATTTTCGTTCTTGGACTGAACTCGAACGTGGAACTCAGGAATGAATGCGTTTTTTACAAAAGGTACTAAATTGCACAAAACGCCTTTTTGGCACATCAATCAAAATGCCTCAACGTGCCACAACTATTCCCGAGCGAAAGGCTATCCCAAATTTTCAAATATCCTGTAACGCCAGTCGTACCATGGAAAAAAATATGGAAGGTAATCGACCGAGTTAACGATGTAATAAATCCTTAACGACTGATAAATTCTTTTGCAAGGATCCACAATCTACGATCATCCGGAAGTCAGCTGCGTGGCGGAATACATTAAGAACAAATTGTACTTTGCCACTTTTCTCAAGAGAAAATCAGAGATTCGATGCACACCGAATATTCACTTCTTTAGTATCGACGACGAATTGATTTATCACAATTTCTATAATGATTTTGGTCCACTGAATCTCGCCTGCTTGTACAAGTATAAATATAAGATGCTCGAAAAAATGTTTTAATCAACGACATTCGTGATCAATTAAAAAATATCGACAGGTATTGCTGCAAAGTGAATGAGAAGCTGAGGGACAAGGCTAACAAGCACAAACAAATCGTACATTACACGTCGCAGAATCAACATAAAAAAGCAAACGCAGCCTTTCTAATAGCGTCTTATGCAATTCTTTATTTGAAAAAAACACCGGAAGAAGCATATAGGCCACTCGTATGTGGGAATTTACATATGCTGAAACCCTTTCAAGACGCGTCGATGGGCACGTCGATTTACAATATTCGTCTAATAGGTGATTATCCTTAAGCAAATTGTCAAATAGCTTGAAGAACCTTGTTATTAAAATTAATTCACCGTTAGACTGCCTGAACGCGATTCACAAAGCCGCGGCGTTTGGATTCTTCAATTTTCAAGATTTCGATGTAGCCGAGTACGAGAAGTACGAGCAAGTGAGAAAGGGAGATTTGAATTGGATGGTACCGCAAAAGTTTCTTGCTTTCGTTGGACCAAGTACGGAAGCTGGATCCATTTATCATCCACCTGAACGATATATAGATTATTTTATTAAAAACGACGTTGCTGCTGTTGTCAGACTGAATAAGAAATCGTACGATGCGTCTAGGTGTGCAGAAACGTATTGATCAGTATCGGCACCAGCTTTATCAATAATTCTATATTATAAATTTCATTTGACAGATTTACAAGGGCTGGAATAACACATTATGATATGTTTATGCCTGATGGAAGTGTACCGCCGAAAAAAATACTCAATCAATTTTTACAGCTTGCTGAATCCACGGATGGACCCATTGCTGTGCACTGCAAGGTAAAAGTCTGGGATTCGTTATTGCATTTATTTGTATGTGTTCGGGTAAGAGTGGATGAAAAGGATCTTTTTATAATTTACAGGCTGGTTTGGGCAGAACCGGTTCACTAATTGCAGCGTATTTGGTAAAGCATTACGGAATGACTGCAAGAGAAGCAATTGCTTGGATGAGAATATGTCGACCTGGATCTGTCATTGGGCATCAACAAGCCTGGCTCGAGGATATGGAAAGTGTACTGTGGCGTGCAGGTCAAAATTATAGGTACCCAAAAAAAAAAAGAATGACAAATGCGAGGTGTGTTTATTTGTCAAAAAATGTGAATTGTATTTTATAGGTTAAAGTATCATGGAGATGGGGACATGATAGCGCATCATAAACGAGGGATATATTCAATTGCAATGAAATTGGAGAGGAGTAATTCGAAAATTGATAATCCTAGGCATCACTCTAACGCTGGTACTTTTTCTTCTCTTCGGGAATTTTCGTAAAAAAAAATTTGTAACGAAAATAATAACGAATTTGCTTAACAACGTAGGACAGAGAATGAATAACAATGGAGATTTGAAAGAGATTGTTTCGGAATTACATAATCGCGAAACAAGAACTTTAAACAAAATAAATAAATGCGGTTTAGCAGGAATTTTAGGTAAGTTTGTACTCATATAAATTTGTACAATTTTTGGAAAAGCTATGGAGTCTTGAGGAAAATTTGTACTTATATAAATTCTTACAATTTTTAGGAAAGCTACGTAATGTCGAGGAAAATACATCCACTGATAAAGATCAAAGAATGCTGGGCATTCAAAGATGTAAACCAAAGCTAAATTCAGAAGGATACGCGTTAACGCAGGGCGATCGACTGAACGAAATCAAAGCCAATAGAAACAAAGTGTCTATGAATTCCTTATTGTTTTCCAGAAGTACCTCGCCAACTCCGCCACTGCAAGTGTTCAAGAGACTACAAAGAAAAAGATAATATGGAATTATCATTCAACGCATATCAGTATGAAACGAAGACTCGAAGAATTCATACATAATAATAATAATTTGTCCCTTACCATAAAGTATAGCGATTCCATAGATAAAAAAACATTTTATGTCATCCACGTTAACATATATAACAACCCAAAGTAAAGTTTATAAAGTAATCATGTAATTGAATACACTTTCGTAATGATTTTTCAAACAGGAAAGGTATTCGAACACAGCAGAAGCTTCATCGTATAAAAATTTATTTCCCAGAAAACACAATGTTACATGTAACGTGCAAATTATTTCTAATTCGTTCACTTTCATATAATCAATGTAACAATAATGTTACATGTAATTTTGTGTTTGCTGAGCAGTGTATAACATCCTTACCTGTACAGTATGAATTAATAATTAGAATTAGCAATCAAGTGCTTTGCTTATAACGAACTTAAAAATTTGGTAGCGTACTCATGAGACGTTGCAATTCTTCTTTTATTTCAGATCTCGTATCGATCACCTCGAACGCGTTACCTTCCATAACAGAAGCTTGCCTTGATCTGAAAAGATGCACAGATCAATATGAATCTATTTCTTAAATGAAATATCATAACCTACAAATCCAAGCAAAGCTGATTAAAATGACGTGGCATCATGTAACGAGCATGCGGTGAAATATCTGCAAATGGATCATTCGCGTCATCGTGAACTGGAAGTGCATCAAACCTGTGAAGAATTGAAGAATCTTTTACTTCGAATAATTAACTGCAAATATTTTCAGCGACTATCTCAGAGTTGCATAAAAATTAAGTGAATGTGTATACTGACCTTATAATAAAATGATTTTCATAAAGCGACGTAGGATCGTTTATACAATGTTTAGCCATGTTCAGTATTACTGGAAAAGCCTCGTCGCGAAAATCGCCACAGAGCAATAATTTTTTCTGATAATTTTCTTCGGAATGCGACAGAACGAGGGACCGAGAAAACGGTGTATCGACCCAAACAATGCGACAGCCTGTTTTCCGCAATTTATTCACCCAATCGAAAGGACCCAGTTTTGCAGCTTCCAATTCGTCGACACCGTACCAATCGTAAATCTGCCATTAACAATGTATACTTTAATAAATTTTAACATCTAGACTTTATAATACAGTGAAATACGTAGTAGGTACCTTAAAAAATACTCACGTCACAATGACAGCATTGTTTCAAAATTTTGCCAAAATCTGCCATGAATTTTAAAAAGGACGCTGAACTTTTAACGTACAGTAATATAACTCCGTTGGATTTATCATAATTCGTAGGAATAATATTTATATTCTGTATTTCTGTAATATTTTTATCGTTCTTAATTGTGCCGTTGTCTTCGTTTCCGTCTGTTCTTTGATATTGAGTTGTGTCGTTGTGTCGTGACCTGAGATGGTACACGGACATTAAGAAGGCACAACCCAGAAGAAGTGAAATGGAAATACAAAAACTGAGATAATTATGTTTTTTTATAGTTTCTACTTGGGGAACTATAATTGTAAGTCGCTCGGAGGTATCTTCACAATCAGCTAGAAATAAAGAGTAAATTATATTAACATGTAACATGATAATACAGCGTATAGGTTCTACGCTGCTTGAACAGAAAGTAACTGGAAAAAATGCTCCGGCACGAAACTTGTTAAGAAGATGGAACATTTGTTGTTAGACATGTGTGAATTTTAAATACAGTGCGCAATGGAAGGCGCATTGGCGGAAGTTAGAGATAAGAAAAATCGAGAGTAGGAACTGAAGGGGAACTTAAAATTTAAGATCTAGCACGGTTATGGACTGCGAGGTGCCACTGGTGCCACTTTTGTCATTCTTATTAAACTCGAAATTAAATATGAATAATAGTTACTGAATTTCCATATGCACGTTGTAGGATTCCACAGTGAGTGTTTCGAGCACCGGTTGTCCATAAATTTTAATATTGTAGAAAAATTCATATTTTCTGGTACGGCTACGTTAAACGTACAATCAACGTTTCTCTTGCCAGTTCCATTTTTAAGCTGATGGGAAAATTATTAAAACGTTATTGAATAACCTAGTGTTTTTGAGAAATATAAATTAATTAACAGAAGTAATTTACCGGGTCTACGTTACAATAATTCTCGTAGGTGGATGAATTATCCTGAAAGTAATAGCATAATATCAAATAAGAATTAATATATAGTTATAGGAAATGGAAATAAAATGAACAAAAAATATTACCATATACATTATATATTGAGGAGTATATTTCGACTCGAAAAAACAATCGCGACTTCTCATTCCCGTTATATCCACATTGAACTTCCAAATTCGTACGTCATCAGGAAATTCGGCGGTAAACTGAAAGTCAACTTGACGATCCCTGAAATTGGATTTTTGAAATGAAATCTTAAACAAACGGAACGATATTATGGCTAAATTCTGTACAGAAATTTAAAGTACTTGAACAAATCAAGTAAAATCCATGTGCCGATTCGAGAAATCCAATTAAATTAAAATACCGAAAAGTGGATGATAAAATCTTTAACAGACCCATAAATATGTTTCTGAATTACGCATATTTTTACTAATACTTTACGCTACTATATTTTCATTGAAAAAATAAGAATAGGTTATTATTATTAAAAGTCAAAAATAAGCAACCTTCACAAATCCCAATTAAATAATTTAATAAAAGGTGAAAATCGTATATTCCTGATTCAGGGTCAAGTACCAAATAACTTCTAACACACCTTCAAAACCAAAAAAGATGTCATTAAAAATATTTTTTTTTTTTAAACATCGATCCTGCTACCTTTTCGATGATACAGCATGAATATGCTGATAAAGATATTAATAGTGAAAAAGTGTAAAGTTCATTCTGTTCGACATTCCCAGTACCTATGAATATGCAGTTAAGCCCACAAATAGATGCAAATAAAATACTTGAAAAATTAAAAGCCGCGAACTATATATAACATACGTATTCTTGTCATCATTTTTGGTAACAGAATAATAACAACTGGACTTCGGCTCCTCAATTTCCCTTTCGTTATAGTCTGACGTAACGTAAACGGACTTGCTCACAGTTGTCTCCACAAAAGTTTGATATCTTAACCCATAACATCCAGTAAAGAGATTATCAATTTTTCTGGAAATGGGTCTCTGTTGGATCAAATCAGATACTATTATTACATGGTGAAAACTAATTATAAAAAATCCTTAATTTAATCTTACCTGACAAGAAGATATACCACTATAATTATGATGCTCAAAACAGATGTTTATTTCGGTATGAAGTAATTTATCGTTATATACATCAGAATCTGTAAAGCTGTGACTTTCACAGGCATCCTCGGTCACTGATTTGTTTACCAATACGTGAATCTTGTAGCAACAATACAAGCTGGGCATTGTAAAATTAACCTCAAAAGTACCTGGAAAAAAAAAAAAAAAACTTTGATATAATTAATGATGCATAGGCAGTGTTACAGATATTCATACCGTTTGAAGAAATATTGACGTCTTCGCTGGATATAGAAGTAAATTGTACGTTTTTCAAAATATCGCTCGCACTGCAATTCGTCTCTTTTTCTAACACATCGCAGCGGTCAGGAAGCTTCTATAAAATAAATATTAATGATACTTGCCACTTAATTTAAAATTATTTGTCTATGCCACTGTTGGCTAAGTGCGTACGCACCGGTTCCATTATCTAAGCACGTGTTGCTGCGTACGTGCATTTAATTTTGATAGACGGTACTTTTCGTTGAAATTTTCGTTTGCACGTACACTAAAATACATGTTTAGATATGGAAACTGTATTGGATTGGTCGTACCGAATATTAAAATAAATAGTATTGTTGATACAAGTCGAACATATAGGAGTGTGCATGTGCGTGATATGGTTATCAGATTCGTCTTTATGGGTTGAGTGCGAAATCGAATCCTTTCGTGTATCAGATTAAACAGTTTCTGCTGGTGATTTTATGATATATTATTGAGCGTTGGCAAAATTTTTTTTACAATGTATAGGGGAGCATGAATAAACAATAGGAAAAATTAAATATATTTAATTAAACAAAAACAATCTCATAGTAGCTATCAACTATATATACTGTATAGACATCAATCTTTGGAAGCGTACATTTTAAAGTTACGATTTTTCGAGACACAGCTTTCTAATGGCTTTTTGAATCACTGATTACAAAATTGGAGTCAAAATCGCGAATCAGCTTGGGGGACGAGATAGAAAAAAATATAGCTTAAATTTCTATAAAACTTGATACTGCTAATTTGAGTTTTTTCCACGTGCATTGCCATACCGTGTTGCGAAAGGGTTAAGAAGTAAGGTATGTATTCGTTTAAACCTTTAACTGATACTATAATTTTGATAGTAAGTTAATGCTACTGTATATCCGTACGGACCCAATAATAGTCTTCTTTAAGGGTCAACCCGGAAGTAGACAGGTGGGCTGCTTGAGAAATTCAAAATTAATATAGTTTTGAAATGGAGAAAAAAATCGTGCGACCGTACCGGGGTTAATAAATTTAACAAAAGTACGATAATGTACAGTTTTCATTGAAACAGGAAAAAGAAAAAAAATCGAAATTATATGCTAGTTGCCTAAAGTACAAATGTGGAAGGATCTACAATCCATGTACAATATAGTTTTATCTCCCATACGATAAGGATAAGATTATGTAAGTTTTTGACATAATTGTAACTTGCGAGGTATTGAATAAAAATTTTCAAAAACTAAAATACATTATATTGTTTGCGTACCATGTTGCAACAGTCGACAAGTGCTGAAGAAATTATACAGAGCTCCAGAAAGCATCTGATGAAGTCGAGAACTGCGTTACGCATCGCGAACAGTCACAGATATCACAGTTTAAAAATGCTTTATTTAAGTAGTCAATAAATACACTGGAAAAATTGCGTTGATCCTCGACAGATCCACAACACTGTAGTCCATTGTACAACGTAGATTGCCATATGAAGTTTCGATGACTTATTTGAACGTTTTTATATTCATTAGTGATATTTTATTTCTGAAATTAAATTTAAAAACCGTCGTTTGTGGTGCAACTCATATCTATACGGCGACTACATCCTGCCGATAAGCCACAAGTGTACGTTTGTACTTTTGACTGTCGGCGTTTTCCATGTAACTGTGGTGCTCAATGTAAACAGTACCAAATAACCTTACAATCAACAGCGACAGGTAGACAGTGAACAGCAGACAAGTAGCATCGAGAACGGTTCTTATCATAAATAAATGAGAACCAAAATATATTATCTATTGGTCGCCAATCGCTGTCTTTGATCTGAATAAGGATGCTGTTCCATAGGGTTCGGAAAACGGAATGGGAAAGGTAGTAATGGTGGGAGGTCTACCAATCAGAATCGATCTTCACCATTCTGATTGGTCTCCTGCTACCACTTGGCATTTTCATTCTGTTTTCCAAGCACACCCAGGAATGCGATCTTAAATCTTAACTTTTGCAATTGTTCTAAATTTTGATTAATCAAATGTATTTGTTCCCTTAACGCTATTGCGCTAAATACAGCCAATTTTTTATTAGGTCTGATCGTCTCAGCGACTTTATATACTACTAAGTTGTTGGAAAATTAACCGAAACCGCTGAGAGGCGTCATCCTTTCTCTGATTATTGATTGCATTCGATCGAGACGATTTTTTCAATGCTCTCGATTCATTTTCCAGCACACTTATGTGCTCCAGGCCATATGAAATCGTTAGAACAAACTCTTTTTATTTGCTTTTTATTTTTGTTCGCAGTTTCAGTTATCGATGTAGCGATAAAAGAAATATATGGTAATACTAATTTCGTGAGAATTTAGTCTTTTTAGTTTCAGTTCATGCACTCGAACTGAGTTTGGAAATGTGGGAAATATTTTTTAAAAAATTCAGAGTTATCTTTAAAGATTCATTTTCTGCGGTTTAGCCCAACTGTACTATTTTAATAATTTACTCTGTACAATTTACTTGTATTTACCGACGTGGATGTAGTTCGCGATTAGTGGCGAGTCAAATGATAGATTTCCTAACCTCTTTTTGTAAAAGATAGCAAATTATCGCGATCACGAGATATAATTTAAATAAAAAATAATCATATTCTGAGTGTGAAAGTTTATTATTTATATTAGATACTCATTTACTATTATATGATGGCCGTATGCGTAGCAGTAATAGGTAAAGATGTAAGGAAGTACTTCACAATAATGACTGTAACTTTAGGTTATGTATATTTGTCAAATGGTAATGAATCATTAACATGTTTTACAGAATTCACCAAAATACATAAAATGCTTGGATGAAAATACAGCACTTCAATTCCATTATAAAGTTCATACAACGATTGATATCATTGAAGAAAAACTAAATGTTGGAAACAAAACAGCTTCTGATGTACGAGAATTGTTTTTAGGATTATTGTTTTCAGCGGAAGATCACAAAATGTAACAATTCAGCACATATAATACTAAGAAGTCCAACATTGCAAATATAAACATTTGATTTTGCTAATTATTTATCGTAATAATTCCAGATTTGGTTACGCTACAAATACTAAAATCAAATTTGTTGTGATATTGCAATCAACTAACACATTATTGAGAGACAACGAAGTTAGAACGGTACCCTAATTTATTTATTATTATTGGTTCAGTTGTTATTTATATATATCTGGAAGGATAATATTAACAATTTTCTTAATAGATTTTTAAGAAATTACATGCAGCATATGCAAATGCTGTGTGTAATCCATTCTATGTTCCTGGGGATCAGATCAAATCTAAGTGAGAATTTTAATAAACAGTATTCATGATAATAACTTTTATCTATTAATAATTAATTGTCGATATCTATTTTCAGGTCATTCGACTTGGCTGTAATGGAAATAATGGGCATTATATAGGTTTATGTAAGACATTCCTAATATTCTAGTATAAAGTATATAATTCATTTTAAGTGTTTAATACAAAATAGCTATTTATTATAAAGTACATCAGTTAATAGAATATAAATTCTCTCTTTTTAATAAATTACGATTACAGTGTACTCTGATAGAATTTATTTAGGCATTGTCTGATAAGCGGCCTCGTTCTAAGGGATGCTCTAGGAACCAGAGTTAAGTAGCGGAGAACCTCTGCCCGCCAAGCTACACGTTCACGATCACGTTCAGGTCGGCTAAGACGGGATATGCATTATCGACGGAGGGGATGATTACAAAATTCTACTCCCAGACAAACCGCTACGATTTAGCGCCATGCTTTTGGTATCGCCTAAAGCCGGAGCGTTGTGCATCTCCCTACTCATCTCTGCTGAGTATTGCGCTCGGCGTTTACTGTAGTTTTCATGATGTCAATGATTTCTATAAGAGATACACGTGGTTTTTCATAGGTTATATATCACACGAGATTGTTTTTCGTTAGCAGTTAGTGATTTAATAAGTGATATAAAAATGTCGAAAATTAAAAAAAATAATGACACTGGATGGGTACCTTTAACATTGGAAGGTACGATTGTTTCCGAAGATATAGGTGGTCTAATTGGAATAGAGGAGTTAACTGATTACAAATTGGTGAAAACGAAAAATAAAAAACCAATTATTTCTGAAAATACAACTTCAAAAAAGGTAAGTTATAAACCTATTTAACATAAACTTCATTGTCTGTTCCATTTTGTAGAATATGAGTTACATGTACACATTATCCATTGTTGCTTGTAAAAGAAAACTTAGCATCGGACGCATACTTAATATTTCTATGAAGGCACACACTAATTCACTAATCTTTTATTACGATAATTAGACATCAAAGAAAAAACGTGCTGTTGAGCTTGAGAAGAATGATGATACCGAAAGTCTGGTTGTTAAGAAAAAGAAACACAGTACAATCACAAAAGATGTAAATAAGTTAAAGAAAAAGAAAAAACAAAAAGGAATACCTACATATCATTTAAAAGAAAAATCAGGCATTGACACTGTTAATAAGGAACAGGCTGTTCATGAAGTAGAAGATATCAATGAAATTGAGTCTAATATTAATGTCTATGCATGGAGTTCACTTGGAGTACCAGATGTTATTATAAGAGCACTGGCAGTGCAAAATTTTGTAGCACCAACAGCAATACAGTCGTTGACTTTGCCTCCAGCAATTCTTGGTAGAAGAGATATTTTAGGTGCTGCAGAAACAGGCAGTGGCAAAACATTAGCATTTGGCATTCCAATCTTAAATGGTATTTTGGAGTTAAAAAAGAAAAAATTAGAATCTATGAAAGATGACGATAATACGGAAGAGAAGGAGAGCACTGTCAGTGACAAGGGAAGTGAGGAGGAAGGGTCGGTTAAATGGGAGAGTGACGAAGAAGAAGATTCATATAGTGGAGTAGAACACAAAGCTGATGAGGATGGTATAAATCTACTTTCCTGTGTTATGTACAATACATGGATAAACATATACAATCAACTAATTGGCATCATTGAAATTTATAGATGACAACGACGATATCTCTGTAGAATCAGATTTTGAAGAGCGAGAAGAATTCATCGAGGATGAAGTGATAAACGAAAGTGGTTTTGGTTGTGTGCGTGCCATTGACAATATAAAGATTGCAACAGATTTACAAACCCAGCCGCAGAAACCATTGTATGCCTTGATTTTAACTCCTACTAGGGAATTGGCTATTCAAATTAAAAATCACATTGTTAAAGCTGCCAAGTATACTGATATAAAGGTATTGCCACACAATTCAGCATTTGTTAAATACTTGTAAATATTATTTGTTACACACCGGTTAAAATGATTCAAGGTCGCTGTAATAGTTGGAGGAATGGCTGCTGTAAAACAAGAAAGAATTTTAAGTAAAGGACCAGAAATTGTCATTGCCACGCCAGGACGATTATGGGAACTTATGGACGAGGGTAATCCCCACCTCAGCCAGATTAATTCTATTAAGTAATTATAATAATTTTCCTCTTTATGTCAAACTTATAATCATCTAAAACATAAGATCTTATAATATACTGTTATCGTTTTAGATACTTGGCTATTGATGAAACTGATAGAATGTTGGAAAGGGGTCATTTTCAAGAACTTCATAAAATTTTAGAAAGAATTAACACCGATGAAAATAAAAGAAAGGAACGTCAAACTTTCGTATTTTCGGCAACATTGACTATGGTACATGACATTCCCCAATATTTACAACGAAAGAAAAATAGGAATGTAAAAAGTAAGATATCTAAGCTGACGCAGAGTCAAAAGTTAGCGAAAGTGATAGAGATGTTAAAAATCTCAAATCCAAAAATAGTAGATGTCACAAAGGAAAAGGGTAATTATCAAATTTAATGATATATTTTAATCGAGATATACCGAGCAAATAAAAATGTCATTACTAATGATTGCCATGTTTTAGCAACTGCCGGTAGCTTGACCGAGTGTCGTATAGCATGTACTATAGATCATAAAGATTACTATTTATATTATTTTCTTAAAAGACATGCGGGTCGGACTTTAGTATTTTGTAATAGTATTGGCTGTGTTAGAAGATTAGCAACACTTTTAGGTATTTTGGATTGTGATCCATTACCTTTGCACGCAAGTATGCAACAACGTCAACGTTTGAAAAACTTGGAAAGGTATAGTTCAAATTTTCTTATACAGGATTCTGGCCAGTTTCTTCGTTTTCGGATAAAATTTATCCTGTGTATAAATCCCCAGCTAGCCAATCATTTTCATGTTTTAAGAGTTTATCCGCAGGATAAATTTTTGGCCAATTAGTCATTAGAGGAATAACAAAAATATATGCTTTATTTAGATTTCAAGCAGATGAAAATGGTTTACTCATAGCAACAGATGTAGCCGCAAGAGGATTAGATATTCCAAATGTGGAACACGTTATACATTATCAAGTTCCTAGAACGTCAGAGGTATTTTATACTTATATACTTATCTCATGAATTATTATATCGTAGAAATGTATTTATTGAAAAATTCATTTGTTATTATTTCAGGGCTATGTACATAGAAGTGGTAGAACAGCAAGAGCACAAAAAGAAGGAATAACTGTTCTAATGATGGAACCTTCCGAACTACAATACTATACTAGACTTTGCAAAACACTTGGCCGCAGTAAGTTTTGTTTACTGTACTCAAATCCATCAATTACATTGAATATATTTTATAAATCATTATATTATGTTTATAGCGGAAGATTTGCCCACATTTCCTGTAGTGGATAGACTTTTAATTGCTGTAAAGGAACGAGTAAATGTAGCCCGAGAAATTGATAAATTGGAATTAATATGCCGTAGAGATAATGCTCAGAAAGGGTGGTTACAGCGAGCAGTAGAAGAAATGGATCTTGTATTAGATGACGATCAATTGTAAGTCATTTCAATGTGTATACAATACACTTTTATTTGTTTAACATGTACGGTATCAGATTACATAATTATTCAAGACAAACTAACATTTTTTCTAATAATCTGTACAGAGAAACTACTATGGAGACGAAAGAGAGTGCTGATCTGAAGCGTCAACTAAAGGCAAAGAAAAATCATCTTAAGAGTCTTGTAGCAAGGCCACTTTTTCCTAAAGGCTTTTCTGGAAAGTATCTGGATACAAATTTAGAAATACATCTGAATAATGACTCTCGCAAAGCTGTTGAGGTAATGCGAGATGCTTTGGAAAGCCAACCCGAGAAGAGGAAAAAGAGTGTTGTGAAGGGTATTAAGAAAAATAATGGTTTCAAGAAAAAGAAGAAGTTCAAGAAAGCAAAGACAGAATAATGCTATTAATTGTAAATAAAGTAATTTGTTTTTACGTCTAAACCCAGTTCTATATTAATACTATACCCCTTTTGATATCAGTGAAACAAATATTTTCTCTAAAATCCTGAGAACTTCAAATTCAATGCTGAGTGAGTGGTTTAACTAGGAGGCTAACGATATTATAATAATTATTTTGTTTAAATAAATGAAAGTGAAGTGTCATCTAGTGTCAATGTTTCACATGAATTAGTTATCGGCCCTTTTGAAACCTCTGTATATCTTAGTCAGTTTTTATAAAACAATCCAAAAAGTTAAGAAAACAAGAGGAAGATGGAAGAGAGCAAGAAATGTGATTTTGAACTTCTTCATGATCAATATCAGCAGATCAAAATATTGCAAAAGTTGGACATTCCTGTTGAGAATAACGTTACCGAACCTTCCACTGAGATGAAGAGTATGATTGATCTCATGATCGAAAAAATAGATAATCTGATAGTTATTCACGACTCACTCTATTTACGTTTATTGGCAATGAAAACTACACTTTTTTACGAGCAATCGAAACTTCTCATCAGTTTAGGAGAAGAAGCACTGGCACAGAATATCTTGTTAATAGCGCTGAATAACGTAAATGAAGTTATTTCAAAATCTGAGATAATATTTCTGGCATTTCGTATAATTAACCACTATGCTTATCTTCTCACGAAACAATCCGAATTTGATAAGCCTCGAGAACTATTAGAATTCGCTGAATCAACGTATAGGAAATTGAAAAATGAAAATTCGAAAATTTCATTTTACACAAGCGACGATTTATTTTCTCCAAATAAGAATTTACCACCACCTACCGATACCAGCAACAAACTCGAACGCTTAGTAACGAATAATTTGCAAATGCTTGGATTTATATATAATAAGCAAGCGCTGTATGATAAATTTGCTGAATATCATCATGAAGTACTTAAACGACAGCTTGAAACTCATGATGGAGATGTAACAATGTGGGCAACGAAATCAGCCAAGCTTGCGTCATATTTTCTTAGCAAGAACAGATTTAAGTACAGTACAGTTTTTAAATGAATATTTTTAATTAGTATAAGGTGCAATAGAATCATTAAAGACGACTTATTATTCTTTGCAGAGAAGCTAGGCATCATTTGGCTGCTGCCATTTATGTATTATACAATCATGAAAAAGAGCTCAAGGCTTTAGAATCGTCTGACAACACAATTAAAAAGTAACAAAACATCTCTTCAAAGTTTTCCGGCTGAAATAAAATTATTCACATATTTATTATTCTTCTATAGATGGGAAGAGTTAGAACAAAGGTTTGCTGATGTAGCCAAATGTTGGGTAAAATATGGACTCTTCCTCTTTAGCGTATCAAAGACAAATATAGTTTCACACTTTTGCGGTGAGCCTAGTCAACTTTTAGAACGACTCTGGACACTGCCGTTTAAAGATGATAATAAAAAGACAAGCGCGCCGGGAATACTTTCAAAAAATGCGAATATCACTGATAAGGAGTCTGACCTTTGTCAAGAAGGCATTGGCGACAGAAATTACGAAAGTCCTGAATTAACGGTCCTCGGAGTCAATGCAGCGTCTGAGTCTGTACCAAAGTCGACAGAAAACGTACAACAGCCCGAATCAAATAGACCAGAAAAATTGAATGCAGAAGAATACCAAGGCAAGAAGAATAATATAATTAAAACTGATTAATTAACAATTTTCAGTAACAACTAAAAGGTTTACTGACTCACTAGGTCCATTCCTGGTATTCGAATCACTGAAGTTAATCGAATACGAAGAACAGGTGACCGCGTCATACGTTGAAACGACAGCGGAAGCAAGAGATCTTTTTATATACACTCATTCGTGGTTAAAAAGAGCTAAAACTTTTTACACTCTACGGGATCATCCAATGGAATACATTAATGCGATTTTGGATCTTAGCGAGTTGTATCGCTATTTAGCGTTTTACGAAGAGGACATTGAGAGGTATAAAATAATTGATTACCTGAATATCTATAGTCTTATATTAATTCTTTATGTTTTACTATCAGTCAGTATGCCGTGCAGAAACTACGCGCAGATGCTTTGGAAACTCTGAGTGCCGTCCTGAAAGAGGTTCGACCTCAATGCTACATGGCAGTATCCGTTGAGTTGTTACGTGAACTCGCTGAAGTTCAATTGGAAATGATGGGATTAAATTTACGAAGAATTTATTCAGCTCAGGAGAGTCTTCCAGAAACAAGCGATATGACTCTTCATCAAATGGATGCACTTGCAGATATTCATTCTAGATTGGAACAATTTGGGGATCACATAGGCCATAATGTAGATTCCGGTGATACTGGGCTCATGCCAATTTCTGAAATGGCAGGCGATGTTGGTCAATATGTTAATCAATAATGGTAATTTATTTTGGTTTATTAACAGAGCTTTGTTCAAATTAATTTCTAAGCACAGTGTCACCTTTGTGAGATGAGTTTATAAACGGGGTAGAAGAAATAAGAGTGTTGTTACTGAAATGTAATGTGGTATATTTTGTAGCACTTAGCTTAAACGACAGAGTGTAATTAACATAAAATTTCGGCAGCCTCGAAGATCATATTATATTTCAGATCAAAATATACAAGGGATACTTACGTTTATTTAATAAATTTATCTTTAATGGTGCACTTTGAAACACGTGCGCTACAAGTGGCATGAATCGATACTACTATTTTTTTTTTAAATCTGGCGTCTGTAAAGTAAATCAGCTGGTTAACGTCAGACGCGAATGTTTACAAATATTTTGACCTCTATGTAATCTTATTGGTTTGTCAAATTGTATTGGCACTTTGTATGTGTAATAAAAAAATCCTTCCTGACTGGACTCAAGAACGAAGAATACGTTAAAAATATGTAAGAGTAAGTTGATTTGCTAGAGATTGTAACAATAATACAAGCTTAATGCATAAAAAACGTAGCAATTTACATAAGACTCTTTACTACAGGTGTATTCTTCTTTATTGTAAAAGATAATGTCTCCAGAACCATCCCAGGAACCTATCAAAGAAAATCTTAATGCTCCTAACCTCTCATTGGGTGTAAGAGCCATGAATGAATCAGACAGCGAGGATGAAGATATTGGAGCAGCTGGTTATATGCCACTGTCCCAAGTACCGGCTGACAGTGATCCGATGTTAGATGATGAAGTACGTCTTCTGAAATAACTGTATTCTTTTAATTTACTTCTAATACATTTCAATTTCAGGACGAGGAGTGGATTTCAGCACCGGTAAACTCAAACGAAATACTTCCAGCGAGCTCAGTTGATGAGCCACAGGTACAGAAATTAAGATAGATTATTAATGCATTTATACTTGAATATATCGCTGTTAATGATGTGATATTTCTAGGAGCCTTCTTTTGAAACATTACAAGTTTGGTCTTCTTCATGCGATCGATCTAATATTGATTTAGATGCTGACAAGATAAATCAAGTAAAATCTGCTATGGCGTCTTTCACCTTACCAACCACTGCAATTCCAGAATGGGCTAACACTGTCTCCGAAGAGCAGTGGAAGCAGCAACTGATTGACAGGATTAAGGAAATGCAAAATAGAGATAATTAAATCAAGTAAAGCAAATATTATCTGGTTATAAAGTTAAATACTATTGTATTAAGAATCAAAGCGTAGTTGATAAACTTCCAACACTCAAACATTATAGTTCATAACAAAATATTATGCATTAATAACATTTTACAACATCATACATATATAGTATCCATTATTTTCGATAATATTATTAGGAAGGATGTATAAGGTTATTTATTTGATTAAGAATAAAGTTATTTGCATCAAATCTGTCATTTTCACATCACTTATCTCTTTAACTCATATGTAATGCTTTTACATATCTATATACTACCTGTACTGTGTAAATAGTAATATAATATTGAACATACTCCGTATGCCTTGAGTTCTGAATCAACATAAAAACACATTTCTACTCTTTCATTCTTCGACACATGATACCGTTAATAACACACGTGATAAAATTCCTGATATGACTTAAGCTAAAATTCAAATTCTCCTTTAATCGTGGCAGCCTTAGTCGGATTTACTTTTTTTCTTAACGTCGCAATATCGTCTTCTATTTTCACTAACTTTCGGTATTTCTGAAAAAAGACAATTATGATCACCCAAGAAAGATTTTAATTTCTCAAAATTTAATACGCTTTTTTAAACTATAATATCATGTTACTAAATTGATACCTCTGACGCACTTCCAGGTGTAACACACCAGATATAAATCATGTATCCAGGAATACACATCATTGATGACAAACCGCAGAGCCATCCCAATACATGACTCCACCAGGGATATTCGTACGTGAGATATTTCACAGGTACAAATTTAATAATATTAAATATGAAAACACCCTGAAATTAACGTTGTAAGTAAAATATTGAATTTATAAGACAATCAATTATTTCTACTTACTATGCATATAGTGGGCGTTGTAAATGTCCAACATATTTTCCACCAGAAACATGGATAGTAGCCAATCATATCACGGATACCATCGTAAAATCGATTTACTCCAAAAGCCCATGAAACAGCAATACACTCGAAAAACATTAAGAAAAGAAGACAAAATCCACTGACAGCGTAAGAATCCAACAGTTGAAAGACGTACATGCCACCCTGAAATGTTATTTCGTTTTTGATAGAACTTTATATCAATTATCAATAACACTTACATCTGTCACACAGAATAGACCGACGAGAAAGGACAAGAAGCAGACTATGGCAATGAAAATTTCCTTTCGCTTTCTTAAGAGCTGTGGCCATTCGTCTACTGCTGCCGTTATAAAACCTTCCACCGTGCAAAACTGTCGAGAAAGCATTGAGATTAAAATGGCTCCTGGTTCTTTTGAATCTAGTGACATAAATTGGGTTATAAAATAATTACTTGACTGTCCAGTCCAATAAGAAGCAGCATAAAGAAGAAAAGACACGACCATATTGGTGCACCCGGAAGTTGAAGAACAGCTGAAGGATAAACTAAAAATGCTAGTCCCGGACCTGAATAAACAAAGTATATTTAAACAATCGTTTTTCAATTTGACAACTGACACATTTATTCCACACTATTATTTCAGGTTTCGTTTTACCGGAAGCAGCAACGTCAGCAACAGGCTTCTGTTGCTCGTGCGCCATAAATCCAACGACAGAGAATATCACGACTCCACTCAGCATACTGGTACCGGAATTAATTGTGCACACGATAAGGGCATCCCTGTAATAAATTCATCATTAAAAGCAAGAAAGTAATTGCCGTTTCACGTGAGCTTTAACGATTTAAATATTATCGCACGATAATAGAAAAAAATATATATTTAGACGGTCATTTAGATTTTTTCAGATAACACTGAATTTCAACCCTGCGATATTTCATCAACCGATCCTCTCGGTCACGATACTCACTTGTAAACGTTGTTATTAAATTTGTTGTAGCTACCAAGAGCAACCAAAGCACCAAGACCCAGGGCGTAAGAGAAAAAAATTTGGGTCACAGCATCAATCCATACCTGATTAAAAAAAAAGTGTAACGCGCGATATGAAAATTAAAATAAATAATTTTAATAAAATTAGCAAATTTTCAAAAGTCACCTCAGGATCACCGAGTTTTGACAGATTTGGTGTAGCGTAATACCGCAATCCTTCCATTGCTCCAGGAAGTGTCAGACCCCTGACTAACAAAACGGCTAGAAGAGCATATGGGAATAAGGACGTGAAGTAAACAACCTATTAACAGGATAAAAATTCTCATAGAATTTTTAATCGATAATTTAAATGTTCATGGACAATTTTAACTTTCTTCAAATAATTACTTTTCCTGTCCACTTCACTCCTTTCCAAATACAAAAGTAACACATTATCCACACAATAGCAAGAGTACCAGCCAATTCCCATCGTATACCACCAACGTCTTCTACTCCGCTGGAAATCTGAAGAGTTCGCCTCCTGTTTAAAAAAAATATATATTTTTCAATTTTTTCAAAGATCATCCCCATCTCCAATACGTACTCCCAAAATTCTTTGACAGGATCTTTAAGTAGGACTTGACTCAAATTTCCCACAGTTGTGGAACATACGGTCTCCAGTCCGTCGAACCAGCAAACTGCGTTTAATCTTTCCGAAGGTGTAATGCAGTACCTGGTGTTCCATGGATTATCGCAAGTTCTCCATGGAACGTCTAAGAATATAAAAAATAATTTTAACAAAGTCATCGGACTATTTGACATATAACGATCAACGAATAGGATTATTGTGTTTTTATAAAAAATAACTTCAACTGTGGAACTTTCCCAGATTCCTCGAATCCTCATTTGAATATAACGACATCACGAGGAAGCACAGCGCGCCGTGCTGTTCTAAGAATCAGGGTTGCCTTGTGCGATTTGACGCATGAGAATTTACCAAAGTATAGAAACGAGGCGAGACGCTGCCACTTACCGGCACGAAGAGAAACTAAGAAGTAGAAGAGTGCCCATGCTAGAATTATTATGTAGTATACGTTCGTCCAGCAGGATAGTACGCACGTAGCATAGCCAATGCCTGCGAATAGTATTTTCCCCGGTATTATTTTAAACGACACAACGAACAAAAGTAAGGTTATGTTAGTGAAAATAATAAATATTCTAAAGAATTATCAAACCTTTGAATATCGGAGCTATCTTAAAGACTCCCAGACCACCTATGGTCATCATCTGTCCCAGAGCTAATTCCATGAAAAACATTGGTATTCCGGCAAGTGCCAGAGCAATGAAATAAGGCACCATAAACGCACCGCCACCGTTCTTGTAACACAGATACGGAAAGCGCCATAGATTTCCTAAGCCAATGGCCAATCCCACGACGGAAAGTATGAACTCGACCTAAGTAAAATTATTTAAAAAATATATAACCTCAAACTAGACGAGAGCGTTAAGGATTTTATAATGTTTACCTTGCTGCTCCAACTTCCCCGATCAGGCAGTTCTTCGGTGTTTTTCGTTTCCATTGTTTGAAGACTCGGAATATCCTTCAACCGGAAGTCCTGCTCCTTGTCGCCATTCGTGTATCTTAATGGCGGCTCGGCAAAGAGTGCCTTCAGTTCCTGAACAGGATTCGCTGGTTTTCTTGGCAAAGGACTCGTTGACCTGTCAACGCGTGAGCGACCAGCTGAGTCACTCGAAGGCATAATGAGTTCTGATGAATTTTCGTTTAAGATTTACGTCATGTCGTATCGAGCTCGATAAGATCTGCCAACACAAGGACAATCGGGCTCGGTGAATGTACTACGAAGATGATCTACGGATTCGAAGTCGTTCTTATGGAAGGGAAGTTAGCTTTGCTGATCTTTAAACGTGCAGTTGTCCGCATCGTCACGTGAAGCACATTTGAGCAAGGGTCTTGATGATGATGGATGACGGGCAACGAGCCACTTCCGGGAATAACCGATTTACCAACGTCGTTCCTATCGGGCAACCTTGTCCTCTTTCTTTTTATTTATTTTTTTTTTTAACGGGTACTTTCAAGGATCAGACATCCTTTTGACTAACGGATAACAAAAATTTGACTCAACCCATGACTGCGATATACGATTATTTTGAATGAACAAAAATAAGTAAATTTCCATGTGCTTTTTAAAATACAAAAAAAAATACTTTCTCGTAAACGTCCGACCAGTGCGGAACTTTGGATAAAAAAATTTTTTAAATAACATGCATCCAAATTAACGTTAACAAAAAATGATGTCGTCTATATCAATGAAACTGTAATGTATTGACATATTGACTGCCACGTGAAAAATTCTCAAAAAACGTCCAAATGCGCACTATGGTTAAATACATGGAAACATGTAATTTAAAGTGACTTTTGACAGCAGTCGTTTTATAGGACAAAGAAGAAAAAACTTCAGAATGACAAATTAATATCAAAGTACCTTCTTAACGTGTCTTCCGATCGACGATTTACAATCACAAATCAATATATTGACAATAGTCGATGGAACGTGCCTTATATTTATGTACGTTTATAAACGCAGCTGACTAACAGAATGTCGACGGATTTGTACTGTAGTTTGATGTTCTACCCTGCAATGGCGTAGAGTTCCCCCATGGCACCAACGCACCTATTGGTCCATTCAACAAATTAGTGCCACAGTGTCAATCTATATTTAGGTTGGAGAACATGAATGGCAAGAGGGACCCGTGTATACGCCGTATAATAATTGATTGGCCACTCCGGTAGCCGCGAATTTCTCACTCAGTCAATGAAGACTCCAAATTAAATAAATATATATATGTAAACGCTTGATACAAAAAAAAGACAGGGAGTTGATTTAAAAAAATTGTAATTTTTTTCAAAAAATCAAACGTGCAGATAGAAAGGGCATATAAGGGACATTGGTAAACAGCGTAGTATCCTTTATGACGAGTACTTGATCTTTTAAAAGCGCAACCGGTTTTTCTTTAATTTCTACTACCTGATGACCTCAGTAGTATTTGCAACGAAGGAGACGTAGGTTCAAGGAAAGGTCACTTTTTATATATATTTTGTAAAATACGTGACCCTCATGTAAATTATGGTTATTCCTTGAGTAAAGTAATTTTCTCATACTTTTATCTTTTAGTAATCTAGTAATTTAATTTTTTCAAAATATTAAGCTGAATCATTTTTTTATGGGACTTCGGGACGTGTTATTCATCGAGCGAGTAAAATTCCAAAAAAAATCGTTAATAACAGGATTTTTTTTTAGGCTCTTGTACAATGCGGAGTTCAGCACATAGTTTTGAAGGTTAACGATCATTTCGGCACGATAAATCAAAACTGAAAGAGCCGACCGTCAAAATTATTTTTAACCCTGCAAAATATGTTCTGAACTTCGATATGGAACAAAATATTATTTCTGTCTTCTTCTTCCTTTTCTTTTTCTCTTTATGATTGACTCCTCAAGAGAGAGACGGTGCCAAAACGAATCTCCGTAAAAGTCCTGTTATTTACGATGTTCGTTGACATTCTACTCGCATGGTAATAAGAAGTACAGATCTCTTACTTACCGTGCGAGTAAAATGTCAACAAAAATCGTAACAAAATTTTTAGAGAAATTCATTCTCAAAAGTGATTTTATCGCATCATGCAAGATTAATAATCATGTCGATACCACTTTCGCAATAATTAATCCAAAATTGAAAAATTGATGCGACCCGAAATTTATCGAATTTTTTTCAAAAACCAAATTAACTCACGTCGAATTACAATTACATAGCGGATGCATAATGCATTGTCGATAATATCCGTGAAAATCGGATACCTGAGTATTCAAAAAGTTTCGAGCTCTTTTCATGATTTGAATAAGTAATAATTTTTAAGAGACATCAAGTTATCGGATGCATATAAATTATATTAAAATGTCTACTACACACGTATAACCTTGCTTTTTGGATGACGAATACAGTTTTATGTTTTATGTTCGTGGCAGCCGTTTAGCGTCCAGTCACCATCGTCGCAGTAAAAAAAATGCCTAGATAAAAGATCATTCGTTAAAATTCTTTTAAACAAAGTATAATTACGTTCACTATAATAAATTAATATTTTATATATAAATACATCGAAATCTAACGGCGTCCAGCCGTTAAAAATATAACGAATCCAAATAATTAACGTAAAGCGAAAGAAAAGAAACGTCTCTTCAAGGACTGCAACGTTACTCTTGCACGTGTCTGTACCTGTGGCTTCTATTTTGCATTAGTACAGTCAGGCATACTAAGGATACGTTCCAAATATATTGTCTTGATAGTACATATAAGTACCTTACTCACGTGTCGAAGAAACAGTAACCGCTTCGCCGTTGACTTATAACAATGGCTCTTCGATGTCTTCGAATAAATTCATTTTAAATCTGTTATAGTTTCCAGTAAGAAAAAGACGATAATTTTGAAAAATTTGAACAGTGATATCAGGACGGAAAATTTTTTTTATTTATTCCACCTTTAAAAATGTCTTGGTTATACATGAGACGTCTCATATACGGATCCTTGATTACGCCATGGAAATATTTTGATTTTCGTAAGTGAAAAAAGAGATATTTTTTTTTAGCAAATCCTATAACATTATTATATAACACAGTATAGATATAATTTTGAAAAATTAATATAAAGTTATATACCTCTGATATATGAAATACCTATAAGAACAATCGAGAAGGTACTGGAAATCGATTAACGTGTGTGGCAATACTACGTGGCAAGATACGTTATTATGGATCAATTGTGTGGTAAGATTAATTGATTATACGTGACTGTGCCAAATAGGAGTGTTCGGTGGTAACAATAAGTAATTGCAAAGGTAGGACGAGGTTGGAATGCTAGAAGAATATTTTAAATAGTTTAAAAAGGTTTATTAGAATTTTCAATATCATTTAAAATTAGGACAAGATCGTGAGATATATGGATAAATAAAATAAATTTTCACAGGTATGATTTTTGTCACGTCAATAATTTTCATCGGGGTTTGGCTGGCAAAAGTAATTTTGGAATGGCGAAATCGAACTTTCAGGCTGTTAGAATTTTCGAAAAAACTTCCAGGACCGCCCACGTTGCCATTAATCGGGAATGCATTGGTATTTGCATGTAGCCCGACCGGTATGATTAAATAAGATTTCTTATCAATTATCACTATCAGTTACGATTACTCGGTACTCTCTTTTGCAGAAATTTTAAATGTGATAACAAGCTTATGCAATTACGGTCCCATATTTCGAGTTTGGATGGGACCGAAACTTTTCGTTGCGATAACGGATCCTCGAGATTACGAAGTAAGGAAAGATTAATTTTTTTGAATAGATTAGAAAAAAATTCCAAAATTTATATCAGCCAATTTGTTCAGGTAATTCTTACAAATCCGAAAGCCTCGCACAAGGGTACCTTTTATCGTTTTATGAAATCCTTCATCGGCGAAGGTCTTGTGAGCGGTTCAGGTATTTTAATATAAAATGAAAATTTCCAAAATTACCTTACACGAAATAATGACTTTACATTACGAAGCATTGCTGTACAGGTCCAACGCACAGAACTCATCGTAAAATCATCATGCCTATGTTAAACGTAAAGGTTTTGGAGGTGTTTATACAGTACTTTAATGAACACAGCAAATACTGTGCAAATCTTCTGGAGGAGATGGTAGATAATGGAGAATTCGATGTTTTGCCATTTACCGCGCACTGCGCAGCCGACATAACGCTGGGTAAGAATATTCAATGAATATTGATATGACAATTAAAAAAAAATAATAATAAAGAAAACATTTTTAGAAACCGTAATGGGTATACATGGCACAGTACAAAAGGGTGGATACAAACAATTGATGCATTGGGCCGAAAGGTAATAATAACAAGAAGAACGTCAAAAGTGATTAGGATCCAAAGACCGTATGATTTGTGAAATTTTTTTTTTTTTCAAAATTTCCAAAATTAATTTTTATTCACCGCTTTTATTTAGAATGTACGAAGTCATTCATACGAGAATAATGAAGGTTTGGCTGCATCCCGAATGGATCTACTCGTGGACAGAGTATCGAGCGCAAGAGAAAATAGGACAGAATGTAATTCAAGGATTTACAGAAACTGCAATAGAACGTAAGAAAAAGGAGCATTATGCTTTGGAGCGTGGTGCATTGATATGCAATAGGCCCAGAATGATGATCCTCGAACAGCTGATAACTTATGTGGAAAATACGCACGTAATGAACGACGAGGAACTGCGAGACGAGATATACACGATATTTACTGCTGTGAGGAAATTATATATCTTTTGATAATTATTAAGGATTTTTGGATTTATCAAAGTGTTATCGTTACAGGCATTTACTGCTGTAATGAAATTATATATATTTTAATAATTATTAAGGATTTTTGGATTTATCAAAGTGTTATCGTTACAGGCATTTACTGTTGTAATGAAATTATATATCTTTTGATGATTATTAAGGATTTTTGGATTTATCAAAGTGTTATCCTTACAGGCATTTATTGTTGTAATGAAATTATATATCTTTTGATGATTATTAAGGATTTTTGGATTTATCAAAGTGTTATCATTACAGGCATTTACTGCTGTAATGAAATTATATATTTTTTAATAACTATTAAGGATTTTTGGATTTATCAAAGTGTTATCATTACAGGCATTTACTGCTGTAATGAAATTATATATTTTTTAATAACTATTAAGGATTTTTGGATTTATCAAAGTGTTATCATTACAGGCATTTACTGCTGTAATGAAATTATATATCTTTTAATGATTATTAAGGATTTTTGGATTTATCAAAGTGTTATCGTTACAGGCACAAGACACGACGGGCTTGGTTAGCGCATTTACACTACTTTTATTGGGCATGCACAGCGACATACAAGTTTGTATTAAGTTTATCGGATACCAAAAAAAAGTAACGTTGAACTGCGTTTAGCCGTGTATAAAAAAAATTGCATCCTCTACAGGACAAAGTGCGAGCAGAGTTAAAGGACGTTGCGGGAACAAAGGATTTTACTATAGAAATGATTTCCGAATTGAAGTACCTTGGGATGGTAATAAAAGAGACGCTACGCTTGTTTCCTATAGCTCCAATTTTTGTCAGAGAACTCACGGGCGACGTTGAACTTGGTAATTGATTATTGAATTTAAAAAATATTAATTACCCATACGTCAATTGACTCTGTGAATTTACCTTAGAATCGTGCACACTTCCGGAAGGCTGTTCCGTGGCGATGGTCCCGTTCGTTACACATCGAAGTCCAAAATATTGGAAGGATCCTGAAAAGTTTATGCCGGAACGATTTTTGCCCGAGAATTCGCAAAATCGGCATCACTACAGCTTCGTGCCATTTAGCGCCGGTACCAGAAGTTGTATCGGTAAGTTAGATTTGATAGTTTAAAAAGTGACAATTTTGACAAGAGAAAATTTTGATAATTTTTTTAGGCCAAAAATACGCAATGATGAGTATGAAAATTGTTATTGGCACTATTGTGAGAAAATATCAAATAACAGCGAAAGGCTCGCTGGACACGATCCGATTGAAAACTGATATATCAGTTCGATCGGTTGATGGATATAAAATATCGATAACTCGTACTGCCTGAAGTTGTCTGATTCGACTGTATACGAGAGCAGTGGATATATTTTTCTTATATTTTGCAATAAAAATATATTTGACGTTAATAAACGGTATTATTATTTTTCTTTGTTAAATATTCATGACGCACAATGAAATGACGGGTAATGTTATTTATTATTTTTTTATTCAAGGTATTTCGAATTAAATGTTACAAGCAATAATATACTTAAGGATAAGAAATAAAAAGCGACAAAACTTAAATCAGACGTTACACCTCATTCACATTGGTCGCAGTTCTACTCGTTCTGGATCTCTCCTGTTAGCTTTATTACTTTCGTGTTTTCATTTCTTTCGCTTTATTATTCTTTTTTTTTCACTTTTTTTTCTTTTTTTTTTTTCTTTAATAATTTGTACTTCTCTTGGCGTAATCTCTCGGCCGCATTAACTTCTAAGAAATCGTTCGATTGCTTGCCCAGCGCAGCCAGATTTGCGAGGTTCACTATTTAAACGTTTACGACGATAATAATGTCGATTCTCTAACGTTGCCGTCCGATTGGCGCTGCCGATCGTCCTCGAATTTATTTATTTTCATATCTTCACGAAAATACGACAAAGCGTAAGCGGCCATTCGATCGTACAGCCATTCAGTCTATTGATGGCAATCGAAAAATGTCAATGGGGTAAATCGTTGTGACGTCAAATTTTTCAGATAAAATAACCCAAAAAAAAAGAGATAAATCTCTGTAAAAAAAAAATATGTTGACTTGGATAAAAAAAATCACGTGAAATATTCGAAGAAAAAAAAAAAGAATTAATAAATTTGCCGATTCGAGCCGATTTCGCCTGCCGAAGTACAGGTACGTATATGAACGACGAAGCGCGAATCAAACGGCAACGTTGTATCAATAATATAACAATAATCGTAATGATGATAATGATGATAATAATAATTAAATGTAATATTATAATATAATTAGAGTGCTTAATAAAATTGTAGATTAATAGTAAATTAATAATAATAATTACACACCACTTCTAATCAATAATTACTGGAAATATACAAAACGTGTAGAAAAAGGAAAGTAAATTGTCTTCTTCGTTCTTTCTCTTAGTTTCATATTTTTTTTTGTTTTTCTTCTTCTCATTTTGTAAATACATAAACGTATCCTGTAGTATTTCGATATATTATACCGCGTGTTCCAAGAGTTCCCGAAAAAAGTTGGTCGTGGCCACGCGAGAGCAAATATTCTAGTAGCCCCATAACCGGAGCACATACCTATGAGCCTTGAATCGTATGTATGAGTATCGTACTTTATTATTCCCCCTTTCGAACTACCAACAATCAAAGTTGATGATCGTCCAATAAAAAAGTGAAAATTATGTAAACTTTAAAGTCATCAGAAAATCAGTTACCATACCCAACAACGAATCCGTATGAACTCGTATAGCGTTACATTTGGAACACACGGTAGATCAATGCGTACCATGTACTATTCTTTTTTAATTTATTATTTTTCTTTAATCCTCATGTAATGTATAATGTTGTAACAATAAAGCAATATGCAAATGTGGGTATGAAGACACATACGTAACGATCGAAGGTGACACTTACGACATGTGAAGTCCCATGCACATACGTTTCAGCCATGTTTAAACATACACACTGTATATATACACGATGTAGTAAATAGATCGGATGATATTTTTTCACGGAATGGAAACTCCCAAGGAATAAATAATCCGAGACTTTCCTTCGGTAAGAAGATGAGTAACTGTGCAAGGGTCTTCCGGTAGAGTCAGGTTCCCTTCGCGGATCGTTTATATATTATTTTCATACGATAATAATCATAGGTTTTTTTTTCATTTATTCATTTTTCTTTTGTCGTCTGCGGTTTTTCATTTTTTTCTTTCTTCTTCTTCTTTACTTATAATTAATAATATGATGATTAGCCGACGATTAGCTCAGGATCTCTGAAGGATTCTTCCCGTCTCGTGGGTACACACGTATCGTATACATACAAGACGCGCACTCATCTTTCGTGCACAATAAATTGTCATTGACTTTAACACGTTCATTCGTTCCCACGTTCAACAGAGCCACCGCAGTGCGCATGCGCACGAAAGATTCCGCTAGTCCATTCGTTCCCTCGTTTAATTCACTCGTACACCAATTCACACGTATTTACCAATCAGACATCCAGTTATCGTGACTCACTACCCGCTCCGTTAGAGAATTTACCGTGTTCCCGCTCGATCCAAATAATTAAGCAGGTTATCCACGTATCGATTGACTGATCGATCGATCCCTCGAACAATCGATATTAATCGACCGGAGAGTGTCGTTCGACATCACGTACCGGAGTGCCACGACTAAAATCGTCAAACGCACGTAAAACGCTCTCGAAATTTTGGTCTACTTATACATTAGAAGTGTCTAAAGTGCCTAATAATATTTCTCTCTCATTTTTTTTTCTTCATTTCACACATAATTTTGCCTAATCGATTCGTCATCCAATTAATCACGTCTATCTACCGATCCCCGAAGTTCGGTATTATAAGTTAATTCGCTTAAGTCCAAATTTCATTTCTCACAACTTTACGTATTTACTCGCAATCATAATATCAAATTTACGTGAGCCTCGTAATTAAACGCCCGATGCTACTTTGACGATCTTAGTTCTCGTCCCGCTTGCGTCACCACGTTCGACGTTCCTTGTCCGATTTTTCCTCTTTCTTTTATTTTATTTTTTCCTTCATCGACCGTCCCTCCCTTCCTCGCTTCGTCACTCGTATCTTCGCCGACGGTCGTTACCCTCGCACACCAAAGATCCCCAATGGAAAATATTGCCGTGAACGGCGCCATTTTCTTCACTCTCACTTTCTCTCGGTACATTTCTTCTACTCCTTATATCTCTTTATCACGTTCCACCATATTTCGTATTATCGTCGGCATCGAAAGCAACCGACTATCTTCTTTCTTTTCACATCCATACCAGTGTCACGGGTGTGTTAAGGTTATGTTACGTTCATAGGGAAATCATGCCGTTACACATTGAAGGGAAAAGATTCGATCCGAATTGAAGTTAATTACGGTGAAGATATAAAAATTAGAGAGTGTACGCAAGTAAAGCATTTCGCTTTAACAATAAATGACGAGCTACACGTTATATCCATACGTCGTACGTTTAAATGTTATTCGTTACAGTTATAGTAAATATATCAGTAAATAGTAACCAGTAAATAATAATCATAATAATATAATGAAGTTATATAAATACATCACAGAGATTTATGTTATTCATCTTATTTTCTTTTTCTTTTTCTTTTTTCTTCTAATCCTCTTAAACTCTCCCTTCTACTTCTCTCTCTTTTTTCATTATATATATATATATACTATATATATATATATATAGGTTTCATTTCTGTCACGCCGATCGAGAGGACGCGTACTCGTATCTCTTATGACTTTGTCAACCTCTGACCTCTTATTGTCGACGACGAGAAGAAGACTTATCTTCTCTTCGTTGTCTACAAATTTTCACGATATTCTTACACGTGACTTGACGTTATTTTTTTGTCCTCCCTACATCTCTGTCTCTCTCGCTCTCACATACTTTCACACTGGTGAATCGATTTTTCATTTCCTCTTAAGCTCCCGCTAGGTTAGGTTTGTCGCGAATCGCGAAAGTATCGGTGATTCGGTCACTCGCGCTTTTCTACTTTTCTCTCTCGTTCCAAAACAATTTTTCATTCTTACCAACATTCGCTCGTATCTTACGGAGACACGTGTCCTTCTCGCAAATCGTATCGTCCGTTCGCTTTCATCTTCACGGACTCAGCGCGCAAACGGGTGAACGTCGTGAAGAATTCGTGCGCCCTTAGGAAAGTTGACGAGAACGGCGGGAAATTTAAAATTTGAAAATTGAAAAAAAAGAAGAAATTAACTTTTTTTCTTTTCCTTCCCAAATCGACTCTTATTCAATCGATAATCGAAATTCCAGCGACGACGATTCCCAATCAACATGCAACATTCGCGCTCACGTACTCAATAACATTCAGACGCACGACTGACAGAAATCAAAACACACGGTTAAACAGACACTGCGACCTCCTCAGGCATGCATGCAAAACGCGCCGCGATATAATAAACCGCGAGCTTCAAAAGCGCATCCTAATCGAAGTTCCGATCGGACATAATCGATCACCTCTTTTATTTCCTATCACTTTTTTTTGTCCTTTCTATATGTATTTATTACAAACGTGTACATCTTTTACTTTTTTTTTGTTTTAATTCTTTTTTTTTCAAGTCAATGGCAGTCTGTTCTTGTGGTGGGCAACGCTTGCCAGTGCGGACGCCTGCGGTAAGAACCAGCGCGACCACCAGAAGCAAGCGCAGCTTCAGTGAGGAACTTTTTATTACAATTATGCCTTTTTCGTACGTCGGTTCGATCGAGCTCCGCCACCCTCGACACCCCCGCTTTACGATCTTTCGATTTCCACCCGATTTCCGGCAATACCAAGCAAACCGGAAATCCAAGTAATCGCATCCGCTACGAGGGTCTCTCACTGGCCACTCCTCTTTCATTCTCCCTCGGACAATCATCCCCCTATGTTTTCCACAATCTTACTCCACTATCTCTTCCACCCTCGATTTCTCTAACGACACCCCCCCCCCCCCCCATATCTCCTTATACAACACAATGCACTCACGACCGCGTACTCCGTTGGTCCGGCTATAGAATTCCAAAGTGAATCATTAATATTAACATAAGGGATGATATAAAAAGAAAAAAAAAATATTTATCCCAAGGAATTGCGCTATATGTATGTATACATAATATATTCCTTTATTTTTCGCAGCTTACCCTCCTTACCACCCCCTACCCGAACCACCCTCCGTCGTGATCTCACTAAACGCTACTCAGTTCTGTTCCCGATCGTCGATACCGGAACTTTCCTCCTTGACTCTCGTACTTTCTCCAACTTTCTCCCCCCCCCCCCTTTCTCTCTCTCTTATTCGTTCTCGATCAATTTTCTCCTCAAGCACAATTTTTCTTTTCCTTCTCCATCTCGATTGCTATATTTCGCGGCTTTCAAGTCCCTCCCAACTATACCTACGTTCTTAATGCCTACCGACCGAGCTTTTCGATGCTGTCTACGAGAAAGGAGCGAATCCTGTCGAATATTATTAACTGAGAATTCATTCGCTCCTATTTATTTTTTTATGCGCGCGCATCCGATTGGTTCCATGCGTAACGATGAGAATCGGTCGTTCCTCATCGAGACGGACGAAATTTTTATTTCTTTATTTTTTTTTTCTTTCTCTTTTAAAATTCACTACCGGATTCTCGCTTTCTCGTTCGTTCATTCGATTCGTATTTTCGCGTTCGCTCGCCGTAACCTCCTGCTCTCGTAAATTCAATTTGACTATTACGATAATAGTGCTAAGGGGTCACGAAGATGATCCTTTTATTTTTTATTTCTGGTTTTGATCTTCACTATCCTCACGGGTTAGCACCTTTAGGGCCAGGACGATACTCGGGTGTCCCTTTTTCTTTCTTATTTTTTTTTCTTTTTTTTTCCGTAATGGGAATATTTAACGAAATCTTTATTATTATTATTATTATTATTATTATTATTATCTTCGTAAAGTGCCTATAGTTCTAGAAGGGAGCTTCATTCTATAATTTATAGTATACTGGAGTTACTTTACGCGCGAGTATCTAAGCACTTATTCGAGTTTGATTAGTTTAAAAAAGTGTAAAATGGGAAAGATACAAAAAATTTCTACGTTATAGTATCAACTTTTATTTTATCCTTCTGACTCTTTTGCTTTGTTACGTTCTTTTATAAAATCTAAGTCTGACGCGAAAATTCGAAAAAATTATAAAGGATCTCGCGGGACTCTCCGAGATCCGCTTGATTTTCCCGCTGAATACTTTTTGGGTGCGCAGTATGACATTTTTTTTTCCCTTTATTGAATTTCTGAAACGGAACGGCTCAAGCGAATTTGCGAATTAAATCTTACGGACAGGCCATAACATTGTCCGCAAGATTTTGCCAATTATTACAAGAAGCGTCGCGACGAGAAAAAGGGAATAAATTTTTTAACAACGGTGAAGAAATATTAAAAACTAAGATCTCATGCAAAACTATCAATGGTTAACGGTCGCTTGCGTCACGCTTTGTACAAATACGAAAATGAATTCGATGACGTCTCGTTTGAAAATTGTAGTCTCAAAAAGTATGAAATAAAAATAAAAAAAAATCGCTCGGAGACAGCTTTCATCTCGGTCATCGCTTGCAACAGTTATGCCAACCTAATTATCCCTAACCTATAATTTCGTATTCGTCGCTCACTCGTTATCCGCATAGCCGCGCACGCCTGAATAATACAGATTTGCCTCTTCGTATAATTCAATTACTAATTACCCGCCTACCTGTACGGAAAAGCCAAAAAAAAATTGCCTGCGCGGAAGTATCTCGAAAAAGAATTACGCACGAGTACTTCGAACAAAAAAGGACACGAGTCATTATCAGGGGGTCGATAAACGATATAAAAAATAAAACGACATTGGCCATTAAGAACGGCCAATCGGAAGAATCCAAAAGTGCGAATTCCACGCTGAAATCAATACCGCGCAGTAGGTAAACAACATGTTGGACGTGTCGAAGGAAGCGAAGAAAAAAAAAAATGTAAAAGAAATTCAAAAATCGTATAGACAAAAGAATACTCAAATTTTACTTAAGGATCGTCGACATCCGGTGGTTAAAAAAAAATGTCTCGTGTCGTTTTGAAAAAATTAAATTTCGAATCATCACTCGTCTGACGAGGGTACCGACGATCGGGCAGTATTTTTATTAGGCCAAGTCCCCCCCCCCCCCCCCCAAAGCCAAAACCCGTTTGACGCGCAATAAAATAATTAAACGACGTCAAGTACCCTCGCGAAGCGCCAATCACGCAATGGCGAACACGACAAACGAAAATAAAAACTGACAAAAAAAAGAGAGAGAAAGAAATAATTAAGAGACGAAGGACACGCGTATAAATGCGCATTAAAAAAAAATAAAGTATTCGCTAACGCAATTACGACGGGTATCGCGAAACGGACGAACCAGAGTCTCAAGCTATTACTTATTAATTCTATCTTTCCTTTACTCGCTAAAAACAATAAAGCTCGTTAACTCAGGAGGACAAAACGAAAATGGCGTATCCTCGTTTTGAAATCCAGGAATCAGCCAATAATGCGCTTAAATTATAATTAAAATTTGGTATCGGTTGTTCGGCCAATTTTTCTTTGCTTTTTTTCTTCTTCTTTCTCTTTATACAACGAATAGAAAATCTTCATAGTCTCAATCTTACTTCTCACTCATCCCCCCCCCCTCCTCCTCCTTCTTAGCCTCTCAGCCTTTCTCTCTGTTTATCTCGCGCGAAAATCCTAATCTCATCCATCTCCCTTTCTCCGCGAGATCGCTCGATCTTCTCCGTTACGAATGATCGATCGATCGATCCACTAGTTCCTTCGCTCTTGTCTCTCTCTCTCACTCACACGCACTCCAATAAATAATTTAATACATTCACTAGAAATTTTGCTCGCTAAAGTCTACGCACACTTTTGGAATACACATTGAAGTAATTATTTGCGATTTTCGTTGCCTCCTGGAAGGGACGAAAAAAAAAAACAAAAAAAACAGAAAAAAAATCATCCTAGTCACGCAATACGCACTAAGGTCTCGAAGTCGGCTCTCACGATCTTTCGTGCTGTTATCTCGTATCCGATTCGCAGCTTATCAAAACCTACTGTCTCGTTAAATTACACAGCTCGCATGTGTATCCTGTGCACGGATATACAATATCGTACGAATATAGACGCGTCTAGGATCTAATCGTGTCTCGAACGGGACGTCGCGCGCGAACGTTACAAATACTGGATGTCGACCCAAAGTCAAATCACATCGAGAAAAAGCGAATTTTTCTTATCGAGCGTACAGCGACAGGTACCAAAGATAAATAATCAGACACAAACGGCGATGGAAGAGCGAATCTGACGAAGTTAAATTTACGACCCGACGAACGACAGCGACGAATTGGAGGTTAAGCGAATGAAAATCGTAAAGCCTCGAACGTTGCTTTTTTCGAATTGACTCATTTTTAGGCCTCGGTCTGCCGCGTGTAAATTCAATACACAGACAGGGTGGGGGGTCGGAATGAGGAAAAAAAAGGTGGGCGAAAAGATGACGATAAAGAAGAAAAAAAAAAGAAAGCTGGAGAAAGCAAGTAAGTAAACGACGGTTCGATATCTTGTCCCTTCGAGTGCCATCCGTCCCCTTAGAAACTCCGGATGTTGAAAATTCGAAAAAAAAAAAATTTTACTTGCGGGTTATGCGGATCGTTAAATATAACAGGTTCAAAAGGTCGAGGGTACCTTTACGCATCCTACCGTGAACTTAGCGACGACCTCGATTATCGGACTCGAACTGTGACGAAAATAACGTGCCAAGAAAAAATATTGCCGATCGTCTGTGAACGATCGTGTCTGTTTATTTTTTTTTTTTTTTGGCATACCGATCCCGGACTCGAAAATCGTCCCGAAGCACGGTAAGACAGTCACGCGATAACCTTTCATCCCTTATCGTCGTACGTAATATGTACCTAGGATCACGTGTGTGTAACGTATACAACATTGCTAAATTATATACATACAGTACAATTACAGAGTAGTGTCACATTCATCATATCGATAGACAATATTGATAACGATTTTTTCATTTTTTTTTCCATCGCGTTACTCGCTAACAATTCCTACCGACCTATACGCTAAAAGTAACTAAGGTTTTTGTCTTAGCCTTTACGATTCGCTTAAACTTTAAAGGTACCTATTATTATTATTCTCCTAGGCGTGCCTATGCCCTACATTACTTAAAAGCTATTCGATCTCTTATCATCCTCGCTGTGGATAGACGATCCTCGTCGTCGAAACTAATAATTGCAATCGAAAGTATCCCCACTTGTTTTTTTTCTTTTTTTTTTCCAATAATCGTCGCCGTTCTTACGAAGTCGTTATCGCAGTCACCCGTGGTAATCGTAATCATCGTCAACCCATACAATCGTTCGCACTTGTCGTGTCATCGTTATCGGTTATTAATTACGGTAATTAATCGTGTACAAAATTAACGTAACAGAGAGACGCATATAAACGAAAATTTACATATCCGGGCCTCCCGTTGGTCAGTCAGTCAGTCTATGGATTCTCCGAGCCTTTTTTTTTCTTTTTTTTCTTTTCACTAAAAAGGCACAACAAATCGCGAAACTCAAACTCGCCCACTGTCGCCGATCATATACCTTTCGATGCATAATTTTTTTTTGTCTGATGGACATGGTAGCAAAGTCGACCTCAGGTGTACAAGATACGGCAACGTGCACGTATGTTATCATGTACTGATAATATCGACCCTTCGCACTTGACGAATTTTTTTTTTGCGAATCAAAAAAACGGATTTTCATTGGTCTCGCAGTTCGGATCGGACGAGTGCAGAGGGTCGATATGTTTGTTACTACGAATGTGCATTTTTAATATATGCATGTAAATGGGTGTGCTATATATATTTAAGTTTAATGCAATTCAATTCTCAGTGCGTTATTTGCAGGTTGTCCGATGGCACTCGCGACGATTGTCTCGCAGGGAAGATTTAAGGGTAGCGCGACAGGATTATCGTGAACGACGGAAATTTCGTACGATTAATTAACGTTCTTGGAAAAATCGTTAATGATTTTTTTTTAACGATTTTTCGAAAAATTTTCGAACTCTAATTTCCTTCGTTCCTGATTGCACGCCTGTTCATAAATCTTTACGATCTTCGTCGCGTCGGCCATGATGTATCGGTACGCGGAGCATATGTAATTAATATCGTATAACAAAGCATCGGCCAACAAACACTGACTGACTCTGTCACTTCTAACACTAGTTCTCTACGAAGGAACAAAAGTCTCGATACTCGATATTTGGCACAGATTAAACGAAACTTCGATTCGCTAAAGTTCCACCACGACCAGAATGAAGGAAATGAATAAAGGAAAAAGAAAAAAAAAAAAAATTAATAAAAATCGACAATATAATAAATCGCAATCTGTTGCCATTCTCACTAATTGTCCTTACGCGATCCTCGAAACCCACCCAAATGAAAGCAGTTCCACGTTAATATACCTTAATGTGTGTCAAATATTAAGTAATGCATATTTTGATTTTTTTTTTGTGGCGTTCAACAATGACCGAAAGCATTGAGAAACATAGTTTTTTCTTTCAGCATCTGTGTTTTTTTTTGTAACAACGTAAAAAAAAAGAGACAAAAATAGAAGAAAACGTAAATATATTATAATACAGCGTACGCCTTATCAAGCTAGGAATATTATTGTAGTAATAGTTAAGCCTAAGCCTACCTTTTATTGGAGAAAAAGAAGTGTTGCGACAGAATTAAAAAAAAAAAAGAAGAAGAAGAAACAAGGAAAAAAAAGAACTCTTTCGCCGAGCGAGATTCAGTAAACGAAGTTGTGCCATAGTCGCGACCGAGTTGTCCATTCGGAGCTCGGCTGTTCCTTTCTGTTTTCTTTCTTTTTTTTCTTTTCTTTCTTACATCGAGGAAACGGGAATAGGTAGGAGCACAGGACAGGACAACGAGGAAGAGGAAGGAAGTGTTTTCGGATTTATTTACAAGAAAAATGTGAAAAATACGATCGGATGAAGGCGACTCACAACGCGACGACAATAAATACAGAATAACGCGCACATACCGACGTCACCGATGACACGTTTGTCGTACTCGAAAAGTCCGTGAAGGGCAAGTGGCGCCAGTGGTCGCAAATAAAGAAGAAAAAAAAAGAAAACTCGTCGTTCGCGCTTGCGTCTCCTCTCTTAAGTAAAACGAGTGTACTGGGATCGTAAGTGGTTTCAGTTATGCTTTGAGCGTGGGACAACGGATGATCACGAGTGCTTCACGACAATGACTCCAGGTCGTTGCTGAGCTTGCTGCTGAGAGTGAAACTGAAGGAAGTTGTTCACCTCGGCGTGAAAGAGCCGTTGCTTCGTCGAGGAGCCGGAACTGCTCGTCGGCTTGTTCGTAAGCGCAAGCGGTACGTCCTGAGCAGGCTCATCGCTGAACAGGTGATCGCCCTCGAGATGACGTATCGCTTCGACGATGGTCTCTAAATTTTGGCGCGACGTATTGGCCAGGTAGAGTCGCGCCTGGGGCGTCCCGTCGTCGAGGGAGTTGGCGGGCGAAGGCAATCTATAAGAAAAAAAAAAAAATGATAATTTTCATGATAAAAGACAAGACGCGTTTCGATGAAACGTCATTAACTTCGAGTATCCAAAACAAAAACGTACCTCTCGACCTCGACCTTCGGCTCGGCTTTCATTGCAGCTTCCAGGACGCTTGGCAATCGCTGCGGCTCAGCGGCCGGTGAAAATGGCCTACTGGGACTGGTCGAGATGAACTGCGATGACGTATTCTTGAACTCTGAAGTCGCCGTTGCGTATGTCGCTCGCGTTGGTGAAAACGATTCCGTGGTCTGCTCGTCGATTACAGGAAATACTTGACTCTGGGTAAATGCCACGATTTTTGGACTTCCCGGACGAGACTGCTCCTCCTTCACCTCGACGGGTACCATGTCGGCGAGTTGCGGCGACAGTGGTGGACTTGGGTCTGGACTGGATGTCTCGACCGTCTGCGTCGAGCCGACCGGCGGTAGGGAGACCACGGAGACGACCTGAAGAGCGGCCACGGCTTCCTCTGTCTCCTGCGCCATTACGTTATCCGTGTGCTCGATCACCTGCAAATGGTTTTAAATAGCGATAACCTCGTAACCTTTCAAATACTAATACCAATCGAACCTATGAACTGGACTCGCTCGTCCGCTCACCTCATGAGGCTGGTACGCGATAAGCTGATTGTCTCGGAATCTCTCAGGATAAATCTGACTTTGAATCGCTCTTATCTGCTTCTCCAGATGAACCCTCGTGTGTCGCTCCCTTTCCAGCAATCTTCTCAACTCCACGACCTCGCTGTTCACCACGGAATGACCCTCCGTCGATACGGTTATCACGGACAGCGGTTCCGGGGACATGCTACCCAGACCTTCGTCCCCGCTCTCGTTCACGTGCATCGGTAGGCTCACTACGACTCCTGTAAAAAAAAAAAAAACGTTCAATCAGTCAATTTTTCATCGTGACCCGATAATGGAATCTCTTATCAAATAAATCACTGATAATTATTTCTTCCTTTATTTTATATCCAACTCCGATTATCTACCTTGATTCTCAGCCTTGCGCTTCTTAATGGGCACGTCGCCACCTTCATGCTGATTAACCAGTCGCTTCAGCTGACAATTCTGCGAGAGAAGTTGCGTCTTCTCCTGCTCCAGCTGGTAGATGTATTCGGCCGTTTGTTGAAGTATAGCAGCCTGCAAGCAAATTGGTCTGGTTTTTATTCAGGTAAATCGATACAGCCATGGGCCATACTTAATCCAGGTGAGACGATCCTCAACACCGGACACCGCCAACGGGCTACCACGAGTTTCCTGTTTACAGAGCCAATTCAATGGGGAGCTAGGCTAACAGTCGGCCAAATTTGATAATGATCGGGACCAGGTGTACAAGTGTCGCGCGTACTACGCGTCGTAGTAAACAAGATTGACCTCGAAGAGGAACGACGAAAACAAAAGGGTTAATTGATACCAGGAGAACCCGACGTCTGCGGCATACGGTTTCCACCTGCCGACAGGTGGCTAACGGACAGATGCCGGTTCCGTAGGGCGAACGCCGAAACAGGGTGTCCTTCAAGGTTTTCTACCGGGGGATACTACTTTTTTTTTTTTTATTCATTTACGTCACGCTATCGCTCCTACGAATACACGTGTCACGTGTCGTGTTGTCAAGAGCTTTAGGTTACTTTTTGCATAATATTTGTAAACGGTGTAGGAACTAAAAAACTTTCCTCTTGTTTATTTGCGAATTTATTGCACAGCGATTGAATCGGCATAATTTCTTGTTTAAGCATTTTTTTGCTTACGAAGACAAATTTGCTAATTCACGCATCGTCGCCGAGTGTCAGAGCTCGTGCGATTCGCGTATAGTAACTTAGTGATGAATTGAATATTAACAAGAAGTGCTGGATCCGTGCTGATTAATTTCATTGGATATTTTAACTGAGCAAATTACTGATACGAGTAATCGATATTGTGGGTGAGTTGCGTAAGAATATTTCAGGTGTGAGAATGACGATAAAGAGATGCGTCGAGCAGTTAATGAATATTTTTTTAAGTGGAAAAAACAACGTTATCAGATTAAAAATAAATGGTCACCACTTAAGTGGGTCAGAGACTCAATTACTTATGACCCGGTTTTTTTGCAAGAAAATTTGCAATTGAAATCGTACCTGAGAATAATTTGTTTTAAACGTAGTTTTTTCTCTCGCATTCGCATCTTCCGTTTCCAGAATTCGTAATAGGCACAAAAGAGACATATTCGTAAGAGCGACGAAAAATATTCGAAGAAAAGTGAAGAGAAAAAAATTTCCCAGGCTAACAATATTTGCTAAAAAAAAAATTACATTTCGATTTGGATCATGGTTGGAAGGTATAAAATATTTTTGTCTTTCCAGTTTCTAAATCGCGACGTTGAGTTATCACGAAGGAGACTGCAACATTTATCACTCACGAAACGACAATTACGTCGTTTTAGCCGGCGCGATATATTTTGAGAAATTCCTTCGTATTTTCGGCCAATGAAAAACTCATTATTCATTAATGACTCGTAAAAACCTCAAAACGCGAAATTGCGTCAAGGACCAAAGCAAAATTCTAACTATCGATTAAATCACGTAAACTCCTCATTTTCGCACTTTCCTATGTCCACGAACAATAACGACGCGTAAATAATTCATAGGACCGTAAAAATAGATTTTCCGAAAACGACAAAATCGCTTCGATAATTTAATTCACGAATTTAAAATTTATAGGTATAAATAAACGCGCTATATAAACCAAGACACGGTTTCCGGTTCCAAGACAGAAAAGCCAGGAACGTCAAGTACGATACAAGTATTTTTTTTTTCAATCTTTCTACTTTTCACCGTAGACTCCTAAGGGATAACCGAGACTTTGCCAATACTAATTGAAGATGAGTAAGGAAGAGCAAGAACTAATGGATACGATAGCTGCGAATAACGATACCGAGGAAAAGATCGGAACTACAAGGAAAAAAGATTCGTCGATCTACGACGGACTTCAGATAATAAATGTCATCTACTTCAGCCTGTTTCACATCGCTGCAATCTACGGATTCTACCTGGCCTGTTATCAGGCAAAGCTCGCGACTAAAATTTGGTGTAAGTATATACAGGGTGAATCACGAATCGCGATCAGTAGAGAGATTACATTCTTATTAAGCAGTCCGATCGAAAGTGTTTTTAATCAGCTTTTGCATGGTTTAACGCGATAGTGAAAAATTACTGGTGAACTCCTTTTTTTAAAATATTTTTTCAAGGTTACCTTGCATTTTTTTCAACTGAACATATCATTCCTTTTACGTATGTCTGTCAGAGAATTTCAAGACGAATTCGGCACATGTTGACATTTTTTTTCATCTGGTTCGAAAGAAAATTAAAAAACTTTGTATCGCAAGGATAATCACAGCTACGTCTTTATGCGCCCGCCGAGTACTTGACAGAAAGTTTCCTGGACGTCGGGATCGGCTGAGGTGGTGCAATTAATTGGCCAGCTCGTTCGCCCGATCTTACTGCATTAGATTACTTTTTTGTGGGGTACATTAAGAGAAAAAAGTTTATGCAGATGCTCCGACAACACCGGAAGACATGCGACGAAGGATTGCGAATGCATGCTGAACCATCGGTGTGGAGGCCATAAAGAATGCAAAACAATCTTTTGTTCAGCGGCTACGCGAGTGCGTTGCAGCTCGTGGACACCATTTTGAACATCGCTAGAATTAAGATTGGTAAATTTTGGCACGTCAACAACAATGGATGCGCATAACGGCGTAGCTGTGATTATCCTTGTGATACAAAGTTTTTTAAATTTCTTTCGAAACAGATGAAAAATATGTCATGTCCTTACGTGTGCCGAACAGTAAGAATGTGTCTGACAGGCGTAAAAAAAATTATATGTTCGGTTGCAAAAAATTCAAGGCATTTTTTCACTATCGCGTTAAAGCTCTCTTGAAACCATGCAAAAGCTGAGAAAAAGATTTTCGATCGGATTGCTAATAACGAAGTAATCTTTACTGATCACGATTTGTGATTCACCCTGTATAGTTTATATATATATATCACCCTGTATAGTAATATATATATATATATAAAATTCAATTTTCAATTTTAGTACCCATCTTTAGCACCATAACAAGTTTTGGCGCGACGCTCGGCTCGCATCGATATTTCTCCCATAAATCGTTCGAAATGACGACTTCCCTAAAAACCGTAATACTCATAATCCAGACGATGACTGGCCAGGTAAAGCAGAGACCTAGCTTATCTGACAAATACAAATTCCTGATATCACGAATAAAGTCGAACTGACGAATGACCTTTTAGAACAGCGCATTCACGTGGGCGAGGGATCACAGGTTGCATCATAAATTCAGTGATACCGACGCCGATCCCCATAACGCTGCAAGAGGATTTTTTTTCTCTCACATGGGTTGGCTCCTGACAAAAAGACATCCCTTGGTACTGGAAAAGGGAAAAACCGTTGACGTATCAGACTTGCTATCCGATAAGCTGATCATGTTTCAGCACAAGTAAGTGGTCCCTTTAAATAAAGCTTGTTAGTTTGTTGATTAAAAAAAAATTTTTTTTTCCCAGATACTACTTGCCACTCTACATTTTTTGGGGTGTCTTAATACCGATTATGATACCGATTTATTTATGGGGCGAAAAACCATGGATATCGTTTTTCACTGTGTACTGCTTACGTTATGTCATGGTGCTTCATTTAACTTGGAGCGTTAATTCTGTCGCCCATTTGTTTGGTACTAAACCCTATGACAAGTAAGTATCAGCGCACTAGCTCGTACGACAGATTGTTTATGAAATAGCTAATTATATTGTATTCTAGGAGAATCTATCCTGTGAACTCCGCCTTAGTATCGTGGTTAACGTACGGCGAAGGATCGCACAATTACCATCATTCGTTTCCATGGGACTACAGAGTCTCGGAATTTCCAGTTGCGATAAGTCTAACGACGAAAGTTATCGACCTGCTCGCATATTTTGGTCTGGCTTACAATCTTAAGACAGCGTCCCAGAAAGTTGTCCATGGTCACCTGAAAAGACACGGCGACGGGACGCATCCATTAAGTGTTGAGGAAAATATTAAAGGATAAAGTAAAATCCTGAATTCTTATCCATAATTGTTGCACGGTGACAATGATTGATTAGCCTTTAGATAGCATGTCGAGTGATTAAAAATATTATATGCGAAAGGTCATCATCGATTGTTGTGTAAATTTTGTTAACGTATATTTTTAAATACATATGTTTTTAAAGTAGCCATAAGAAGGCCCTTGTCGTCTTTTGGATTGTTCCTTTGTCAAAAATCAACGACGTCCTGCGCGAGGTATGGAGTCACGAGCGCGACCTAACGGAGCGTCGCGAGCGCGACTGAATTTTTGCATGCGTGAATGACATCATCCGGTCGATTTCCGTGGGAGCGAAATGCGCTAAATTTACACGGGGTCCTAAGAAAGAGAATCGAAGAAAGGCCTGTGCGATGCCTGACTGTTTCGCTTCTTGGAAGGAGAATGAAGACTGAGGCGCCTAACAATAATATCGCGGAATACAAGACCGGATGCTGGCTCCATTTTTATTCTCTGATTCGTGCGACGCACTGGCCAGAGGCTGAATCTCGCATCTGCATGTTTTCGAAGCTCAAGTTTCCCTGCGGTTTGCGAATTCAATCACCGACGAATGGTTATGATATACAAGAATAAATACGACGTGGAATATTGATTGTGATGTTTTTGGAGAAAAAAAAAATGTCTTTTCATTCCGTCAAACACTTAGAAACTTAATAAGGAACAAATCAACGTACTCCTATATACTAGTAATAAAATGATAAAATTATTAAAGTTATACAATTTTCGTTGTAATTGTAAGCTTTGTATATTCACCTATAAAAATTTCCATGAAAATCCCCCCCCCCTCCCCGCCCAAAATTGTCAAAAAAGTGGGAAAAAAAATAAATTAGTAAACCAACTCGAACAGTGCAAAAACATAAAGTAACGTTAGAGGAGTTGCGTTGGTTTAATCGAAATGGCGCGTTGACCAATACAAGAAGATTCGTTATATCTTGTATTACGTGGAGGCAGGAGGATAGAGCGAAGCTATAGTGCACTCGGCGAGAGTTACAACGCACGTGCCGAAATCTTGTTAATACCGTTCCGCAAAGTTGCCGGGCCAAGGCCAGACCCAACGTTTCGTCTCGTCCGCGGCGATTTATTATTTGGCCGACACCTTCGAGCACGTTGGCGCTTTTCAAACGACGAGCGGAAAGCCCGCAGCAGCCGCAGCAGCAGTACGGAAAGACAAGTCCGTGCGAAGCGCCGTTTGAAGGTTATGTGCTCCTGGCCGTTTGGGCTAATGTTTTCGAACGGTTTGCAGCTGTGTCTCGTTCGAGCGAAGAGGCCTGTGAAAAATCTCATCGACAAAGGAGTCGAAGGTACGAAAAAGTAAAGGAAGAATCTCTACGTTAAAGTACAGTAGGATAAACTAGACGATAACAATTTATCCTAACCGCAAAATAAAAAGAATCCATACGTCGTGTGTCTCCGTATCAATAACTATATCAAAGTAACGACTTACTGGTCTCGTATAAAACACATCGTACTTCCTCGACTTTCTCCTAGTTCTCGGAAGTACATTTTTTTTACAACACACACACACACATACCATTCGCCCCTGACAAATTTCGAAGAATCCGATTCCCGTGGCGACCTCGTTAGCTGCCGTCTCTTTTAATTGCAAATTGGAACTGTCAGCGGAACTTTATGCAGCGCGTAACGCCCAGATATAGGTTAGGTTCTCTTACGTGAAATTCAGTTAGCCGAATTAGGGGGACTGTGAAAAAGAAAAAAGGGAAGAAAAAAGAAATAAACAGATCACACGGAGGACACGTAACGAAAGCCGGTTACGTTGTGGCTTAGTAGAGCGCTAAGCTATTAATAGCTTATTTTCGTACAAAATATCACCATAAAAGGTACAAGCCGCCCATCGAGCCAGAACGAATGATGTTACACGCAGCACAACGTATATGCTCTGACATTCCACAACTGGTTACTACTACGTTCTCTCTCTCTCTCTCTCTCTCTCTCTCTCTCTCTCTCTCTCTCGTTCTTCTCCCCTACTGCCCTTCGCGCACTCTTTCCCCCTCATTTGTCATATTCTTAGCCCTCGCTCAATCTCCGTTGCTTCGTCTACCTCGTACCTCGCCCCACGCACCCCCTCCACCTCGGCAACCTCCCGTCCCGAACCCTAGAGTGCGCTCCTGTCAGGACACGAATCGACTTGTTCTTATTGTGGCGGCATTCCAGAGACCGGACGCCGATGCACATAACCAAACCGAACACACTCTCGGCTGCCACTCGCCCTTTTACGATTCTCCCTGCCACCGGCAATTGCTCCGTGGTAGTCATAGGTACTGTTTTTAGACGCTTATACGAGAGCCACCGTCGCGGCGCCAGGTTGCACGAAGACGGTGAAAATTAATTTTGGCTCTGGAAGACACGCGAGGGTCCACGATCCAATCTGACCTCTATAATCTCGACGGAGACCTTGCGATATATCGGAACTGGCGACAGCTGGTTTTGGCTAATGGAAAGAGAAAACTCTGTACACCGTACTGCGGTAACAGCGTAACTACCAGTGGCTGTATAGTCACGGGGAAAAGTGATAACGCCAATAATAAATTCATAAGAGAGATAAGATTCGCGGCTCGTTCAAAGACCGCGGCTCATCCCTCACTCGTAATTACTACCATTACGCGAAGGCGGCTCCCATTCATTTCGAACCCCGTGCGCAAAGTACCGAAAGCACATAAAATTAGCATTTTTAGGAGTCATTCATAACTGTTGCACGCGGCCGCCGTACGGCCGACGCCGATACGTACTACGCGTAGGAATAGGAGCAGCCGCGGATGGTCGCTCGACCGAGGGCAGACTGATAATTTCATATTTTATTATTTATAGTTATAATCGTGTTTGGCGGGCATTGACGTCGTAAAATGTTTTTTTTTTTTTTTTTTCAAAATTCCGTTTCGCTCGTTCGCCAACTTTAGGGCCAATTAAGGCTTCGTCCCAGGAAGCACCTTTCTCCTTTAATTCTCCTATGCGGCAGCCTTGCGGCTCCCGTGCACTTTCAGGCTACACGATACTTTCCTCCTCCTCCTCCTAGGGAATATTCCGCTCGAGGGATAAAACAGAGCGCGGGTGTACCGACGGAAATTCGATCCGATGCCGTAACCGCCGTTCCTTCGTTCTCTCGTTTTCACGATGCCATTCGATAACGCGCAATAAGCTAACGAGGCCCCGTGAGCAAAAGAACGAAACCACTTTTTTTTTTGTTTACGGTCTTTCCAGGAAGCGGTTTTCGGCGGTTCTTTGTACCCGAGAATAATATGTTAAGCAGCTTTAGCTGCGTGAGAAGCAAAATATCAACGTGCGAAATATACCCAGTGTCGTCTATGGGTTTAGCTTTGGGTGTTCGATGTGTACATATATACAGTGGGATATCGATTTCTTTTAATTATAAAGTCGATATACCAACCAACATTCAGACCATAATGCTTACGTCAATTAAGAAACTATTTATATGGATATTTTATATCGTTTGACAGAATTCTACGAAGTCTGTGCAAACCGTATGAATAATGGATAGATAATATATTTTTTTTCCTTTACTAAAGTGCACGTACGGGTATTATAATTGTACGATGAAACTAACTGCGACGCCTCGTTTCCTTGAAAATCTTATTAGAGAAGCTCGATAGTACCGAATTGCAAAAAGTATCTAACGCGAACATACTGAAATTCTGTTAAGGCAGCTTTCGAGCGGTGATCGACTGGAACAGCCAAAAGGGACGCGTCGTTGCCTTTAACCGACGTCGACGTCGCACTCGATGGCTTTGTCCGCGACTTATATTGGCCGGTCGGTCCACATCTGTCGAAACGTGTTGCGCGGGTCAGGCGTCCCGGCGCCAGACGTCGCTTGCAATGCGACTGACTAACATGCGAGTGTCTCGAAATACTCTTCTAAGAAAAGGCCCATCCCTATGCAGTTTACACGAGACGGAAATAGCTATTGCGGTTCGCGGGCGCCGTTCACCCGAACGAATGAGTTAACACGTTTCTGTGCTGTTCGATTAGTCACATTGCTGTACGCACTCATCGCTAGATTCGTGAAAAATTTCAGAAAAAAATCAGAGATACCGAAAAAAATTATAAAAAAAAAGAATAAATAAGCGACAAAATAATTTGATCGCCCAGCGAAAACTTTTTTGGGAAAAAAAATTTTCCACGACACGCCACTCGTTTTATTCGACTGATTACGTATAGTCGGGCGGCATCAGAACGCTGGGCCGTTATGCAGTTAGTTTCCCTCTTACCGGCCGCCGATTTTCAGAGCGTCTGAACGCCATCCGTATCGAGACTTGGCAGCCCAGTTCACCGCTAGAAAAATAACTCAAGTCACTTCGCGTTGTGCGAGGTTCGGCAATTGATAATGTTGCCAGAGCATTAAAACCTCGTCGTAAATTACACTGGTCTTCGGAATAGATTATGCGATTGCATAATGCATCGCGTGAATCGCTCGACGCTAACAATAAGTAGGATAGTTCGAGAGTGGAACGACTCCGCAGAAATGTATAACGTTTTCGACCGCGTTCGTCCGACTTTCGAGGTACGCTCGGAGCGACGATGCGACTCCTGGCGGACGCGCCGCTAACTCGGCGTTCACGTTTAAAAATGACAAAGCGCATTTCGTCAATGCGAATCGTTAACGAACGAAATTTAATTTTACCATAAACCAAATGTTTTAACTTCACGTTCCGTCGCACGTTAACTTTATTTATGGAGCTGCAAACGGCTAGGAAATCAATTATCGACTAATACGCGGATACGTGATATTAACGGCTAATGACGAACGTTAATTAACGCTAATGGCACCAGCAGATAATTGCCGATCGTTTCACGATATTACGGATCATTCGGTAGCTAATAATCGATCATATACCACTTTTTTTTTCTGTTACATCAACTTTTTATGCCTCTATTTACTCTAAGCATAACTTCATAATAATATAATCCACTCTTGTGTACATTCCCACTAAATAGTTTGCATACACTCACCGCCCGTAGTTCCACGTAATTTCAATGTGCGCAAGACCAGCCATCCGAAACATGCAACAAGCCAGACTATGCAAGCGATGCGGAGACTCTAAGTAAGTTCCAAAGAAAGAGAAGCCTGTCTGCCGGTTTATTAATAAATCACAAGGATAAACAAGATAATCCTGCCTAAATCCGGTATCCTCGCTATCTCCGGGCACCAATATGGAGAGGGGCCTTCTTCTTCCTTAGAGTATAAAATATCCGTACTGGCCAAACGAAATGAGAAGGTCAGCCCCATGGCTATTCCGTGCTAGATTCGGCTTTGTATCCCCGTACTCAGAAGCGGTGAATAGGAGGAGCTTACGGGGAGGGGGAGGAATCTGACGAGAAGCTAAACTTATGGTACTAGGAGGAAAGAGGGAAGGGGTATCTTATTCCGAGAAAAATACCATAGGGTATTATGGGTCTTCGTACAGCCGTATACGGCCGAGCAAGAAGTACAGACATCGGTCCGGATGCACAGTATACTTTTTGCATGCTGAAAAATCTCTTTAAATTTTCAAACGCGTTCAATCAGTATTTCAGATCTACTATAGACAGATGGCGCAATAGGCATACGGACTGCTCGAGAAACAGAAGCGATTTCGAAGCTATTTTACTTAACTGTATAGGAGAATGTTGCAGGTATGCATAATTCAAAGCGATTCGCAATGCCCTATCCGATAATCTCTATCGGCACCGCTCGCGGCCATTCTCTATCAATTTCGTGCAAGCATCGGCTTCTAGCGTCGTTACGAAGATAGCCTAATACAGTGGGCGAAGAGAAGCGTGTATATTCATTGAGCACGTACCCGTAAGGAGTACATGGCTGAGTCAACGGATATCCAAATCGATATGCAGTTAAGTACTAAGGAACCAGAGCTAACCGGTAATGAGATTAGAAAAACGAAACGAAGGCTAAAATAAGAGGAGGTAAAGACAAAAGAAAAATTAAGTGGTTTGAGAAAAGTAAAAGTTTTAAGAACAAAGAAAAATATTGTTTCAGTGGACTAGTCGTGCGATGAGCGAAAAGTTAAGTATTTAATAAACACGCTCGAAACTCGATGTTGAAATAGATAAGCGCGCGGGCCATGACCGTGGCGGCGTGTGCCGACTCGAAAGGCTGTGTAGCGGTCAAGGTCAGGCTGAAGGTTGCTCTGGAAAAATCGACGATATTCGAAACTCACGTTTCTCGTATTCCGTTGCTGAATATTTTAAGGTGACAAAAAACAGTTTTCAATTAGGAATCGTATAAGCGTTTGATACTCGTGATCTTTGTTTTACCTGGCCAAGAAGGTTTAGTCGTACGATTTGGTATGTCGTGGGAAAAGTGAATTCATGTCTTAATTATGTTTAATAAATTAAATGGTCTTTTGTCGATTCCCATGGAAACGTGGCAGACTGGCGATGTATAGTTTGGTTATGGCGACGTGCCTGATGTCGGTATTTACGTTTTATATGTAGAAGCGAGACGCAACGAACAGTTGCATAACTTCGAGTCACGTACGCAGCCAGTTGCGAACGGTGCCTGAACGCTGCGTAGACTAAGTGATAAATCGACAGAAAGAAGCGTTTGCTTAATATAAAATAGCCGAGATTAGAGGACGATAGGTTGTTTGGTTGGGACGTGCAGACTGTTTGTCGGATGATAAGATACATAGTAGTTCAATGTAACGCGGGAAATGATTTGTACAGGAGGGATTATTCTTTTATAGAAAATTTTTGTTATCTTCTACAGAGGAGTTTTTCATTTTTCATAATCCGTCTTCGTCTTTTCCTTGACACTTTTTTTTTTCTTGTCAGATACGTGCATGATACTTTGTGTTCGTAAATCGATTTATTGGAATTTCAAGATTATCGTATGTCACTGCGTTTATCGTCATCCGCAATGAGGAATGAAGATTTGCCCTGGGAGTACATGTACACGTATATGTGAGTTATTACAAATGAGATATAGATAAAGTTGAGAAATAGAAAATTTAAAAAAAATGGAACGTTGAACGAGCAGATATGTCGAAGTTAAAAATGGCGCGCGATTTGAAAGGGTAGAACGCGTCGACGCAGGGCGGCGTGTGCTACTCGAGGAGCAGCTGGTTAGAACCGGCGTAACTAGTTACGAGGCCTGGAGGATCAGCACGATGCAATTGTGAATCGAGGTAGGGCCCAACCACGTGGCCGTTTATGGGAAACGGGATGCCCATTGGATGAAGTCAAGTCACTGGATGGCGTACGAACGTGTGGACGACCCTGACCTTGACTGTAGGACAAGAACAGCGAGACCGTAGGATTAAAGCTGCGTTCACACGGGGAGCGTGGTGATATTCTTAAAGGAGGTTAGGCACGGTTTTTGACATAAGTATTCTTGGATAATGAGTGTGGACAAGCCTTTAGACCTTCAACCCTCGTACGATTCCCTATGAATTCCTAGAATGTCGGAGGCAGCTCCTCCCGTCCTTTTCCGACCTTGCGTCTTCACTGTGAGGAGAGCCTAAGGGTCGCGCGTCAACGAAAAGACAGGACAAAGCGAAAGGAGGCGCGACGTAGGAGGAACCCAGGGAGACGCGCTTCGTGTGGACGTGGTTTGTTTGCATTCCAGGAGCGACTGTCGCTCGTCAGTCTTCCATGAAAATTATCATTGAGGAAAGAAAAAGTTCGCGTAGGTGGAATATGGAGCTAGAAGGTTCTTCCTTGGTTTTGAAATCGATTATAGACAATGTGCGTTTCTATGAGCGATTTCGCAACAAAGGAGCCACGATAATGGATACCGGGAGGTGGGTCGTAACGATGAATTTTCTAATAGTTCCTACGAACGACAGTGTTTCAGTAGACAGATATTGCATTGGGTAAATGTATTACGATAGTTTTGTATAGTGCCGGGTAGAAGATAGGTTTACAATTGGAATATATGTAGGCATTATTCCATGTATCTGGAAAGTACATGGGATGCGACATGCCTCGACTTTACTGGTCCACTCGAATAATGGAATCAGACGGCAAACGGTATATAGAAACCTATCTGGAAACTCTTATTCGTTTTCAGGCCGGTATACGCTGGGTTGGCTTCTACACTGGAAAACGTACGGTCCTAGTAATGGCGATGCAGTTTATACGAGATTTACGAGTCCAAGGAATTTCAGGCGGTCGATTAAAGTCGTTGGAAAGACCGGATAGTTTAGTGGTCCAAAATGGAAAACTTTGAAATTATTTCTGCTCGATCTCTCTACATTTTTATTTTATTTTTTCCCCCTTTATTTACGCATTAATAGTCGATCCTCGAAATTGTCATTTAAGTCTGTCGTCCGCAGGTCCAAACTTAAACTCTCTTCCGCGTTGGCATTCCAAGTAGTTGCAAAGCCCTTGAGAACTTTAATATCCCGCGACGGGAAAAGATTAAAGATTCAACCACTATTTGTCATTCCATCGCCGCACTTCAGAGCCAGCACTCTTCCACCCATCTCTTACCAAGTACCATCGCCCATTCTCCCCCGTACGGCCCTCTCGAACCTCACAGGATTTTAAGCAAAGTCAAGCTTAAAAGCTTCTGCCCTTGTCAAAATCGGCGAGCAACGTCCAAAGGGCAGCCAAGCGCGAGAGACTATAACTGTAGAGGCCTCTGCCGATTCCCCACCAAAATACCGTCTCTCTTTGGTAACTGAAAATTTTCAAGAGCCGCATAGAGACAGATACGGGACCGTCAGTCGCGACCTTAAAAGACCTTAAAGCTTCGAGCACGAAACAGCCAGTTCCTTTCAGGCGAGTTTTGAACAAAAATTTACCAACCGAGTGTCGCGCTCTAGCGGCGGCCGTTCCTACTATTTTCTACAACTCCCATCGCGCCACGCTACTACGGACGGAGCTGCCTACCTCGTAGAGGGTGAAGGAACTGTACGGATACACGCACACACACACACACACACACACACACACACACACACACACACACACACACACACACACACACACACACACA
>JASANN010000207.1:15197-29210 GCA_031762395.1 Calameuta pygmaea | reverse complement strand
CCTGACCTTGACGGCTCCACCTACGATAAATCTGACTATACCATCTTCTTTCCCCCTCAAAATCAAGTAAGTTTTATATAATATGTATTTTTCGTATTTTGCTTAGTTTTCGAGATATCAGCCTGAGGCAATTAAAAAAAATTACCCTGTATAATAGAACAGAATTGCATGTTCGCGATTGGCTGGGCAAGTTATGCGATACATAAAGTATGCTCCATGGGGAATCAGCTTGACAATCGAGGAACTAGTTGAACAAAATTCCTTAGCCAAATTTGTTTTATTTCCAATTACAAGGAAAATATGAACTTTTTCTTGTAAGTAATAGACCATCAATTACCGACAAACGATTCTACATCGATTTATATAAAAGTCAACTGAAAATATGACGATGGAGGGGTTATTTGAAAAAAATTCCCTAGCCAAATTGGTTTTCATAAATTTATACAAACAAATAACCGTCAAACGTTTAGAATAGCCCATCATTTAAGCTCTTCACAAACAAAATAACGTAACGTCATTATGTGTGTGAAGGCTTTTACCGACAAATGATCAACAAATGATAGCGAAAAAAATTAGTTCGATCGGTCGTGATGAGGGGCTAACTAGGTATATGCAGCTATCTTCGAAGCATTATAGGTGTGTTCGAAAATGAGCCGAGAGCGCTGAGAGCATGTGATGTACCGATCATTGTAATATAAGTATACTGGAACGCTTACGGCATTGATGGGGGCCACTTAGAGAGAAATAGCGAGGAAACAGGAAAATTTAGTACGGTGTCTTTATCACACATTGTACAGTTTCTGAAAAAGTTTAAGCTGAGATAAAACACTACGTCGAGGAGGACTTGTAAGCCAACATAACCTGAAATAGTGGCACACATATTTTATTTTGAAGACTCCTAAATATTTTTTTGTCATTTTACAAAGTTTTACAGATTATTTGACCGGAGTGAAGAGTGTACTTCAATTTCAGTGCTCGCTCCATCGCACCCCGGCTGCCACCACGGTCTTACATGCAGGGGGTCAATTGTGTAACTCAAATGTATTGAAAATACGGAAAGGGAATAGCTGTTAATCTATCGCGTATTAGATTCAAAAGAAGACAAGCACAACGATTGGCTAACAGCTATTTACTTTTCGTATTTTCACTACATTTGAGTTATACATGTCCGTTTCCTCCGACGTTAATCGAAGTTTAAACTGTGGTTACCCTATCTTAAAACTATATGTAAAAAATTGAACCAGGCTTAAACGACGTCGGAGGAAACGGACAACAATCGACCCCCAGATCGAAAGTTCACGGTTACATTGCAAGACACGCTGCGATCTAGCGATCACCGTGCGAGCGACAGATACAAAAGCAGTTGATAGTCGTTCTCTGTCAAATACATACAGTATTCGCTTGTATTTGAAATTAAAATGGGTAATAATCTTTCAACGGATATACTGCTTACTGAAATTTGAAACCTTTATAAATAACAAATTGTATATATAACATAATAACAATGGATTTTGTTGTTTTGCTAACATATGGCATCATAGGTAGTAAGAAGTGAGGTTAGGTATAAACGCATGGCGTAGACTGTATGTTAGACAGAGAGCAACTGCCTCCTATTTCCGTCTCTATTGATCACACGGAAAACGCTAGATCGCAGCGCACCTACCAGTCAATCGTTCAACTTCTGATTTGGAAATACCACTGAGATATAGGAATAATGGAGGCCGTACGCCTTATTTCGAGCTAGTCCGACGAGCACGCAGCTATTTCACTCACTTCACGTAGGAGATTGTCCTTTTCGAATTGAACTGCCCATGTGTGTTCAAGCCGTGCAAAAATGTTGTTCCACCGACATATCAGTGGGGACATATCTGGGTTTCTGCAGAGTTTTATGCATCAAATAAAAGCTGCAATGAGTCTTGTAACATCACACTTCACTGCGCTCAAGAAATCCGTAAAACTTTGTAAAAATGACAAGAAAATATTTAGCAGTCTTCGAAATAAAATGTGTGCCACTATCTCAAGTTATGTTATGTTAAGCTTATGGCCAATTTCTTCACCTTCGGATGAAATTTATTCTACGAATAAATCCCCAGCTAGCTAATCATGTTCATGTTTTAAGAATTTATCCGAAGGTGAAGAAATTAGGCATTAGTCCTCCTCGTGCGCTGTTTTATCTCAGCTTAAACTTGTTGAGAGACTGTACAGTGTGTGATAGAGACAGCCTACTATTGTACATTGGCCTGTTTTCTCGCTATCTCTCACTACACGGCCCCCACAAATGCCGTACGGCCTCCAGTATTCTTACATGTCAGTGGGGCACACTAACAATAAGTGAGATTCCCCCCACTATAGGGGTTTACAGACCTGTATGTAAGACCATGGCTGCCACTAATATGTCGGCGAGAGAACATTTTTGCAAGGTTTCTGCACCACATGCGCAGTTCAATTCGAAAAAGACAACCTACTACATAAAGTGAATCTGTAAGTGTGACGAACTCAATTCGACTGAGCGCCATCGCTATTGCCTCCCAGTCGCTCGGTAAGGTAGAGCTCCTTGTTTCCTGATTTGATACTGCGAAATTCAAGGCGCAATTCGTAGTAACCCTTAATATTTGAAGTACACAGCCAGAGTTATTGCCTTTACTTATACGTAAGATATAAGAACCCAGTCGCCTTATAACATTGGCATCCTAATGCTTTGTATATCTTCTCCTTTTGTACTAAAGACCCTTTTCTTTGTAAACAGCAATAATTAAAGGAAACACTTAAAGGTCCCTCGCAATAAGACTCAAGGGTCGTGCTGGCCCAGCGTACGTGCTCGCGTGCTGGTTAGCATGAGCTAGCGGGGCCTGGTTTTTGTCAACCACATTTTGCAACCAAATTGGCCTTTTCGCTGAATTGTCTGTTGCGCTGGAATCTCTCAAGAAACGTTTCCACGCTTTCACCTTTTTCCCTTCCCAAAAATTCCCCACAACAAGAAAACGACTCACGACACCTAAAAGAGCTTCTTCTTTAGGCAGTGCTGACTTAGCTTCGGAAGAGGTAACTGAAATACTCACGGCAATGCTCCAGTTTGTTTTATCCCCCAATACACGTACAATCAGTCTTTTTCTTGTCCGAACATTAGTATAATATAAACTCTATTCTAATCCAGTATAAATTAGTTCCTTTGTATATCAATTCTTTTTTCGCATTAAAATAGGTAAAAGGAGGAAATTCCCGTGTTTATATCATTTCAAACTTCCCGGTTCCATTGCGCTATTTCTATAACCAACCGACTTCAAGGTAACCAGCTCCAGGACGTAACATGAGTGAAACAGCTGTGCGCTCGCCGGGCTACATCAGAATTACAGCGTACGCGTTCCAATCATAGATAAAGAAATACAGGAATGAAGCATAAACTGGTATTTTAGGCCAACCATAGATAAAGAAATACAGGAATGAAGCATAAACTGGTATTTTAGGCAAAAGGAATGAAGTCAAAATGAGAGGGGGAGGTCGCTGCATACGCAATCAAATTCAAGCTGGACCTTGCCTTACTATGATTGGATTCTCCATGTAGGTATAAAGAAACGACGGATTACTTAGTACTTTTACATCACTGCGCTTGCTCCCAATAGTAACCAATCACAAGTAGGCATAGTGTACCTCGGCAACCCCCTCTGAACGGCTTCACCCGCAGAGTTATGCTCCATTCCTATATTTCTATATCTATGGTTCCAGTATACTCATATTTCCGTGGTCTCGATCAAATGCATGCAAAAATCAAAGAAGCAACGATGCATTCTCCACTCTCGGCTCATTTTCGAACACATCTATAGTGCTCCAAAGCACGTAAGACCGCTTGCACGAACGGACCTTTAGATTACACGAGTGTACTGAATCGAAAACGGTATTATATGTTGTACAGACACGAGAGCCCTGGAAATTTTGAGGAAGTATTTTCAGCAGAAACAGCATTGAGGGAACAAACGCAATTAATTGGTCACATAAAAGTCACACATGGAGCATTTATCTTTTACGGTAGAAATCGACACGTCTCTTTTAGATAATCCATGCTATTTGAAAATTTTATAGAACCAGTCAATAAAGTTGATTATCTAAGCAAAATATGTCAACTTGTATCGATATTGCCGTAAAAGATAGATGGTCATTGACTACGTTTACTCCTATGAGTTTTAAAAAGGATTAACCAATCACATTCGTTTATTGCTTTTAAACCCTCCACATGATCGGTTAATTCTTTATAAAACCAAGAGCTTGTTCAAGAGCTCTCATGCATTCTGTTATTCTTCGTGCATTCTGTGTCTGAAACAAAATACATGTCCATCTCTCACACACACACACACACACTCTATCTCTCTCTCTCTCTCTCTCTCCCTCACTCACGCTCACGCTCACGCTCACTCAATAGAGCCTCATTTCAGTTCCGAGTACGCAACTATACAGAAAGTGCACTGGATTAGTGCCTCTTCGATAACACAGTTAAGAACATGATATTCGCATTTGTTTGATATAGGTGATACGTATTGAAGGTGCTAACTGTGATAGCAATTATCTTTGTCTTGAAACGTAACATTTTTCTTTAATTGCAAAGATATTTAGGTAGCCTTGATTTCACAAGATTTTTTTAAGATTGCAATAAAAGGATTGGACGAAACTTACGTTCGTTAGCTGTCCCCAACCATATGGAACCATGGAATCATTTATATGAGGATCTGTTGGATAAGTGTCTGCTGGAGTTCTTTGACCATGTCGAAAAATCTAAAAATATTTTTTGGTAATTACACTGTGAATCTGTCTTAATTTTATGATGACTATTGTTACTGAAGAGCATTTTAAAATAAAAATAAAAGGGCAAAGAAGAGTTTTAGAAGAATGTTTGAATATTATGATAGTGCGAGTAAGGTCAAGATAAAGGTGTAGGAGATAATAGAGAATTACACAATTTACTGTTTTAAAACATTGTTACTTTTTTGCACTGATCGTGACCTTGAAATTATAAATTATGAATATGTTCACAAGACGTTTTTAGAAGGTTTTATGTCTCTCTTTTTTATTCTCTTTTAGACATTTTACGTGAAAAAGACATAGCTTAGACTTGACGCGTCTATGAAAAATCAAAAAACATAACATCTTCGTAATTTGTGGTGCCAGGGGGGCTTCTCTCACAATAGTCGCTACTTCAAAATAAAGTAAAACTTATAAGAGCCATACCAAATCGATAAAACTTCTAAAATGTATTCAATCCCAGAAACTTGAAGCATCAATTTCATAGTGTGCAAATTCGCTGCCATACTGCAGCCATTGCGTAGAGTAATGTATAGCAAACGTTAAACCAACGATAAGACATATCGTCAAACAAATATTTTTTACAAAGACGAACATTTTCAGATAGTTCTTTAGATTCACTCTGAAGTCTGTTAAGAGAATAACTGACAGCACACATCATGAGTGCATAATAAACTTACCACAGTAACTAGACGAAGAGTATCCTTAATACATTCGATATCTGATTCATATTCACGTAAAAAACTCGAATGCTTGGTAGCTTTTTGCAACATCTCAAAGAAAGGCTTTCCACCTAATAAGACCCATATTCATAACGCATAATATATAATCTTTTAGCACTTGGAAATAATTATGTACGAGTTATATAGACAACAAATTAAAAAGTTTTTAGAATACCTAAATTTGTTCGTAGAATAGCTAGTAGAAATATCAGTTTAACTAATTTGAAACTTCCCATATTTGTAAAATAAAAAAATCAAATAACGCAATAAAATCGAAAGACTTGTACTGGAAAATTTGTGGTGCGCGTAACCAGACCAAGATACGACAGCGCACTGAAGCTAAGAAGTAAATTCAGCAAGATAAACTAGTTGTCCCCACCATAAATTCAAGAACTCCACGTGTTCTTGATATAAATATTAATTACCGGAAGATATAATTCCAGATGATTGCATAATTCATGCCATGTCCCTAGAGATAATAAATAGATATTGAATAAAAGCTATAAAGTTTGATTGACGGATACACCGATGATCAGTGACGATTTGACGATTTTCTAAGGTTTGTTATATCATCATAAATTTCTGTTATACAAGAGATACACATTATATACACATTATAAATAATTTCGGTTGTAAGCAGAACGCTATTGTACTTAAACCGAAGTTAATTCTGCTACAACCCAATATATCAATAACTCACTTTTTTATATATTCGAATACGAAATATTTGATCATTTTGCTGTTATTATATTAGTTTCTTCCATTTTCCCACACAGTAATAATTATCTAACTCAATAATATGAATAAATTCCGGGGCTAATCAGAAGTTGATGACATGACTTTGAAAAAAGAATCTAATCTGTTCTCTGATAAAGACGGATGGGAATAAAGAATAAGAATGAATAAATAATACATAAATTCTTGCACTATTACGTATCGAGTTGTGTCTATTTTCAATTAACGTTTAAGGCGATAATTGTTCCTTGTTATACAGAAAAATTAATCTTTTTATACAGTCTATAATGCAATTTACATCAAACTATAGAAGCAACTAATGTGACTGTAATATGCGGGGTCATCCTAAATTTGGGATACAGGCGGGAAGGGGCTAATGGTTTTGTAAAAACTAAACCGAAATTATGGAACAAAATGTTTTCTTATGAGGCTTCAAAATTGAGATAATGACTCTAAATATTAGTGTAGTACGCATATACATATACCTAATGTAAACTCTGTTAAATGCATATAAAGCTGGGCTTTTTTAAATAAATTATCACAAATTATTTCAAGTGTCCCCTATTTTTAATGTTTTAAACGCAAACCATTTTTATATACGACACATTTGCAGATGCACTTCTAGTTTCGAAACGATATACGCACTAAAATCGAGAAACTTAGTGTCATGCGTATCTATCCAATATCTGGCTGCTCAGTTTAACTAATCTGAATAACAAAAATGCGTAAGAAAAATCATCAGCAAGTAGATGGAATTAAAAGTTAGAAAAATCGAACATTACCAGCTTGAAAGGTCTCAAACCGCGAAATTAATATTTTTTTTACAATACCGAAGGTATAAGACGTGATCTCATCGTTCATGCGGTCGTGCACCAAAGACAAACCTGTTTGTCTTGATATCTTTCTTTACTTGTACAAGACTTGTGTTATCTTCAGAATAAACAATTAATTTTATATGACTCCATGAATAATTATCGGGAAAAACAGGTTTGCCTTGAGGTACGACCACTTGAACCATGCGATTGCATCTTATACATTCACTATTACAAAAAAAAATAATTAATTTTGCGCATACAGAACTTTACTACTGAAAGTACACGAAGTTTTCAAACATTATTGTTTCATCCATGCCGTTATGGTTTTTCCTATAAATTTCAATCCAATTGATGAAGCCGTTGCTCCGGATATGTTGATGCATACGACATTCACAATCAGTTTTCGGATATTTGGCCATACATAGTTTTGAAACCAGAACTTCTGAACATCTTTAAATATTGCTGTTTGATTTATAGACAGTATATATTTTTTCTTTGCATAATGTAATTAGACATGACCCAAACAGCACAAGGACGTTCTGAGGAAATCTCATGGATACTTTAAATGCCTATTCCGGAAGCCCTTTGGACGACCTGATAAGGTCTGGGGCCTTCCCCTGGATATCCTGAGAAGTTGAAAATGTTCGCATATTCATGATCCTTCGGATGTCCTAGAGAAAACACACTGAACATGTTCAGGCGTTTCATAGAATGTTTATAGGAGGTTTAAACCTGCCCTAGAGAAGTATATCTTTCACATGTTGAGCTGCATATTAGGAATGTATCACGCACAAACTTTAAATTGATTTAGAAGACAGTAAGTATACAGGATGAGTTTTCCTAGACTCTACATCTGGGGGGAGTCTCCGTATGTATTGTGCGCGCTATCTTCTATCAGATTAGTCCCACCAGTAGTGGCTCGCCTATGTATAGGCACTGTGGAATTGCAACACCCCTTATTTCCACTTAATATTATTGATAAAATTCAACATAATGAGTCCTTTTTTCTTTAATTTTTTCTTTATATTTGTTAGGATTTTATTAAATTTTTTAATAAATTTTCTTTTTATACGTGTTTGTTTCCTCTTACACATTTTTATACCAAAGGCTAAAAGTTTTCTGAAGCAGCGCCCCCATTAAATTTTACGTCGAGCCGTCACTGAGTCCCACCATCCGGTTAAAGTGTTATACTATTATATATGCTGATTCTAATTTAATGTACATTCCGTAATTGAAACATGATGCGATTATTAAATTTAGTCCAATGACATCGACTAATTTTGTTAACAGTTAAAATCAGTCGATGCAATTGGCTAAAATTGAATAACTACAGTCGTGGTTCAGTTATGGAATATACCCTCATTTATATTCAGAACATTATAAATTTATTTATGTATATTATGTAAATAGAATCTAAAAATACATAAAAATAAACTTATATAATTTTTACAGGACATCCTATCGATTCTGAGAATATTTTAACGATCTTCTTAATGTCTTATGCCAGAACTTATAAATATGTATCTGAAGTGGGACATCACGAAGTGATCCTATAAGGTTGTCAAGACAATTTTGTGGCGTTCGGGGTACAATTGGGACATCCCGAAAACGTTATGTGCTGTCTGGGTATATCGACGACCAGACTACGGTCCTTCTTATCATCACTTCAAATCGACGTCGTTCTGTTCTTGTACCGGAAATTTGTGTCAAAAAATTTGTTAACTCTATTGTCAAATATGGGCTTTAGTGCATCATATAACGAAGCGCAACTATTGGGAGCGTCAGCAACTCTTCAACCTGAATTAGAAATCGCACCAAAAGCATTCTGCCAATTTGTAATTGATAACGTCAATCCCAACGATTGACCTTGGTCATGCGATGGTACTTCTGAGAATGCCCTCCCTCCCCTGGACTGCTCGTAGGTAAGAATAGACGAACATTTACATATCTGAAGAATACTGCCACAATTTTTAATAGATCTGATGATTTTTCATTCATTCATGATTTTTATGATGATCGGAAAACACATGGAGACGGTCTTGCACGACAGTCTGGGCAACACAGAAGACTTTTTTTCTATTGAATCTGAAATTACGGCTAAAGTATTAGAGATAGAAAAAAAATGTATAGAAGCTTTTTGATAGAAAATTTAATAAATTATAGTTATTATATAAATCATTTTTCCGATATCAGCAATAATTGTCGAGATATTGGCAAAAAATCTGAAAAAGTGTACCCTTTTTCTAAGATGGTTCAAGCGTAACAGATTTTAATAGGAACTTTTAGTATGCTCAATAGAAAGCTGTAACAAAAATTCCGATTTTTACCGGATAATGTTTGTTTCTTCTGATTTGACTAGACTATTAATACCGTTTAAAAATAGCTAGTCCGAAGGAATCAGATTTGTGCATCAATAATTTCTTATCAAATCTTGTAGATATTAAATACTAAGGATAAATGAAATTCCATTAATTCCAATTAAAAAATTATTGTTTAACATACGACAGGCCAACATGCGGCCCATCACATTAAATTGTATGGCCCACCGGGTAATTTTATATTTCTATTGAAACTTTTGTTTCTCGTTGTATGTATACAAAGAATATTAAATAAATGAAAAGTTTTATTCATTTTGTATTTGTATTACATTTTTTAAAAGCATAAAAAATCGGAATTATATGTGCAACTAATTATTATAATATTCTGGCAGCTTAATTTTCAACATATAGTCGCTAGGGCTCATGACCCCTACGTAGCAGCAGGACTACCTTAAGCGACATACCGATTTTAAAGGTGTATGAAGACTTTCGTGACCGGCTGTTTAAATCAGACAGAAGAAAATCTATGATAAATGTTCGAATACGACAGAAGAATATCGACGCAAAACAAAAAATAAAAGTACTAAGCAACCAGTTTAACAACAGTCCTATATTTATTGATGCTTTTCATCATTTCATCGACGAAATTAAAACTTTTCACTTTATACTATCTTTGGGACAATAGCAGACTTACTTTTCTAATCCCACAGGATCACGTGCATCAAGCTGATGGTACGGCGCTGGTAAAAGCTAATTATTTGAATTTCGTAGTGTCCATGAGATTGAAAAGAAAAATCATTCAGCCGTGGATCGTTTAAGCGAAGAAAGTCAAACGGCGATCTCAAGGAATTGTAAAGTTCGCCGGAAAAAGTCTAAAACGGATTCTATTACGAAGTCAAAGGTAGAACATTATATATTGGTAAAAGAAATTTGATACTGTTCTGAGAGCAGCTATTAATCTTCAGGTAAAAAACATGACTACTTTTTCAACGGAGTTCCCTAAGGACATGTCAAAAGCCTCTGGACAGTCTGAAAGTCATTCCATACAAACACAAAGTTCTGCACCTATAATGCTAAGAGAAAATACTACTGCTACTCCTATGCGACCCAGATCTCTTTATACGGCCCACAGTTATCATGCTAATCAGAATGAGGAGACTAATTTTCAAGTGAGATATTTTTATATTCCCATTTCATTATGATCAATAACTGTCACTGTAAAAAAATCTTAAAATTCTAACCTAACAATTTAATAAATCGCGGCTAGCGAAATGTAATGAGTTATATAGTTTTAAAAAAAGGTATTTTGTTCTGTAACTTGAATATTTAAAATACGTTAAACAAATCGTTTAAAAATAGTATTGGGAGAAAAATAAAAGTCGGCTATCAGAACAAATTTTATTTGTCAAATAATGATGATGCAACGCCGTTAGCTAGATTAGATAAAGCCGATATAACTGCAGTAACTTAGTGCTTTAATATAAATATCGCATAAAGTTTTCATTCAAGATATCAAATAAAACAAAAAGAACACTAGGATATACCTGCAAAAATTATTAGACACTGCACACATCTTCTCGAAGTAATATTGCAGAATTAATGACAGAACGTTTTATCAAATATTTAATCATAGCGGTACAGCGAATATTCCAAATTTTTTGAAACTCCACCTTCTGAACAATGGAGTGCCATATCCGGCACAGGTTTTTCTACAACTACTGGTAGTATTTGGCGTCAACCCAGAAATCCTAAACACAGTGCTACATCTTATTATACTGGTGAAGAGTCTTGTGTCTACACGGAGAACTGGAGAGAACACGATACAGATGCTGGTGTTGGCGGTGCTGTTGCTACTCCTCACGGCACGATATCATTGCGACTTCACAACAGAATACGTGTGGATATGACTATAGATAGAGCTGTTCGTGTAATCAATTTCAAGGTACTGAAATATATCCTTTGACAGTCCGTAAAATCCTCTATTAAAACGCTTACCTTTGCTTTAGAATAATATTGTTCTATCACTGAGTGGATCTGGAGCTGCTGCGGCATTACTTCATCCCAATGGAAGAATTTATCAATATGGTTCTAGGGTCGAAATACTTGCCCATGATGTTCACGGAAATAACAAGTTCGTTGACTTTAATGCACAAGAAATGTATGATTATACTTCATATTCTTAGTAGGTATGCAAAAATGTGGTATAAAGGAGTTAGTTTCACTTCAGAGCAATGTGCTCTGGTTTATCTTGTGGATGCTGCTGGAACGAGAACAACGACAGATATGTTTTCTGACATGAGTCAAGTAATTTCATCACGATTAAATTAATTCAGTTTTCATCTTTTTGTATATACCATGAAATTATTGTGTCTTCAGGACTTTTCGCTGAGCGTATTTTTCTCTGATTCTCGACACGGTCCAGCTTGCTTTCAGGAAGCAGCCATAGCGTTAGCTGCTGCTCAGTACTGGTTAACCGATGAAGGCGTTGAAAATTGGATTATTAATAATGTTCGCGTTTCTCAAACTCCGGATGGTCTCGTCAGGTATACCCATCAATTACTAAGATTATTATAATTTTTGAAGACAATATTTTTAAAATAGGATCGCACGAAATAGTAATAAATATCAACTCAGAACATCTCCAAGTAACGGAACGGCTTCTTTGACAACACCTTTCCTCCACTGTACCGCCTCCTTAGGCCAAACCTCGCACCTTTTCGTTCGTCGTGGCGAAAGACGTATGCATTACGACGGCACCAGTTTCATCGTTCGAAATGCTGGACATAGTGCAGGCTTCGATGACAATAATCAACTGAAGGTGTATTAAATGTGTTAGCCATTAGTACTTAATGGTACAATATTCCTAAACGCTGAGAGTCAGAAGTGATCAAATAGGGACTAGTTTTTTCTTCTTAATTTATATATTCATTTGAATTGATTACGTATCAATTTTTCAGCATACTTTAATTATCCTACTATTTGTGGCGAAAATAGATATTTACCACTTCTGTTCATTCCTAAAATTTCTAAAGTTCTATGTTTTGTACGTAAAGCGTTCTTTTTGTATGTTTTACACTTTTTAATAAAACATATACAGAAAAAAAAAAGTGTTAGTAAAAATCATTTATTCTATCTAATTTGCTTAATGCTAATCTGATATATAGTATGTGTGTTTCAAGTCTTCTGATAAGTTAGAATCATAATCTTCCAATGGACTAAGTGTTAAAGAGTCATCATCCGAAGTATCTGTATCAAAACCATGACCAACTTTCGGTCTGACTTTATTTAGTCCACATCTCCTGAAAAGTAAAATTGGTATACCTTACATTTACTTATTTTAAAGTAGAATTAAATTTATATAGCAAATTAATTATAAACTTGCATGGAAAACAATTTGGAAGTCTCTTCTTTCGAATCTTCATCCCCTATATCCTCATCAAGTAAATTAGTAGATTCCATGGAACTATTTTCTGTATGATCAGCAAGTTCATGAATTTCTTTAAGTAGTGTATGAACATAATCTGCATCATATAGTTCCAATCCACGTTCAGGTTTTCTGCTTTTTGATATGGCACACTTTTTTTCGTGGTACAGTTTACTAAAATTGCTTAAATTTGTCAAGAGCTGACCTGATTCTAGCAAGTCTTCGACCATTGGTAAAACTGAATAGTGTTTTACTTTTCTAAGTTTTTTTGTTCTGAGATATTTTTCCAGGCCATACTGTAATAAATTGTAAATATGAATTATACAGTGTGAACCAATAATGTAACAACAGTAACATAATTGAATAAAAGAAAGGTCAGAACCTCATGGTCAAAGACACAGTGTACAAAGGCATTCTCAATGATTAATTTTGATAATATAAAATTAGCATCTTGATGTTCAGCCTCCTCGATGGTAGATCGAAATTCCACAATATGTATCCAATCTTCCTGCTTAACACGAACTTTCACATTGTCTATTGGGATTTTATAATATAAAGCATACACCAAGTATAATCCAGCTATGCGTTCTTTAAATTTATATGGTGGGAGAAGAAAAAGTTTTGCTATATGCATTGCTTCTTCACAGAATTCTGCAAGTTCTGTGGAAGAAGGTCGACATCTGGAAAAAATGGAACAGCAATTTTGAAATATTTTAAATGGTCAAAAAATGTACGTACGTAAATATTAATGAAAATTGCATTTCTTTCCAAATTTGTGAAAAATCCTGAAATCGAACGTTGTCAAATTGCTCAAACCGCTCAATCAACTTAATGCAGTCCTCTTTAAATCCACTTGCTACATAGGGCCCATTTGTACCCATTATATTCTATCAAATCTCTACAACTGATTGAACATTACATATTTTATGAAATTGCACATGAAGTAGCCTTTACAGCTCGTATGGCTAAAATATCAGACATCTACGGAATGTCCTTCCTTCCTTCCTTTCCCTTATGGCTGTATCCCCAATGGGGGATATGTGCCAGTAACTGGTCCTAATAATCAAAGATTGGAAGTTTTGACACTAGATGGCGATGTACCTTGCGAAACGGGCCTTATTCAACTAAGCATGAGCGTGATGGACCTACAGAGTTTATACACCGATTCCGAACAGTGTTGGGCGAAATCCGTATAATTTACTCACTTG
>JASANN010000206.1:148588-240358 GCA_031762395.1 Calameuta pygmaea | reverse complement strand
AGAGAGAGAGAGAGAGAGAGAGAGAGAGAGAGAGAGAGAGAGAGAGAGAGAGAGAGAGAGAGAGAGAGACGGAGAGACACGATGAGAGAGGAATGCTATTAAAACGCAAAACGCCAAAGAGATTCAAACGGGGTATCGGGTAGCGAGGATGCACGCGCGCATGCGCGAAATAATTTTTTTTTCTCGCTTTTCCTACCTAAACACTGTATACACGAGTTATCGGCGACCTACCGTGACCAACGTCAATTCTGCATTTAACCGATTGATTTCATAACTTTCATCGTGAATCGCGGTCAGTAAAACTTTCAGACGCGACTGTACCCTTAACTAATTTTGCCGATTAGAATTTTAGCATGACGCGTACAGTCGAGCGCGAAAGTCAGAGCTCCTATACCGGTAAAAGGACAATGCGTGAAACAGTCGGGGGGTAGTTGCTAGTGCGCGGAAGGAGGGGAAGAGGGGGGGGGGGGGATGGTACCGTTCTCATCTTCTCATTGTCTCGGGATGACGCTTGTTTTATTTTATTTATTTTTTTTTTTTTCATTTTTCCTTATCACTTTCGACCATTTCTTCTCGCGGCAAGTAATACGGGAGACCATCGAGGGGAAAAGGGACAACGGGACTTATCGGCGAAGCTCCAAAAGTGAATTCCATTAAGACGACAATCGGCTAGAGTCCACTTCCGGTTTCAATACAGTCAGCACAGTGCACACGGGCGAGGGAAGTAGAGAGCGAGACGTAAAAAACGAGAGTGAAATAAAAAAAAAACAAAGATAATATATAAAAAGCACGTACAAAATGTATTTGTCAAAATATATTTTTTCGAATCCCGACGACACTGCCAAATTCTCGTAAATGTCCTACACGATAAAGATATTTTCGATAATGATTTGTCGATTATGCATACAATACAAACACTCTGACACGTCACCTACGACCGTACGTATACGAGTCCCAATACCAGTCCAAGTGTACGACTGTGGTGGGGGGGCGCATGCGCAGTGAAAAAAAAAAAATATCTACACCAACCGAAACGCACAATTATGCATATACAGACGAGTCGAATACGCAAATGATTATTGGATAATTACGAACAAAATTTCGTTGGAATAATAAGATAGGCCCGTCTGGTCCCGCGTGCGGGTATATACATATATACTAATGGCCACAGAGGAACGAACGAATGAATATTACAAAGCGAGTGCGTGTACGTGCGTATCGCCATAGATGGAAATAATAACGCACACAGTGCGCGCGGATACGGTCTGTAAATTGTTTGTGTGCATGTCGAGCCTTCATCGAGATTATAATAACAAATGTAAGCAGAAGTTCGTGTTTTCTAGTCGATGCGAAATGAATTCGAAGAGAGAGAGAGAGAGAGAGAGAGAGAGAGAGAGAGAGAGAGCGAGAGAGAGGGTAGACTATTCGTATAGAGGATGACGGAGGAGAGGATAAAGTAATGCCGTATGCCTCGTGATGGTGGAGGGGGTAGCTTGTTATAAGTTAGAGTGGGGGTAACAAGAACGACTGCGATTGGCGGTCACGGTGTGTGTGGCATCCACGGCGTGTTTACTCGTGAAAATAGTTACAAAGATGCGAGGAGGTTCCCGTCGATATTTTTCGTAGAAACGGTCAACGGCCAAAGACAAAATTAACGATTCTTCGTTCCTCGAGGAGGGGTGGAAGTCCCAGACATTGTTAGGGAGGGAGGGGGGCAGCGGGAAGGGAATTAGAGAGAAAATTTAACTGGACGACGAACACATTTTTTTCCGTGCGTGACTCAACGCGCCTAGACTTTTATCGATTACAGGTTTCGAATGTTATATATATATATACTTTCAATTTGTTTGCGCTCCGACGTGGCTGGACGATTAACGAACGTTCTCCATTTGTAAATTCAATATTACAAGTGGTACTTTGATTTTAGCGAATTTCCTGCACGCTTCGAAGTCCGAGTCTGCGTGTGCGAGTTCACGCTGTGGATTCGCGTACGTACGCGCTGTGCAAACGATGGAAAATAATAAATAAAAATAAAGCAAGCAAGATGTAAGTGTTGCCGCCATCCCTTGGGGGGGGGGGGGGGGGGATATGGACCGTCCCCGTGGAATGGGTAAAGAGGGTAAAATTGAGGATGAAAGGGAGGAACGGAGGTGTTCGTATGGTGTCCTCGCAGAAGGCTGCGAATAATATTTTTATTTCTTGCGGTAAACTGGAACACCGAGCTCCGATTAAATTTAGAAGCCGAACACGAGAATACACGGATTTATGTTGAAACGGTATTTTTCTTTCTCTCGTATCGATACACACACGCGCCGGCAACCGACAACCTCTTATTCGTAAGGTGGGTCCCGCAAAGTTTGTCGTGATGGTATTGGTGGAGGCAGTTAGGATAGGAGGTGGCGGAGGTAGAGTTAGTAGGGAGAAAATTCAATTAACGCGCAATAAATATAATTAATGAAAATAATAATAATAATTAATGTGCAATATCTTTTGTAATAATAACAATGCTGGTTTCCAACCGTAATTTGTTGTTTACACCGGGATTTCAAAATTCTCAAAAACGCTCACTCTCGGCCGAGCGATAAGAACGATTAGAAAGGTCCCACTTATCGATTCTCACTTTCGGATATGTTACGATTTGTGGCCGTTCCCTCTTTTTTGTTCCTGATATTTTTTTTTCCAGCCATCCGCCGATCTCGTCTGGTCGATTGAAAAACTGTCGCTTCTCATTAAGCCGCTGTTAGGACAATGCCAGTCGAGGTAATGTTAAATCGGGTTAAGGCACATCTATAAATACCTCACCAACACTGTGTGTGTGTGTGTGTGTGAGAGAGAGAGAGAGAGAGAGAAGGTGGCAAAGGGACCAGAGAGTGTATATAGAGAGAAGAAAGAGAAAGAGATAGACAGTGGGTCGTTGGTGGGGATAGGGAGAGAGCGAGAGAGACAGAAAGAGAAATGAAGATAAACAGAGTGAGACAGAAGATTGATAGATAGAGAGAAACACGGGATGACGAAGAGACCGAGACAGTAACCAGTCCGTTTAATAGTATCGCTCGTTGAAAACACACAATGTAATTTCTTGCCAGATGTCCAACTACACGATAATTTTCACTGTATCATAACTCGGATCACGCTGTCAATGGTGTACCATGATAAAGGAAGTTGTGGTAAAATAAAAGAAAAATAAAGAATGGACCAATTCAATTGTTGGTATAAACTAGGTAAGGCGAAAAAAACAAAGGAAAAAAAAACATTGGGAAAATTAAAAAAAATAAAAACACACGGAACGCACGTAACAACTAGTCGAATGTTCTCTGCTCACCTCTATCTTATCCATTTTTTTTTGTTCCTAAGTGTCACTCACTGTCTTCACATTCATCTAGGATTTTTTAGCACACATACACTGAAGGTACATAACGCGTTACTTGTACACGGCGATACGCGGGCAAACGTGTGTAAGAGCGATATAGGTTTGACGCGCGCGGACCAGCGACTCACGGTGCGGCGCACGCCGCTGTCCCATCAAGACTACTTTGTATTTACTCTAATTATGTGACGTCACGGATACACTGGGCCCCCCCACCATACCTCACGGAGCGCCCCGAGCTCTCCCGATGCGCCCCGAGCGCAACCGATGTCTAGTGCACGCCGCGCACGGCGCAGCGGTAGTCACCTGCGGCTTCAGAGTCGATTCGGCAGCCGTACTGGACGTTTGTAGTCACTCTTAGAACTGTTTGTCTGATCTTACTTGACGTTAAGATACACGCACACGCTCCATATTGCCTTTATGCGTTTATTCATTGTACACTTGGGTTCTCTCTGTTTCGCTTGGCCGACAATCAACGTATCTTGGACGATATTCGGTTTACTGCTGTGAGACAGTGCGAAATTGTGAAAGTGCCCTTTCGTGAAATTACGTCTCTATTTGTGTCTCGAAATCGTTCGCGAAACTTGCATTCGCAGTATTCTTAATTTTTATTATGTTTTTCGAGAACTACGAGGATTAAAACTTTATATTACTCGGGTCTTACGCGTACTGTGACTCGGGTGATTTTTCATTGTGTAAACTTGTCTCGTCAACGCCATCTATAAACATTTATTTGGGCGGTTTATCTAACGCGGGTAGATTGCTATATCAATCTTTGACTTGTCATGGTGTTTCCAATTTTGGATTCCAATTACGAGTGAATTTTGCCATTACTTGTGCCCCGATGTATATACAGCTGTACTGATTACGAAAGTTGATAATGCTACTCTAATAATGGATTTTTTATCGCATTTCGTTGTGGTTAACGGTTTGACGGAAATATATGACTCATTTTTTTATTAATAGACACACACTAACCCGGTAAATATATTTTTGTCAGTTTTTTTTTTTTTAATTTCGATTTACTTACCGTTATATCTTTATTTTCTCGGCCCATTATTTCTCGTGGCGATATGTCGGCACACGATGCCGATACTTCACTCGGTACTAATGAAATTCAAGTTTCACAACCTCATGAATGAATACGATTGAACGCGGGCTATGCTTGTTTTTTTTCTTTTACGAGAACGCACGAAGTTTTACGAGAATACCCGAAGCAGCCTCCATTTTGGCCAGTGGTTCGCCAGCCGTCCTCGGGTATGCAATCAGCTGTTGAGAGTCGTTGGGATTTTCGTTTTTATTTACGTTATCGATAACATTCGTGACGCGGATCTTTTCGAAATTGTTATCTCTGCGCGATACTGTAATTTAAAGTAATTGAAAGCAGTTGTTATTATGCATATGTAAGCTATATGGAACGTTATTGTGCGATGTTGCCATGTTGTGCTGTACTGCTGATGTCACGGTTGATGATTACACGTCTAATCTAGTTTGCTTATTTTACAGGATAAGCTGACCCGTGTGGATATCATCACGATACTGGATTGACGTTGGACCTTAGAATTTACAAAACTAATAGTCTAAATTACTCACGGACTCCCCGTTCCTGCACTGTTTGTACTTTGGCAAGTGGTGAATTTATTTTACTTTTATTTTCTTCCTTCGTACCAATAAATTTTTTTAAATATATACTTTTCATGGTGGATGGAAGGTGATAGATATAAGTATTTATAAAAAATTGATTCTCTTTATGCCTTTGTCATGCGTCTTTTACCATCAATAAAGTATACAAATTTCGTAATATGTATTATACAAAAAAACAATGTATAAAAAGATTTTGACTAACCACAGTCCCACGAAGGTTTTATATACTTTATATAATTAGAGCTAAGGGGCTACCATCTAATTGTAAGTCTTTAAGGATAATAAAGTGGGAATCGAAATTACAATGATCAAGGACGTTTGTCAAACAGAAGTATGTGTCTTGCGTGTAGTTATGTAACACTTTGTTTTTTTTTTTTTTTTTTTTTTTGTACCGTTGACAAACACACGAACGCCGTCTCGAGGAAATTATTAATTCCGTTTGACAAACAGCCTTTCAACTCTGTCAGTGGATACTTGTGGCATAGTTGGTTTTATTCGTTCGTCAGTGAAACCATTGTTTGAATTTCTTTTTTTTTTGGTTGTTTTCATGTGAATCCAGGGATTTTAGTGTTGCCTGTGAGATGCAACGTGCTCGGGCTTAAGTAGTGGAAGTAAAGTGGATCGAGGAACAGCGAGAAAAGAGAGAAATAGAGGCTGGAGACAGAAAGTGGATAATTATTTACATAAGTGCAGTTGGAATTAATGTGTCCAATTATCATTTAGACAGTTTTTTTAGGCCTAATCGCGAGACGAAAATTCAGTGTTTTAGCGCTAAGGCTAGTCGACTAGCTAAAGGCTGGGAGAGAATTTTCAATTACTTCTTAGGTTCGTTGTTGCTCTCGTGTCACGCTTATCATTCTCGTCTCTCCGTTGCAAGAGTTTCAACGGCCGTAATCAGCCTCGACAAAAGCAGAGTCAATTTTCATTGTAATCGACGAACGGAGGGTTGTCGCAAGTGGCAAAATTTCGAAAGATCTTTAATTTCAAGCGAGATTAGATAGTTCGTGAAAATTTCGCCGTTCGAATTTTAGACGATCGACGCCATCTTGTGCGTAAGGAGAATATAGTATATTTAAATATATAAGAGCGGGAGCGCCTTTTGTCGACGTTTTTGTGTGTTTATCTGTGAGTAAATTATGCTTTGTTTTTTTGTTTTCCCCCTGTTAATTATACGTGTATTCTGTGTATGGTGTCTATCGGAATTTTTGACAATTCCAAAAATTCATTACGACGCTTTTTCTGATTCAAGGTCGCCGTTGGATAATTCGCCCGCGCGATTTAAAAAGCCTAAGCGAAAACAGTCTGGAAAGTCTCGAGTTCTTTTTTTTTTTTCCCCCCTTAAAGCCAGTTTCGCAACGCTTTCCGTTTAAACGACTGCGACGGAGAGAATGCGTCGCGCGTCCCGGTAATTACGAAAAACTCTCTTCAGGTACTTAGTCGCTACGTACATAGGTACATACATATGTACTATACACATATGCATCGTAACGCAAGTAATCCTTACTACAAGGAGGAGCTTCCACAGTTGACATTAGCGAGTCGCGAATTTCGTAACTGGACTGCAGTTTTTTTTTCATTTTTTTGAAATCCTTCAAAACTTTCAAAAAAAAAAAAAAATACTCGGCTCGCCTTCAAGCGGCCTGCGCTTGGTGCATTAATTATCATTTAATTGACACGAGGTACACGGAGAATTTTTTTTTTTGAGTTTCTCGTAATCGCCAGACCCTCGTTCATCCTCGAACTTTTTCTCGCCAATTTTTCATTCGAAAACGACAAGCTTGCTCGTCGCTTCAAGAAAAAAGTCTCGAGGGTACTTTATTTATTTTTTTTTCTTCTTTCCCCCCTTTCAGGTAACGACCCATCATTCCCTAGACTAGAATTCGTTACTCGACCAGAGCATTTTAATGGATTGGGTAAAGTATCACAGCTGGCCCCCCCGAACGTTAAAAATAAAAAAATAAAATAGGGACTGGGCGGCCTTCGTGGAGCCTTTCCTCCGGGCCCGACTCAATCCCGTGCAGTCCCCGATATACCTTCACGTTCTCATTCACGTGTCCCGACAATGGGATTATATCGCTAAGAAACGTAGAAAAAATTATATACGTAGTATACCTATCTAGAGTCTAAATTGAGAGTCGGCGATTCGAGTCGGGCCATCCGGGCTCCCTTTGCGCGGTAATTAATATTCATTAATAATATTATTAATACTATTCTTGTCGTTATTAATGTTATTATTATCATTAATCCTGCGTAATATATCATCATGCCGATTCCTCGTATAATCGATAACGCGTTGGTAATAATTAAAAACAAATCCCATTTACATCAAACCGATAACGTCTTATCAATATCGATTGTACAATCCACCGATAACGAATTATACAGGGTGTCAGTGAAACAACCGAATGACATTTTAATCGTCAAGTCAGGACCGTTCAATATTATTCATTTAGCTCCTTAATCGATCCTTCGATACATAGGAGATATTGGTTTTTAAAGACTTCGTGACTGTTATCATGACCTTAAATTAATCGCGGAATTAAATTTTTCTATCGTTCCAACTGTATAGTAAGAAATTTCTTTTTTCACGTCTGTCCCTTCGTTCACAGTGCCTGGTCGTACAGCTCGATAACGATATCGAGGGGACCAGAAGCGAAGGTCCGTTGAAATAAATAATCTCAGCCTTTTCTTCTGTTAATCCTCGTATCGTGACGAGGCACGAGCAGGGTTCGCGTGCATGGAAATAAGACTTTTGAATTTTTAGGTTAGGTCTTATACGTGCCGACCGACATGACGATATAGCCTCTTACATAAGTACGACGGTATTAGCGTGTCCCAGGTTGGCGCGAGAAGTTCGTATAATCTTTTTTCTCTCTGCGTACTCTTTACACCAAAACAATAAATCACAGTTTGCTTCATCGTCCATAATGAATTATTAAAATTCTGACGTATCGATGCGTATGCTAATACGATGAGAATCATGTCGAATTGCATTATGGGACATTCTTTCGCGAGTAAAATCGTTCTGTAATTCGCGGATCGTGATGGTAATTAGTTTTAAGATGATTATGGAGTGTTTCCTAGAGCGGATTAAGTTTATTGTTAAATCTACGCGTTTACCTTGCAGCGACTTCCCACGCCATTGGCGAATCACTTGGATTCGTTCGACACGCGTTTGCGCTTCCGCTTGGAGCTACTTCACGATAGCCAATGGCGCAGGACGCACGTCCTCTCTTGGTCCTGAGCAACGTACCTGGCGACGCTTTAAAAATATGATATGAGGAACTAGGCACGCGGAGAGAGCGACGTGGGTCAGGTGATCGCAGAGAAACCGGAGGAGAGTGTGTTGACTACGCGAAAGATGGCGCGAGCGAGAGATACGGAGACTGGGAAGAAAAATAGAATTAAAAATTTTTTCGACCTATTTGAATTTAGCGCGCTAACTTGGGACCGTAGTGGTTGCTTTCGAGTTTGACGATTTCTTAAAATATCATTTTTTTTTTAACTTTGCTTTTCTCCATTTTTTTTCCTCTGCCCACGTCTGCGTGTGTCAGTGTGTGTGTAATATAATTTTGTTTTTTAATTATTCCTACCTCATTTATCATCGTGTTAACTTTGAAATTTTTTTTTTTTTTCGGAATTTCCTCGAGTGTCGCTGCTGCCGTCGCGGGTGTCAAGCAAGCAGATATTTAAACGAATGTTGTTTAATTAATTAATAAATTAATTAGTCAGTGTGTTTCTCGTGTCGGTATAGTTTAATAGTGATTTGAACTTAATTCCCAACGCCGTTCGTCTCCGTTCCTCCGTCGCCCTCGTTGCTGTCCTCGACTTCCGGTGAGCTCTCCACTCCCCTCTCGTTTGTCGCGTCTTCCTCCGGCGAGTCCAGTCCGTTTATCCTGTCTTCCGGTTGCTCCTCTATGGGTTCCAGATTCTCATCCTCCCTCCCGTAACCCTGAAGACCATTCTCGGCGATGATCCCATCCTCGGCATCGTTCTCACCGACCCCGTCGATGTCTTCCGGCGAATCTGAGGTATCCCGTATCGTGTCCTCGCCCTCGTTATCGTCCTTGCTGTCGAGGTCAGCCGTGACAGTGTTGTCCTCGTTGACCTGAAGCGCCTCAATGACCCTCTGCTCGACCTTGAGCTGTCTGACAGCGTTCTCCAGGTTCTCCCTCAGGATGCAGCTGGCTTCCTCTTCCGGTTCCTGCCACGAGAACGGCGTGAACGTCGCTCGGACCGTCTGATAGAGTTTCTTAAATCCTAACTTCTTGTAGAGACTCTGACTGGCCTCGTTCTCCGGACGTATCACGACGAAGGGGTTGTAACCCTTGTCGGCTACGCGTTTGGTAAGGTACCTGATAAAGGGAGGAGGATTAATTTCCAGAAGACGATTACGTTGATCAAGGGTCTTGTTTACCTTGCTAATCTTGTGCCGTATCCTTTCCTCCGGTACTCCGGCTTCGTTTGCATGGAGAACATGGCGCCGTAGTAGGACTGGACCATCCACGCGGCCAGACTGCCCTTGTCGAAGACTCCAGCTGCCGGTAGGGTCCTGATCAGTCTCAGGAAGAGCTCGTGACACTCCATGTCGTTCGCCGGATACAGCTCGTGAATTCCTTCGGCGTGCTCCGCGCTCAGGGGTCCCACCTGGACGTCCGGGTTCGCTGGCAGATCGTCCTCGACCTGAATCGTCTTCTCGGGCTCCTCGCAGGCCCAGATGTCACCCAGGACCCGCTCGACGGTACCCGTGTCTTTGTAGAGCCTCACGAGCTCGTCGACTATGTCGCAGTGGGTGAAATTAATGTAGAGTGGCCTGGACCAGTCCAGGAGTACATCCTCCTCTCGCAGAAGACGCAGCAGGTCCAATCGATCACCTGGACAGAAGACGCCCACGCTCTCGTACTGCAACCCGTGGGGCTGTAAGAGAGAGAGAGAGAAGGCACTTAGGATGGATGGACCTGGAAAATCCTTCAACAAAGTATTAATTTGACACTTGATACTCTTAAGAAGACGTGTTAGGAGTTAAGTTAGGGTCGGGCTAGGCTGGATTACTATGCTGACGCCGTCGTTTAGCGGTACCGCGGTGTCCTGGACTGACGGCAGCCACTTTCGACTTTTTCGAGTGTCCCTAAAGCTTATCTAGCTTTATCTAAGGGTCGGACGAAGGTGTGTACCAGGTCCGCTTGATTAATCCCGTGTAATAGTAATTAATGAAAGAGCAGAAGGAAATTGCCAGAGTAGGATTACGAGGCTGATGAGGGATCGAGGGGTAGAGAGCAGGATGATGAGGAAAGGGATATGAAGACTCGAGAGAAACTGGCATAGGGCCAGCTAGAGATATGGAACACAACCTACTGTAAGTCTCCTCTCTCCTTTCGCCCCCCCCCCCCCACCCCCCTCTCTTGAACATAGAACGTGCTTTGGATATAAATGTCCATCTTTGGCATCGTCCTCCTTGGGCTAACCTACAACTAGGAATATTAGCAAGTGTCCTAATCTCGATTACGATTCTCAAACATTTACGCGTTAGGAAAGTAAATTTACGAATGTGGACCAAAGATGCTGAGAACGCTGATCCTTACGGTGGATCGAATAGGAACGTTTCTACATTTGGTAAGACAAGGGTTTGCTTTTGTTCTGTCGGGCATTAATTAATCACTTTCTAATTAAAAGATTAATTGTACTGACGTAGGTATCCTTATACAGGCACGTTCATCTTCGGTTCGTTTGGTTGATTTTCGAATTTTTTTCTCTGACTTAAATGTCTCAGGGATACCAACTACTGGACTTTTCGCATTTGGTAAATTTTTTTCGAAATTTCCGTGCCTTATCTGGAGAGATAATTAATTCTATCTCTCGAATATATATATATATATTTGAATCTATTTCTCATATATTTTATTTACTCCTATGTGCAATTCTATGCCTGGTGCTTCTCGTGGATCAAATGTATCTGTCATTCCTTTTGTTTTATATGGGGTGACTCATTTTTAATGGTCTTCATGAAAAATTTAAACGTGATTAGGTAATCTTTGTAACGTCTATCTCGAAGATCGAAAATCTTCTTTCAATATTTATGTTAAGGTCATCCTATTAAGGCTGCCCTTTAAGGCTGTTCTATTAAAAGAACGATGGGGACCGGATCGAATATTTCGAACCCTTAGGTTACGACAAAAGGTTATGCTTTTTCGGAATCTCATGAATACATAGGACACGCGTTTATTTCGAATTTTATTTTTTTACTTACGGATAGCGTCATTCCGGGAAAGTGTAAACAGATTGGAGCGACTTCCGGCCAGCCGTCGGCTACGTAGAAGTGAAATTCCCACACCCTCTCCTGCATGTAGGTCAAAAGAGTCTGCTGAAACTGAATGTATGAAACATAAGTACTTTGATTTAGTAACGGCTTCTGTGAGAAGTGAAAAAAATTTTTTTTTAATAAAAAAATTGAAATCCAAACATCAGGTTAGGTCAGTAGCAACGTGAAAAGAGGTTGAAAAATGTATAAAACTTTTTTTTCAAAAATCAATTTATATCCAATTTGAAAAGTTGAAGAATGACGAAATAAGAAAATTCTGGAAAAAATTTTCGGATAAAGTAACGTATGCCCTGGGGGCCACCCTGGAGACGAGTTCCTGAACGACTGCTGCCATTTGCTCTGCACAGTACATAACATGAGTTAGGTAGCCTTAAGCCTGGTTTACAAGCGAACCCATTCGCTTCCCGAATTCTTCGACAGTCAATTTTCTTTATTCGTATCTAGACTCTTTTGGGAATTATTCACGGCTGCTAAATCAGCAGCCACAATTTGGCAGGGATGCTATTCCAGCAACCAAGAGGATAACCCAGATACTCTTTCGAGCTTGTCCATTTAGCCAACCCCCAGTCCAAAACCACCCTCTTACATTACAACGTGCAACCCCTAATAGTAACATCAGCAACGGCCGCTTTAGGAAATCGACTAAACAAGTCAGTTTTATGGCGATTATCAAATGCACCTGCGTCATCGAACTTTCTAACCCCCTTTTCGGTTCCTCCCTTATCAGGGGTCAATTGCCATATGAATTTTTCATAATCTTCATGATTACAAATTTTTTCATATAATTTCATCGTTTTCATGAACTTCCACGAAGATATCGTTGCATCATGTCATCGTTTTACATTTTCGACATTCACGTGCAGCCACTGCAGCTTATCTCTGAATAAACAGTTTACGTAAATGCGGATCGGTCAAGGTCGGACCAGTCCCGATGCACGTCAAGGTTTCCCTTGCATTTTTTTTCCTCCCTTCATTATGTCCCTCGATAGGAAAATCGATGCACTTCGCATGTCGCCCATCGTCCTCGGCGCCCCAACAATTTTCCATAGCCACCAGGAAGTCCGTAGATCCACACCACATCAGCACTTTGCAAGACCAGGAACACGAATACCAGGTCTGAGGTTGCTAGCTGAAAGGTTAACCTGATTCTAGTAAAGCTTCGCTATGCCCCCCTTACGCTCCTCCTTTGTACCTATACTGCATACGGACTCAATACGGAATTGCTCTACTTGCTATTCTCACACGATCAACCCCATCTCATCAGGAAATTTCAATGAGGACTTTTTCCCAGAAAAAATCATCTGTACCACCTACAGCTACGTACGACATCCGGTTCAAAGTTCATCGGGTCATTGAACGTTTACGAACCACTCCTACGTCCATCCGGTAGGTCTGCTTCGTATCATCATAACCCCAAGATTCGTCTGATTCCTCATCCAGCACGAGAAATCCTAGAAGGGAAGACCCAGGCACACAGCTGACTATACCAGGCGTACCCAGAATCCGACTGTGTCTCAGGTTCATCAGACCTGGTCCAAACGGACCCAAAAAGGTACAAGGACTGGACTGCCGGTACCGGTGGGTCCTCGTATACCTGGAAGGCAAGGGTCAGGGTTCCGGGAGGTCACGACCTTGCTACACGAGCTCCTCGTGAACGTGGAACGCGAGGAGACGGCATTGCGGCGACCCACATCCTCTGCACACCATGGCGAGACCGATAAAGATCCGTATCCAGTCTACGGCATATCCATAATCCGGAAGGGCAAAGGTCACGGGGTCCACGAAGACAACCTCATGGAATGAGGGTCACTGCCTACGTAATAGGTGTTTCTCTTACTAGTTCACTGCGATTTGTTACAGGACCCTATCTACTGTACTCTGAAACGTGGTAACACGTGCGTCCTTGACCCTGACCCACCCTAACCCACTCGGTCGTTACGTAACCTCCTAAGAATTCACACCTCACCTCGGATTCTCAAATCACCTGGTGGAATATCTGGAACTCGGGGAAACATTGCGACTGATTACGTACTCGATTTATCGAAGGCACGTTTTCTCGATCCTCCTGCGCGATTTGTGAACCGCTCGCACGGCATTGCGGTGACCCACATCCTCAGCGATCACGTCGAACTTCAACGCCCCCTCGTGTAACTTCCACCCACTTATGGTTATACCGTCTGTATATCTGTATATCTATACTGATAACGATTACGATCCACTGCGAGGACACTGTCAATTTTGAAGTCTCTAAACCAATTTGCTATTTCCTTTGAGGACTCGAAGAATTTTTTATCGATCACTCTTGATACAACGCGAACGAAATTAATCGACTGTTGTCAATTTCGTGAGTATTTTACGAATTTTATTTTTATGTCTACAGACAACTGATAGCGCTTTTGTTATCACGGTGTGTTATCAAGGGCGAGATAAAAAAAGATTTACCGTTGATTAACAAAAAAAAAAATTTACAAAGAGGGCGAGTTACTTCCGGACTGATGAACTTCATCCGTTCCTGAAGTCTCTCTTGGGATTCTCTGCTCCGCTGCCATAAATCTCAATTTATCGATCCACGAACCTGCCAATAAACTAGTACTCGTCGTTAATACTGATTGCTACTGTATACGTATAGGCAGATCGATGGGTCATAGGCAAAGGGTACTTAATTTCCTCTTCTAATGAGGCCAATTAGTTACCGTTTGTGTTTCAGGACCTCAGGATACTTGCTGGGAGAGAATCAATGGAATTATTTAGTGACTTTATACGATTAAATATTTCTTATCTCCTCCTTTTCCACCTTTCCGACGAATTATTTATTTAATCCATTCGATAAAACGTCTGGTCGATAATCCACTCTTAACTTGGATTTTCGTATCTGACTTTTTGACTCTTATCTTGTTCTGTGCTTTAATCTATTCCCCAACCAGCCTTGTCAATTTTATGGGGGCTCCTGTTAGATGCTGAAAACATTAGGACGAGCGCTGCTACGGATCACTGCCACAATTTGACGAGCGTTGGCTGACCTAGATTTCAAAATTATCAGCATAGGATCCTTTTCTCTTCGGCAACTCCTGTCAATTCTTATCAGCCACTTTATTGCTTGCTTATTCATTTTTTTTATATCTCGACTATTTTTTTTGGGTACTGAGTTTGGTTTATGATACTGTATCTAGTCTGTATATATATATATATAGATGCGAATTTAACTCACCTTCAGGGACTCTGGTAAATATCCCGTAAGGAAGTCCAGAAGCTGCGGCAATTCTTCCGCGGAGAGTAGACGAAAGTTTCTGCCCCTCTCCACCGCTTCCGGGCACTCCATACTGAAATTAATTAACGAAAGCGCCTTTATTAAGTAGCCCTCAAATTCTTTGCCATACCAGATAGGCGTCTTAAAGAATATTTTGGAAAATTTTTCAACAATTTTTTTCCATACGTCATTTTTAATGTACGCACTAATAGTATCATATACAAATATTAGTATTTCCGGCTTAGGCAAGACTTTGTATTACGAAAGGGATTTAAACAGGACATAATAAAAAATTATTATATTTGCCAATAATCAATTATCGTTACAAACTCTATTCACATGATAAAAATTCATGTATGATAAATTAACACTGAATTTTGGTATCGCAATTTTATCCCAGCAAAATTTCCATTCGATTGGCTTCAATTAATTTTTTTATTTAAAAAATTTTTTTACTCAAACACCAAACTCGGTGACCTTTGCCCGATTAGCCCAGTGTCAGTTTTAGGGTAGGGGAATGAAATTTCGAAAAAAATTTACATAATCAAATTTCTTGGCAGAATAGATAATTATTGGAACGCTATGAAACGAGGGTAGAAAAGTACATGTCCACCAGGGGGTTGCTTATTGTTCAAACCAAAGAGCCAGGTTAAAAGCGCGTATAAAGGACTTGTATGAATTCTTGCTTTAAATGTTACTGCGAATGACAGGTATACAATTCATTATGTAATCGTCCGATAGTATATAGCGATAAGGTCAGCTGATCCGAAAGACAATTGGATGCTGTATCGATCAAGGAGATGAAGTCTATACATAGTTTCACATAGAATCGAGCGACCGGAAGAGAATGGAAAATTTGTACCCTCGGAATATCTTGGGCGCATTTTATTTTATCCCTGCCACCCCCTCTGCCTTCAACCCCTATTTTTTTTCAAGATCAACATTAATTCGACAAGATTCCAAAAAGCATTCCCCAAGTACACTTTTAATAAGGGGTTCATAATTTCTATCCTCATTTCTTTTTCCTCTTTGACAAAATTGCCACCCCCCCCCCCCCTGGCTGGTTTTTAATGAGAAATAAAAAATTACTCCTATTTATATTGCCAGTGCAAAGGAGCTGCCGAGCTATTATGCTACTGTAATCTTTTTTTTTTACAATTCTCTAAACTGCAATTCACCAAGAACAATTGTTCTTACGTACGAAGATAATGGCGTCAGGTAAAAGCGACTCTTGTTCCGTAATGCAAATATTTTTTCTTGCTGGTGTCGTTCATTTTTTCGAAGATAAATTCGCAATCGAGATAAGGGCTTTTTGCGTGACTGAAGTTAATGTTGCCCCCCCCCCCCCCCCTTAAATCTTTGAACTACGGAATTTCTAGATTAGACCGTGATGCTTGAGCTGTATTAGATTGTATAGATATATATATTGGATTTTAGAGGGGTTGCTAAGTATACATAATTTTAGGTACCTGTCGATGATAAAAAAATAAAAAAATTTTTTTTACATAGTCAGATCCAGTGTTTTATTATCACGCATGTACTATATGCAATTCATAGATATTTAATGGTCGCAGACAGTGGGATGATAGTCTGAATTCTAATTTAAGTTTTCAGACGTATGTCGTATGTATGACTACTGTCAGGTGCAATGTGGGTTATCGAATCAAAAGTGCTTATCAGGTGAATCGATTGTCAGTAACGTGATTTGCGGATGAGCTTATGCCGTTTTATCTGTTTTTATCGAGGAAAAGGGACAATTGGGATAACGTTATCATGGGGTTTAACGAGTGGACTCTTTATGGCAGACATGTTTATTTTAGTAGGCGAAAATTTTGCGAATATCTTTGATAAAAATTACGAGCATTTTTTTTCAAAATTTTTAAAAGTTTTTTAAATAGAATTTTTCGAAATTATTCATGGATACCGTGGCGATTAGTAGTTTTGGTAATTTACGTTTTGATTTCAAATGCAATCTGCTCTTTATCGTGATGCTATATTTTATAGCCAGTAAAACGATTCAAATGACGTATATCAAATTTACATAATTCTATTTGACGTTTTGTATAGCAAAAGCTGGCTAATATCTGGGTCGAAGCTACCTGTATACCTTAACACTTGAGATACTCGCGTATCTAAGGTTTCCAACGTTTCAGCAATACACAATCAAACGTTAGCGTAATATCGTTAAAAGTGTTAAAAGTTGATTTTAAAAAATTCATCACCATCGACAAAAATCAGAAAAACACGTTCGAAATTGATCTGCAAAATAAAAAGTTGCCTCGATTAAAAACTGAACCGAGCACTAACGACTTTCTTATGGAATTTCATTAAAAAAAAAAAAAAATTGAAAAAGAATCAGACTAAGAAAAAATGGTGGAAACAGCTGCTGCATATCGATAAACGTGATGCACTCGTGCAGAGCCTGTACCAGACACCTGGGTCAAATCGACCCGCGCCCCAGGAACGTGTCCGAATCCCATCCCCAAGGAAGCGACCGGATGTCAGAGTGAAACTATCGGTACACTAGAAAATGATAATAATAATTAAAGCAGTACTCCCAACGGAAGAGAGAAAAATTAAAAAAAAAAAACCGAAAAAAAATGAGCCCCTAGTAAAACCGGCCCCTTTGGATGATGGTGAAATCTAGGAGCATCGCTTAAATTATTTGAGCGTGGATATTGATTTACCTGAATGAGTGGGGACGATGTAATATCGGGGGTTATCGGTTGGTATTTTCGACGAGGTCTTCTGACACTAGGCGTTGGTGCCTGATGAATCTCGGACCCCGGGCCAGGCTCGAACGCGGTGGTGACTTTATGCGAAATCGCGAGCCGTGTGCCGTTGTCGCCAAGGGGTTACTTCAACGGAGGCAGCCGCCCTCGCCGCCCCCAGAACCCGCACTGCCGCCCCTGGCCTCCTTCGTCTATCCACCGAGATACGAGAACGCATGGCGCAAGCGTACCTGTAACAGTGCCGCATTCGAAATCGTGGCGCCCCCTGCATTAAGGTCCTGTGAAACTGATTTTTCTTTTTATTTTAACTAGGGGTGCGGGATATCTGGTTCAAACGTTTAAGCCCCATATTGGCATTTTTTTTAATAAATAAAAGCATGTTGAGATCTATTTTTTTTATAGGGGTTGAGAAATTGCAATTTTTTTATTTTCCCTGTTACACTGCTTTGCGGTAAATTCGTAAGATTGCACGGTATTGAATTGCATAATCGACTGTCGTTTTGGTTACGTATCTGGTATGTGTTTGCGCAGGGGTGCAAGGTTGAGAAAAAAATTCTAATGGTAAAGAAATTTAGTTTTTTTTTTTTTAATTTTTACAACCTTCTCTGTCTCGTGTCACGGCTATGGACTTTATAAGGGATGTTTCGTGGGGGACTTGGATACAGTTTGACTGTGTATAATTTACTACGGATAAATTGCGTAGTTGGTTTTGCGTCGCGATTCGCTGTAAGTTGTTAGGGGTTGGTAGTTTAATATACTTTTCTTTTTTAGCAAAAAATTTTATTTACTATTATAATATCTTTTATATGCTTGTAATCCATCAATCTAGTCTTTGCATTGTATCTATTATACGCACGTGTAATATCCAGGGTAGTGGGTGACAGGGGTGGGAATATATTCTCGTACGAAATACCTATAACTGTCTTATTATTTTATACAGTCAAATACACCTGTAAGCTGTATAAATACAGTAATTATAAATGTTATATCCTACTTGTAGAAATTAATGATTCGCATTTAATTCCTCGGAGTACAGAACAATGGCTGATTTAGAATATTCGTGTTTACGCAATTTCGCCATTGTATCGAACCGTCTGATCAGCCTGTAATTAAAATAAAAATTTGATTTAAAATAAAAGTTATTTTTATCGTTAACTAGTATGCGCGTTATCGTCGGCACGTGGATTACGAAAGAATTTTTTTTTTATACAGTTTTATATTTTCATTATAAATAATTGTGGCTAAATATTGACATTTTAAATATAACCCACGCGCCGGCTCCGAGTCACGTCCTTATTTGGTGCTCCCGCGTTTTCCTCATGGCCACGGCACTGGCGTCGGCGTCGCGACGCGAAACGGCTGTCCGCAGCCTCTCCCGCGTTACATCGATCCATCCCGTTTCTCAGCAATCCAGTTTCAGGACGTGGAAAGAGACAGTAGAAAGAATTGATATGTTTACGGATAATACGGCAACACGGGTGGCACGTCTTAGGAAAGAATTAGAGTTTGAGAATCACGTGACGTCGGCAGGTGCAACAACGTAGACTTCGTGCATAGGGGCCTGACACCACGTCGAGACGCCCCTCTCTCTCTCTTGCGTGAAAGTGCGTCGCGCGAATAAAAACTTCAGTGACGAACTGCAAAGATTATTGCATTAATGAACAGAATCGTGCGCTTCATGAAAACTGTGTCAACGTCATTTATAGCCATAAGATACTTAACGACGATTATCGTATACGATCATCGGTATATCTGCGGACACTGTATATATGAAAATTATTCAAAATTCAAAACGCCTCTGAATAATTATCTTTTTTGTTTCCCAACGTTACAAGCAAGAGCGAGACTTATTGCAAGGAATAATTATTGGCTACTTGGATAAGAGGTGTGGACGTATTATTAATCCCATAATAATTATCGTGCTTTGTGGTTGTGTCATCGGCAGTCATTATTAATTGTACAACGAATCACGAACTGTCTTTCTTGTGGGACGTTAGGAGTCTTGAGTAATGGAAGATTCCTATATCGATTGATAGAATATTGATCGGCTATTCGATTCGAAAATATATCTATCTATAGATATGTGGAATTGTTTTCGAGCAGGTAAATATATTGATTAAATTTGCCACGCTTCCTCTGGCCATTCGTAAACGAAGGTCGTAGAACAAACCTTGTTGTTTCTATGATAATTACGTAGTTCTCTGAAACGCCGCTGGCGCTGCTGTACAGTTCGGCGCGCCTCCGCCATCTGTCGGTCGCACCACGCATTTCGATGGTCCAATTGTATTTTGACAGAAATTAAAAGAAACGCTGTGTAGGCTGACGTGAATTAAATTTATGGATAAAATATTTGCCTGTTTTTAAACTATGTCAATTTTTTGTAAATCTTAATAGTCAAGTGACGCTCTTGGATGGCTGTAAATAACGGGGGGCAGGGCGTTAGTACGTTTATATTAAAAAGAGTTTATTCTTTCAAGTGAAATTAAGTGTCAGTAAGTAAATTATTTGTAATCTAGTCAAAACAATTTCACACGTTACATCCAGGTCAGTCATTGTTACGTTAAATAGACTCATTTGAAAATTATATAAACTTTATTTGATTCGTCAGCAGATTTCAAGTGACCTGACGTGACGGTCTGAATAAAAATTAAATATTTACATCGTAACAATGAGCGCGCTAGAAATGTTTCTTCGTTTTCAATTTTAACTTCTGGAATATACGTAGAAAGAGAGAAAGATTGTCAGCATCTCCAGGTTAGTTGACACAGTTAACTGCGCAGGGTCACGTTCTATTTTTATATTATGATATTGTCCGATCCATTCGTCGTGGTTCTTTTAGAAAATGGAATCAATGTTTAGCGAGACGTTTAAGGGATGGCCAAGGTGAACGTTCAATCATATTATGGATAAATCGCACAGTGTCTATGGAAAACGTTGCGTCACCATATAGTACGATAGCAGTGATAATTAACCCCAAAAAATTTCTTTCTTTTTTTTTTTCAATAAATTTATTATCCACAGTACATAAACTTAAAAGGCGTTGTAACATAAGTCGAATCCGAACTGTCTGATCAACGCTTCATGTATATATATATATATATATATATTTATAAATGCATATATATATATCTTTTTCAGATTACACGCAAAAGGTGACTATGTTCAGAGGAAAAGGCCGCGGCAGGCAATTCGACAACGTGGATTACACACAACTTACCGAAACCGATAATGGTTTCGTGGATTCACAGGTGAAGCTGCTTATTAATATTAAACAGCGATACATTAGTCTTCTGTATAATTTATCGTTGTGAGACTTCAGTAAAACTTTTATAAGGATTAATCATCCGACTTTTACTGTTTGTTTTAGTTCGTAAGTCCACCAGTTAAAATACCATGGAAAGCGATAACCCTAGCGGCACTCCTCTTCGTAGGGGGAACTATTATGCTGATTATAGGTAGCCTAATGGTCAGCGGACACATCGATTCTAAGGTAACGCAATTTCTTTTCTTTTCTTTTTTTTTCCTTCTTCTTCCGTTCGATTATGAAACATTTACTCGTTATCCGTAATTATTCCGGTGGATTGGATCGCGTGTTATTTTCTTCGCTTCTTTGTTCCAGTACTCGGATCGGATGTGGCCGGTTATCATTTTGGGAGCGTTGATGTTTATACCGGGTGCTTATCACGTGAGAGTTGCGGTTCTTGCGTATCGAAAGGTTCCTGGTTATTCCTTTGACGATATTCCAGAGTTTGATTAATTAATCCACTACTTTACATTTACGTATACTGTGTATTGTGTATAGATGTGTATATAAGTCATCACCAAAATGTGCTTTTTCAATTGACACGTCGTGCGGCGGATCTATTGACTTTTTTTTTAGCGCCATTGACATTTTCATTATGAAATGCAGTGCGATTCTCGAGGACGCGTTATTTTATTATTATGCGAGTGACGTCGTGGACTGTATAATATAGTCAGTTATCAATGTCTATAGTTATTATTTAGTTTATTATTTTTGTCATTTTTTTTTGTTCTACGATTAAATGAAATACAAGAATATTTTTTTTGTCACGCACGGGGGGGGGGGGGGAAATGAGTATATTTAAGAAGCCTGTGCTAACGGCTGTTGAAATATATACATATATTGCAACCGTTGGATGGAAAATTGAGAGCTTAATATCACACGTCGATGTAACGGATGTTGAGTAATTAAACTAAAATTCCTTATCGCATAATGTTAGATCTTATATTCTATTGTTTTTCAAATCAGTGTTATCATTGATTTATAACTGTACATGGATGATGATACTGGGATACGACCAGCGTATATGCAGTTTGTTATCGATACTCAGTCTCCACTCTTACTTCTTGAAAAGTTTATATATATAAAAAAAAAGAGAAAACTTAAAAAGGAACTATGTGGCACTGTAGTCTTGAACACAGGCGTGTTGTGGAAATAAAAAAAGGATTATTTGATAACGATAAAGGTACATTATCAAACTTGTGTCTCTATGCAGCAATAAGGCTAAAATTCTATACCTAAGTTCTGGGAATTCTTAGGATTTCGGTTATTCAAGTATCACAATGCCACGTGTGTAGATTTCATGTAGTTGATCAATTTGCTGCTACTAAATTTGGCCAATTTTTCTTTGTTCGACTTAACAAATCCAAGAGGTGGATCGAATCTTTTTTTCAAAATATTTTCCATGACCTGCCTAGAGTTACTAATGATGCGTTTATTGTCATACTTTCTGACCTTGCTTAATTGAAGCTCCCTCCAAGACAGTATGGTCTGCAATGTTAAAACGTAATAAAAAAAATTATCTGTAATTATTATTGCAAAATATTGAAAGCTTCCTAATCAATGCTACTGGGCTTACCTCAAAGGACACGTAAACTGAGAGTTGCCTGACGCCTATGTGATCAACGGCGTGTCCAATTTCCATTAAAAGTTGTTGAATTAATTCAGTGACTGCCAGATATATTTCCTCCTCCGTCCAACTGGTGTTTATGATTAGCAATATGGGAGTGTTTAGCTGACAAATGAAAATGAAGAGATTAGACAAGCAAGGCATTGTAGCTTAGATACAGAAATGTTTTCATAACCTGATTGGTCTCCATATTCCTTGTCTTTTTTTTTTGTGTGTATATTTTGACTTATAAAATCCTGATAATTAACCTTTATCGCTTGATACGTTCCCAATTTGGCGCCATATTGAAATAGTTGCTTAGCTAGTATTATGTCGCGAGTAGTAGCCGTTACTATCACTGCTCTGAGTATATTTGGCCGTAGCATCAAGTTGTAGGGTATCAATAGCCTAGCCAGTTCAATGATTAAATCATGTTTTTCAGCTGTCAAAAGCGCTAATGTTAGTTTATCTATATAGTGTGGAAGGTCTGAAAATGGAGGAAAAAAAAAATATATCTTTCTGTATCTATAATTCGTTGCCGTGGTCACTTAAGAGAGCGGTCAGTGTCTTATTGATATTTAATCGTTATCTTACCTATTGGAAAGTAAATGCAATATTGATCCCCTAGTAACGTGTCGTACAAGGCGAAGGCACTTTCCACAAAATTACCACAGAGCGACTCTAGTAAGAGGGGAATGATCATGACCCGCAAATCTTCGTCTCCAATCTCACTAGGTATCTTCCATTTCTTTCGATTAGTAAAAATCACATTGGTTTCTGTAATAAATGTTGCTGCTTTTTGTTTTCTTTTTGAGAATAAAAAATATCTTTTTCTGTCTACTTGGTACCATTGTTGTGCTCGGGTTAAATATAGAACTCACGTCTCAGAATCTCAAGGGCCTTCAGCGGGCGATCATTGGCTATATATATTTCGGCGGATAGCAAAATGAATCCAACATTAAATCGCGATTCATAAATTTGAAGTGTTTTCAGGAACTTATAGGCTAATACCCACGATGCGTTGTCAGCTAGCTCTGTTAAGACGTATCTGCCTAGGGTGAACAATGACTCTTCCAAGGTGGAGCTCATTCCAGTTTGGACTGAAAACGTGGAAAACGATAGCAGTTAGGTCACAAGAACAGAGAAACATTGTACTTTTGTTGTTGTTGTTGTTGTTGGTATATTTCATATATTTTATTAAAGATGTGTGCTCTTTACATTTGATTACAAAAACTATAGATATAATTTTGCTAACCTAGGCTCGGGTATAAAAGTCATTGAAGGAAATAAAAATAAAGAAAGCGATAAAAAAGAAAGAGGGAAAGAGAACGTAGTAATACTCGTAAAACGAAATCAAAGAAAAGTTCTTTCTTGTTATGAGTTAAATTACAATGCATCACTTAAAAAAAAAGAAAAACAAAAGACTGTCACTAAAAGCTAAAACGCGAACAACGATTCGTAGTGCGATACAAAAAAGGACATTTTGGACGCACGAAATTACAATAAAGCTTTTATTGTCCTTCCCGATATACACTAAGAGTCATCTCGTGTTATCACGACGCGCAACGTCGGTCAACTAACATAAAATGTGTTATGGCCAGCTAACTTCGTGTCTTAAGAATGAGGTGCTTAATGTCTTTGAAAAATGTGTATTACCTGAAATCTTGATAATGTTGACTAAGTGTTCGTCCGACGACATAATATTATTGCGTAGCAAATTGTAGCATCCTTTAAGAAATATATTGTTTTCATATTTTGAATATTTGTCAAGTATCTGAAGTACGTGCTTGTAATCTTTGTGTCTGATGCCTTCTCTCAGACTTGTCAAATCAATGTTAAATTTCCAGAAGCGATGCTGATGTGGTGAACTTGGTGCCGGTAGGTCTTCTACGAAGGAAGATCAGTTTTGTAGGGAGATAGAAAAAATTGAATTGATATTTAATTTTGGTAAATTATAATTCTTACCGATTCTATGTATAACCCACGGTACATCGGTAACGTAAGGTGAGTTATTTGTGGTATCACATTCAATTTGTGTACTTTCGTTACTGGGGATGTTACTTCTGTCACCTTCATAAACATCCAGTTGCACAGTGCTATCTAAACTGTTGACCGGACTTTCTAACGTTGATAAATTATAAGGTGGGTCAAATGTTGGTTCTCTTGTATCAACTGTATTATCATTAGTACGGAGCAATAGCTGAGAGACATATTGCTCAGACTTCTTAATACTAGTAATACTTCTACTTTCTACGTCCAAGTTTGTTAATGTCTTTGCCAAGGGATTGACATTGACAGAAAATGGGCTGTAATCCTGTTCAACTTGTAGGTTAACACTTGTGCTGTTTCTAGGGATCTCTGTAATTTTGTCGTGTAGTTTAAAAAATAATGGTAATATATCTCGTAACTCTGGAGTCTGTGAGTAACCGATTGTTAGCTTGTTTATTAAATTAACAGCGACATCTTTAATTAACGCTTCGTTATCCTGCGCGGAAAGACATTCTTGTATTATCAATCGGACGTAGAAGACGGGTGGTACAGATTTTATAAAAAACTGACGAAACGTTTTCCACCATTTCCCATGAGCTATTTTCATCTCGGCATGTTGTAAAATCATCGAGTAGAGCGTGTTGATTTCATTTTCACTGGACAAAAATTCCAGTTGATTGACAACTTCTTCGATCGACTTTTCCTTTTCTAGTAAAGACTCTATCGTGTTCTCCACGCAGTTATTATTTAAAAAATTGGCATTGCGTAACAGCTTACACAGTTCTAGTATCTGTTTTGGCTCTATTTTTCTTATCACCTGCTTGTATATGTGTTGAATAAAATACCTAAATTCATACTTTATCGCAGATTCTATCACCACACGTATGTACTCGTAACTTTTCTCATGTAAATGTAACATGTCATGGTTTAACTGTGAAAAAAAAAGAATAATTGTATTCGCATTAGACGGTGATTTTGATCAATGATTAGTAAAAATGTAACAAATTTATAAACCTAATTTACCTACATTATGATTGTAGGTGCAATTCCTTCTGTAGCACAAACCATGTTGCAATTTTTGAAAGCAAAGGCCATAGAATATGTGTTGCGAAGTCACTGAAATATTGTTTTCTTTCTTATCAGTGACTTCGCACCCTAATCTACTTTTAACACTTGTCTTTGTAGGCAGAGAAGCAACATCACTTTCCTTTGAGAAATCTTTGGTTACTGTATTGTTTGTTCTAACAGGTTGTGCTTTTATGGTTTCTGTAGGTTTTATTGTGGTATCTTTAATAAATGTAATGTCCGAGTAAGTATTTAAGTCTGAGAATCTTTTTAAATCCTCGTCAGCTTCCTGTTTAATTTTTTCCACATAATTGTTCCATGTCTTTTTTGTCAATGTGTATTCTCCAACTGATGCATTTGCATCAGTCAAATCTGTATGGTTGTCTTCCAAATTTTTGGTAAGACTAGAAAAAGACATTGCTTATTGCATATTACTGTGTATTTTTTTAGAGATAACCCTCAGTAAATGTTGGAATAAACTGAATTTTTAATACTTACTCGTTGATGACATCAGGATCACATAAGATAGAGATACAATCATCATCGTCGCTATCGTTATTATTTTCCATTTTATCTTTTGATATTATTTCTTCTTTACGAACTGCATCTTCATTCTTCGTAACATATGGAGAAACTTCAGCACTCATTGATTGTTCTCCTGGTGATTTATTAATGTTGGCAATTTCTTTCCTCCTTGACCGTTCCTTTAAATTGAAAGAATGCTGGTTTGGCTCTGCTGCTAAATTTTCAACGGTAGCTGGTTTTGTTACTATAATTTTGGACGTTCTTGACTTTCCTGTATGAAATGAGATAGGCTTGCGATTTTCATTAGTTTTTGAGGCATTTGGTTTACTTAAATTAGAAGAAGTGTCACGAGTATCGGTCAATGCACTCTCAAAAGTGTTCAAATTAGATTCTGCCGATTTCCGCTTTTTCCAACTGCTTCTATCTAATTTGATCTTTTTTTTATTTGCTTTTTCCGAACTCGTATCTGTATTTTGGGCCCACCCTCGTTTTCGAGATGTGATCACAATTGATTGTTTCTCATTTTCATATTCCTCTATAATATTTGTGTCCGTCACGACGGCCTTCTTAGTTTCCTGAACAGATTTTATATACTTTTCAGCATACGAAGTAGTCTCTGAGTTTGACACAATTATGTTAAACTTCTGTAAGTTGTTTGTTGTTAATGATTGCACTCCAATGGATTCTTCATTATATAGTCTCTCTGTTTCATTGATTTCCTTGCATTTGATAAGTTTTGGAATATTTATATCAGTATTGGTTTCCATTGATGCATTCTTTTTGGTATGTACAGTTTTTGATCTTTCGTTCTTTATTAATTGAGTAGATTGTTGTAAATCATTTTGATGGCTCAAAATTTTTCCAATTTCATTGGCGTTTGAATGATCCTGCTTGGTACAGGCTGGTTTTTTTGATATTCTGTTTTTCATACAACAATTAAAGAAATCTGAAATAGCAATGTCAATTTGATTGTCCTCGTCTGTAATGTTTTCATCTGTTTTCGCTTCTACATTGATACAAGTATGAGACTCACTTTTGGAAAACTGAATTTTGTTGCTATCTGTTTTAAGATTATTATTATTTTTCAAAAAATTATGTTCAAAGTAATGCTTGTCTTCTGTATCATTATTATTTTCATTATCTGTTATAGTCTCGTCAAGTAGGGGCATGGATTGATTACAAATTATTTGTGTATTTTGGGTTTTTTCATTTATTGTTTTTGGTGACTTAATCACTGGGTAGTTGTCAGTTTCAACGTTTGAATTTGTTTTTTTTATGTCTTCTATATAACTCTGTTTTTGATCATCAAAATGCTTTTGCTTTTTGTTCTTGTCAAAAGAATGCACATTATCCACAACTAAACGATTTTGTAGAATTAATGAAGCATCAAACGTGTGCTTAGGAAGTACACAATTATTAATTATTTGTGGTAATTTTCTTTTTGCTGTATTTCCTAAAGAGCTATCGTGAGACTTATTCTTTTTTGAAGAATTACTTTTCTTTGTAAAACATTCATGCATAGGTCTTGAATCTTTTGAATCACTGCATAAAACATCTTTGGTTGAAGAAATATCTGCTTTGCAATCACTTTCTTCCATCAAAGAATTAACATCCGTTCCATTTACTTGTTGTATTGACAGGACACTATGTGCCTTACTAGTTTTTGCAATTAATCCTTTGTCCTCACAAGCATCGGATGGGCGCTTAAATGTACATCTAACCAATAGCACCGAACATTCTCTAAGTTTAATTTGATTTTTCTTATCTGTTTTAATATTCATTATTCCAGGTACCAGCCTGCATTCTTCTTCTTCTTCTTCATTTACTTTACTATTGTTTTTGATGCCCAGAGTCTCATTATGTTTTGAACTTTTGTTCTTAGGTCTTATCTTTTTTGGTCTTCCCCTCTTTCTCGTTGGTAATTTCACCTCCTCTGGTTTGCTGCAACTTAATTCCTTGGAAATAGTTATTTCCAAATTATTATTCCTATTTTTATCTGTCTCCAAATTATATACAAGAGAGTGTTGTGACAAAGTGCTGCTATTTCCATGAAAAATATCATGAAGCACAATCATGGGATATTTAGATTCTTTGAGTGACGTGTAATCTTTTAAATGATTATTATGACGTTTTTCACTATCATTTTTCGAATTAGATAATGGCTCATACTTTTGAGTTTTGGATTTATTATTCAATACCTTTGTCTTCATGTTTCTTCTAATTCCAAATCCAAGTCAGGCACTTTCCTTTGTCAAACGATTTTCCTATGCAGATTTCTTTCACAGCGGAATTGCACGGTATCTTTAATTAAGCAATAATTATCAAGTACGTAATATCTTTTTAAAAAAATACGCTTTTGTAACTTGTTAACTCACATTATGGCGATTGAAGCAGTTTTTGTTTATTTAACTAAAGACTGCCATCGGAACACGTGCATGGCGCACTTGAGGTAATATCAGTACAGTGCATAACGATTCCATTATTGTAAAATACGATAAAGCGATTGAAGTAACGATTCAGCTTCTTAAAATAATATAATATATGAGAATAACATTAGAAAAGAGTACGCATTGATATGCATATTATTACTTACGATTATACAAAATGTGAACTTGTTGTCTACGCGGCGTTTTTCAAAGTTTTCAACGTTTCTTCGAGAATCACATACGAGTTTCGATTATTACCGTTGCCAACATAAAAAAATACCTATTTCTGGGGAATATTAAGGTGGTACACTGTATTTTTTAAATATCTTATTTCGCGGGCTAATACTTACTAGCCAGTGGATTGGATTATGTGACTGTAATAAGTCGTTTACAAGTTTCAAGATATGATGTTTTTGTTAAATTAGTTAATTCTTACCATTGTGCAGGTTTTAATTAAACTTTATTACGTTGTCTATGCTTCAAATTGTCATAAATTTGTGTAAGTAGGGTTCTGCGCCGGGAGGATGCCGGCAGAGCGCACTTTGCGCCATAACTGTCAGTTGCTATCGGTTTTAGTTATTTATTCGCAGCACAATTTTAAAATGTCGGACAGTTCTGACGACGAAGTAAACGGCGGTGAAGAAGTCAGAGATCCGTGGATCCCGTACAAAGATAAGGAAGAATGGAAGGACGTAACTCCTTTGCCACAAGACGATGGTCCTCATCCAATTGTGGCCATTGCTTATACAAACAAGTGTAAGTTATTATAACCTGAAATCACAATTCTTATACATTTTTAGATTATTTCGTTGACGTTTTGTCTTTGTACCGATGTATACCATCATAGGGTACAAGACCTCTTAAATATTTTACAGATTAAATGCCATTGATCGTGTCTATGAATGTAATCTTTACATTTTACAGTTAAGGATGTGTATGATTACTTTCGGGCCATCCTGAAGTCTGGGGAAAAGTCAGAAAGAGCCTTGGCACTTACTGTAGATTGTGTCTCCTTGAATCCTGCTAATTACACAGTATGGCAATATCGAAGGGAGATTTTAAAGGCATTAGGAAAAGACTTGAAAAAAGAATTAACATATGTGGATGTAGTTATCAAGCATAATTCCAAAAATTATCAAGTCTGGCATCATAGGAGAGTCATTGTCGAATGGCTTCAGGATGCCAGCGAAGAATTAGCATTTACCGAAGACATTCTGAGAAAGGATGCAAAAAATTATCATGCTTGGCAGCATCGTCAATGGTGTATGAAGACTTTCAAGTTAGTATAGATAATCATAAGTTAGATAATAATTTTACATTATTGTATATATGACTTTATGAGAATTTTTCTCTTTTGCAGTCTCTTTGACATGGAACTGACATATGTTGAACGATTACTACAGGAAGACGTTAGAAACAATTCAGCATGGAATCAACGATACTTCGTGTTAAGTAATACTACAAAATTTGAGCCAGATGTAATAGAACAGGAAGTTGATTTTGCATTAAACAAAATAACATTGGTCAAAGGAAACGAAAGTGCCTGGAATTATTTGAGAGGGTAGGCAATATTCCATAATATTTCTATTTCTCGCAACACTGTCGTAACAACCAGTATCAATGAATTTTAGCATATTGATGCACGACACTAACGGAGGTTTAGGACACAACGAAAAGGTGCTAAAAAAGTGTAAAGAGCTGTTCGACAAAGGTTGCCGAACCAATTACTTACTAGCCTGTATAATAGACATTTCTCAAGAGAGGCAAAATGAAAATGAGCCACCCGAATCAATATATCACATTGATCATGCACTAATGGTATAATTCTTTAATACACCAATGCAAGCAGCAATAAGTTCATCGAATGTAATAAACCAAATTTATCCTGCGTTTCAGTTATGCAAAGAGCTGTCTGAAAAGTATGACAAAATACGAAGAAGATACTGGGATTATATTGGTCAGCAATTAGAAGAGTCAAAGACACCTTCGTAACTGTGTATAGATCCATTGCATACAATATTATTTTTGTGCATGTTACAGATCCACTATCTCCTTATCACGACTCAGTCCTCTTACCAGACAACAGTCCAGATTCCTCGCACCTGATATCCTGAAAAATCCTAAACTCCAATGGATCCTTTCCAATAAAGATGTCCTCTTTGGACGACGTGGTCGAGGGACAAATTATATGTAAGTGATCGCTGCCATTAACATAACAAACTAGATAAATGAGAATAAATATATTTAATCCGTGAGGAATTTGGTTAACGCGCCACATACTGTTTCAAATAAACGGCCTTTGAAGCAAGCTAAGCGAAATGAATCAACGATGGGAGTTATTAATTTTTGTTACTTAACGTAAATCAGTAAATCCTAAGAATCAGCATGGTGAAGTTTTTCACAATCATAAGAGTATCTTATTGGATATAAATAAAAGTCTATTGCTATTACGGTCAGGACAAGTAAAACTATACGTTATGAGTAACAGTGTACCATTGTTCCATTTCTGTTTATAATTAAAAAATCAATAAAATCAATACACTAAAATTGCGTGTCAATTATAAAGTTTTGCCTATTAGAATAAAAAACGATATAACAATAGGAGAATAAGAGATTGTTAACGTTAGTAATTTATTTATTTATAAAATAGTTACATACTCCCAGGTATAATACAATAATTAATCAGTAATGGTAATTATCATAATGGCCTAGGCTTGGGCATGAATAAACTAAGGTGACTTCGAACGCAGCGATTTCATGATCAATAGCGTCACGCTAATTACACCGAATAATTATGCCAGCAATTCCAAGACGGTAGGCAATTCCTCGAGGGTCTTCGAGCTCATCAACCTAATGTAAAACTTGATCTTCTGAATGTCGTTACGTTGATATGATAAAACTACCCTTTTACGCGTTACAGATTACAGAACAGAAGCTACCCCTTCGAGGTAGTGTCGAGAATTCAGTAACGTGATCTTCGTTGCAGACAAGCGACGAGGCAGCCAATTTACACTTTCGGGCCCAACGTTTATTTTTACATGATTCAAAGAAAAATCTCACGCTAGTCGCTTGCCCACAAGTTTTCTCCTTATTGTTTCACGCGACTGCGTCTCTTAAAGTGCAGCGTGTACTGAGTAAGTGATGCTGTGACAATTTTCATTAATTGATAAAATTTTTATTAATTTTCTCTTCTCAATTGTTCCATGCTTTATGTTCAATTTGTATGCCGTATCGATTGAAAATTATTTTACACTGGCACATCTCTTCATTTGAGGATTCAGCCATAAGGAAAGGAAGGAAAATTATTTTACGTGACGATCTTTCTAGACGTACTCGCGCTCCCATTACTGTATAAGGAATTCTGAACGAACCTTGTTTGGAATGCAAATTTTTGCCTCATTTCTTTTTTTGGTTTAAACATTAATTTGCCGGACCGTAAAAATGAGCGTCTCTTAATTAAACGTAAAATAATACGATACATCCTGACATTAGTTCGGCGGACTTCCGCATAATGGAAAATGGCATGACGGTGCGCCATTTTGTATTCATTTACGGAATTGCCCATCGAAAACTTTGACACAAGAACAAAATGGCTCTCAACATAGACACGGGTCACGTGGGATAGGCTTCTTAAACAGATTTCATTCTTATCTCTACTAACATTTAACAATAAACATTTAAACGATTATTTTACACACTCGTGTCCAATTTTTGCTGAGATTCCCAAATTTCATCGGCTTTCTCTTCGCGTCCTCCAAGAGAAAAAAAATAATGAGTCGAATAAGTCTCATCCGACATTGAGAGACGATTGCCTTAAATTCTTAGTTTAATATCGTTTCTCATTTTGTAGGTAAAATCGCGGCTACTGTCGCGACATCTTAGACGGGTTATTTTAAAACTACGAGACACGTAGTCTTACCGCGATAATATTCATATTTATACATACATATACACTTGATTTACACTGAAAATATATCACCATGTGAATATTTAACTTTAAAATCCTTCATATTTAACATCATATATTAATTCATCTATTTAACTGTTTTTAGACGTACAGCATCTGACAATAATAGAATGTTGACAGAGGAGCATGGACCAAAATAAAAGTCATTCGAGTTGAACAGTGAATTCAAGCCTGAAACGTGGAAGGGAAAGTCAGAAAAAAAGTGATCTGGGAGAAAGGAACAACAAAAAAAATATCTGATGCGTCTCTTGGATCTTATTACATAGCTACTAATCTCAGACGCCGTATGAAATCTATTATTTAAGTTCTCTTATTATTTTTCTATTATACATATAGTCTATGATTGGACCATCTGTCAGCCATTACAAGCACAGCCCAGCCATTCCTTTAAAACTTGAATGATACCACGAAAACTGTCTGGAAATCGTTTGTCACGTCGAAACGGCCACTTCGAAGAAAAGGAAAAGCGCGCAATTTTTTTTTGCAATTCGTTTGAAATTTTCCTTTTCAGTCGCTTTCGTCATTTTCGCTCTCATGTTACATTTCATTCTCGACGAGGTTTGCCTTTGCAGATCCGCCTAACGTGATGCCTAGCCAACGAGTAAAGATGAGATACTGTATTATTTCATCTAGATAGAAGATAGTCCGTAGTTTCCTACTGGTATGTAGCATCGTTATCTAGATATCTAAAAAAAGGATGATAATATAGTAAGGATATAAATATCTTATACGAGTATAGAACCGACTGTGAAATTTTGATTTGATTTTTATTTTTCTTCCAGAGTAGCGCGTTGATAAGATACTATCATAGATATATAGCTACCAGTGCGACCAGTGACGTAATTATGTCTGTCGTTAGTAAAACAGAATATGACTTCAGGAAGAAAGAAAGTAAAAAGTTTTAAATAAACAATTTTCCTACGAAATTTTCAATACATTTTCAATATCAGATACAAGCTTCGCTACTGTAAGCAAATATTAAGCTCGTTACACAACGGACAGACGATGCATTTCTATTGGCGCAAAAATCAGTGTAAATTGATAAAGTATACATTTACCCGGTACCAAAAGATCGTCAAGCTCGAATAGCTTATCGAAATTTTAAAGAAAAAAAAAAACCAAAAACCTAAACTCCAAATATTCAATTCCAGGCCAGACTCAAATTTTGTCTATTTAATACAGTCGATTATTCCCCTAGGATGCTTAAGTTAGTATGCAGAGTCAAGAGCGCTCTTAGATAAGTGAGAGTAGCGTAGATAAGTAGCATATGTACCATACAGAGATGCTGCGCTAAGACAAGAGATGATTCAGTACAGATACTATGTATTATATAGTAATACAGATGTCGCTATAGAACTTTTCTTTTATCTTTTTTTTAATTTCTAGACTTTACGATTAGCGGACAAGTTTTATCGTTTAAAGAATTGAGAGTGTGTTTTTTCACGGTTGGTATTTCATCTGGTCGAGATTTCATCTCATCTCCTTACCCCTATCACTCCTTGTGTCTCATCCCGATAGCCGCTCTAGTACACACCCTCTTATCGGATTTAGATTATTTATGCTCTCTTATACAATTACGAAGTAACGTCAAAGACTTGCGGTAGTGATCGAGTTGATACGAGATAACGTACGTTGTTTATCTCAATTTACACGTTAAACCTTAGGCTCTAGAATATGCGCTGCCAAAGATCAAATAAAATCTGCGTCTATACTGATTATCTGTTTCGGTAAAGTTTTTTTTTTTTTTTTTAAGTAATTTCAATTAATTTTTCTTATCGTTATCATCTTGCACATCTCACAGTTATACCAAATGCAATGTGTAATTAATATATACGTCGTGATCTTCGCGTTGCCACTGATCGACAATTAGGCAGTGATGTAAATGAATATTTTTGGTTAATGATTTTTTTTTTCTTTCTCAAATTTGAACGTGGATAAATTTATCCTCGGTATACAGTCACGCGCGCATCTACCGAACGTGCGAGTCCGCCGTTAAATTCGATCTGTACAGCAGCGCATTAATTAAAACTATTACTTAACGAGTTTATCGTTACCGGTCACAAAAATAAATAACTTTGTTTACTTAAGTTTACACTAGAAACAACACATCTAATTGTCACGCTCGCTCTATAATCTACAGCGTGTTTCTTTTTTTTTTTACCATTACGGCTACAGTAGTTCATTCCTCTCCTGCTATCCTCCTTATACACGCATTCGTTACAGAACCTTTTAATTATTCGCGCCCGTTAGACGCTAAGATAAGTAGTGGTTCTCGTACGTGTATATTTTCGTATAATTTTCCCAAAAAAAAGAAAAATTCAAAAACGATACAAACCCACCCTCCCAGATCTTGCGTCAGATCCTTACACACGTGTCATTTTTTTTTAATGATTTGTTAATTAATTATTTCTTTCTCTTCCCTCCAGATGTATTTTGGAATCACAACCCCTTTTGGATTTGAAAAAATTTTACATCCCCTCCCACTCCACAAAGATCTTGATTATGAACAACACGAACAATTCCATTCTGCATATATTAATATCATAATCGTTCGTGTACGTACAGTAGTAACATACGAGGATACAGGCATTCCCTTATCATGTGTGATTTTCGTTATCTCTCATCCATCTTATCTCTAGTATCATTGAACAAAGGTAGTACGCGTAATGCTTTGGCACCGTCGATTTACATATCGCGAGATGACAAATTGGCAAATTTCGTAAAACATAAATTTGCCACACGATCCTGTATCTTCTTTTTTTTTTTTCTTATCACACATCTCCCACACGTGATAACTTTGACAAGACAAAGTCTCGTACGATTTTTTACCACCTTAATCCTCCGATTTCTTCCTGCGATTTCGCGACGAGGAACTTCGTTCTCGTTAGTGACGTCACGATGTCAGCCTTAGATCCTCATCGCGGGGTCAGGACCCCCGAAAACCTTCCCAGGTCCGGGAAGCGCGTGATTGAGCGATTAATCGGCAGCAAGGACTCCTTCAGGTCCAGGGTGTGTATCGAGGACGCGCCGAGTGTCAGAAGGCCGTATCCAGGGCAGCCATACTTTCCGATATGTCAGGATCAGCCCGACACGCTTCCAGAAATTCGGAAAGCGTCACCACTCCGTCCTTGTTGCCATCCATTTTCTAAAAAAAATATATTGCAACGTTATTTCCCCCCAGAACACTCGAAACGATTAGCTTTCGTCCTTATCACGCGGGACGTAGTACCGTCCCTCGATATCGCGCTACATAAATTTCCGGGCAGGACCGCCAGGATCAGAATTTTGGGAATTAACGAACACTGGGCTAATTTTGATTTCGAAACCACTTTATGCGTTACAAATTCGGCTACCGCATATATCATCCTCACGTCGCTGAAGGAGAATCCCTATGAGGCTACAGCTAGGATAGGGGAGGCTGATCCAAAAACATTGGACCTCTTCATTCCACGGCTGACAGCTGCCGGATTGAGTAGGGGGTCAGCATCCAGGAAGACCTGGTCATGGACCATGTCGTTCTTCATTTAACTGCCGGTACCGATATACTGAGATGGATCATCTGAGTTACCGAAGTGGACGGGGAGCAGGAGCAACCTCAGTGCGTGATGAACCACCGCCACCTGGCCGTCCTGACCTGGTCCGGACGAAGATCATGACCAGAGCAACCTGGACACCCCGAAGCTACGGTAGCAGAAGAGATCCCGGGTCAAATCTGGGCGAAATCTTTTTTATTTTGGTTTCCGGGCATTTTCGTGTTCAGATTCATTTCGTTTCGTTCCTTCCGGTCACGGCCTGGGTGATGTTCGGGTTTCGCTGTTTCTCTTTTCATTTTTCTCCACAGTATATATAACATATGTGTATTTTTAAGATTTATTAGACTTTACGTTTATACGGGTGGATGTGTGTATTTTGTATTTTGCATCTGCTTTCGGGATGACAGGTGCGACATGAGAATTATTATAGCTTTTAACGGAAACAAAAGCCGACGCCTGGCATCGTTGGCTGCATGGGTAATTGAAATCGCGCTTTACCAGCGACGGCCCATCAGCTCCTCTCGCTATGTAATTTCATACTTTTTCTCTCATCGTCTATTTCAGTTTAATATTTGTTTGCACTCGTTCTGTCTCTCTCGCTCTATGATTTTCCCACTATAGCATAGTGACGTGTATGCAAATACGAGTCGGCTGATCGAAATAAAATATTTCAAATTTTCACACGACCATTGTTGCTCCACGTACTGCACGTTGCTGCAACTGCAATAGTCGAATTTTATTAAATTTCATAGCGAAATTCCAATTGTGAAAAAAAAAATTTGACTCAAAAAGGAAACAACCGTTTGCGAATTTTACGCTTCCTTGGCCGAAGGTGCCTGTGTGGATTTTTGCAAATATCTTACAAGCTTTTATACATATATCTATACTGTACTGTACACTCGGTTATTGGATTTCGCCAATATTCGATTTTTCGATAAATTTTTTTTCTAATTTCATTCTCGTTCTCTTTTAATTCTCATTTTCTGTATTATCCTTCAGTCGTGTCCCGTACCAAACTATTTCGCTCTAGTTCCAACAACTTTCGCGAACTCGATTCATTTTGCAACTTAACGAGTTACCCGGTATACTCGACCCTACAAAGACTTCCCTGTATTTCCATTCAATACGAATTTAATCAATCCGCGAATAGTTTCTCGAAACAATTGACGAATTATTGGAGCTTTTTTTTTTTTTATTTAAGCCCAAACCATGTCCGACCCGACCGAGTAACGAGGACGGTTTATGCCAGTTACACATGTTTCCCTCCCGCGAATCGACGCCTGCAACTGCATTGATTAACACCAATTGATACCCATCGACGCGCGTTCCTTCTGTTTCTTTTAATTAAAAATATATATAACACTCAAAATCCACCAACGACCCAATACTCTAATTTTTTTCGATTTGTTATCCACCATTAAAATTTCATTTCTTTCTCGTTCATAAAATATAATAATAATCTCTCTAGATCCGCCATTCGCTAGCATTAATTAATTTTTTATTTCAAGCATCCTCACACAGTCATTTACACCGTTATAAACAATCGATATATCTATAGTCGCACTTAAATTAATTTTATCATTATCAGAAAGAGTGTCGCGATTTTTCCTTTTATTTATTTATTTTTTTTTTAATATAATCATTATCGTCGCCCCTCACAGGCTTTAGCCTGAAGCCTGTCGCGTAATTAACTGTTTCGACACAGTGTTTCCAGTTCGTCAAACATAATTATATATAAGGCTGCTCTCACTAATACAGCCCCTGGGGTAACGTTAGATCTCTAGTTATCCTGGACCTCAATTCAGCTTCGATATTCTGTTTCGTCCGCGTTGACACCTTTTACGCTGTCGCCATTATGTCCCCTCCGAAGGAGAAGCAAATATTCTTTTTTGTTCTCAGTCTCCCCGGACAGTCCCGTTCACCCCTGGTGGCCATTTTGTTTCGTGAAATAATGCGACGTTAATAATTAGATAACAAATCCCCTTACGATGCTCAAGTGCTATATACATATATATATATATATATATAGCAACATGTACGTGACGAAGGAACCTTAGCAATAATAAATTCCACGCGAACCGACTTGCCGATGGCTTCAATTTTCACGAGGAAACTTTACCAGGCGACGAGTTTGAATTTTCCCGCTCAATTAGCCGCCCGTTATTCACCGAAGGTTCGGGCAGTCCGAGTCCAAAAAGGCGTCTAACAATTTGCACGAAAATCTGAACAACGCCCGCTAGTAATCAACGTTCGCAAATAGTTGACCAAGTTTAATGATCGTCGACGTCCGTTAACGGAATATGGATTAACGTCATTGACGTTTTGCCTCCGTACAAACCGGAAACAGAGTGCCGCACGTTAGTCCTTGAATACCCCAAGCCAATCGATATTCCCTCAGGATTTTCTTGAGCGAATATATATATATATATCTTTTCCCTTACAAATCCTTATCCTCCGGCATAATGAAGAATTGTTGATAAAATATTTTTTAAATAACTTTTAAAATTACCATTGACCCGATTACAGTACTTTTATTCCAAACTGGTCACGTGTGTATGAAAATAACGCGCATGCGCAGAACGCCGTCCCGGGTTAAGTTCGTCCATCAAGGGAACACATTCAACACATTCTGATGACTTTTAGTACGGTCTCTCGTGGATCAAGGGATGCTGCAGAGCGGTCGTAGCAGCCTTTCGCAGAAAGATCTCAATTCGTAGGCAGTAAGGTGCCCGAATTGTAATAAGAATATTTATTTAGAAATCATCCCTAAAACGAATTAACGAATTTAATTAGTTCTCGATAAAAAAATTGATTTAACGCTCTGCTTTTAGGATCTTGATATTCTCCATGTCAAAAGATCCTGGTTACATTGAAGCACGACCCAAGTGCGTGTTGGAGGGATGAAAAATTGTCAAGCAGCATACAGGAGTGTATGTGCCAAATAAAATCAGGCGAAGCTACTCCTAATGGGTACCGGGAGGTAGGCCCTTAGGGTTCTTAGATAAACAGAAACCACAGGCAATTACGTGGAGACTCTTGCGCCCTTACGATCTTGCTTGAATTAGTGCCTGGCTGAGCTTGCTGGGAGTCAGGGAGCCAGAGAGACTTTGGGCTTTGGAGGTCTGAACCGTAAATAGGCATTTGCCCTTCTAGCTGGTATCGTCTTTGCGTTTGCGTTTGACTTCTCGGTTTATACCTTAGGTAATACGAACTTACGGGTGTACCTATAGATATATTAGCGGCACAAAGAGCACGAAAAATGGATCGAATCGTAAAGGCATTTTTTTGGCAGCTCAGGATACGACGAGTCGAAGGGGGCGAATGAGATAAAATAATAAATATTTATTATAGATTATTTATTAATCGTACAGTCAGACATACCTTATCCTATTTTACGTGATTTTTCTTCATGATCTATAGAAACTCCTGATAATCGATTATACCGGAAGTTATGACTTTGGGAATAAAGCATCGCGTCGTTCCGCTTGACTTAATGGACCATTTGAGATAGGTCTTCCAAGAGCGGTACTACGGTGCTTCTTATCTCTCCTATTATTTTTAGCCTCGTATATAATAGCAGCGCCCTTCTCTCGGAGGGGTTGCTTTGCCCGACACGGCGGGGTGCTGGCGAGTAAAACAAAAAGGGTTGACTGCTTTTAACAGGGGGTGGAATAGGAGTTTCTCATAAACAAGGAGAGAGGATCCGTGTAGTTTGAGGAGTCGTGAGAATTTTACATCAAGTCTTACTCGACCGTCCCTTTCATCCCTCTAACTACCCTTAAAGCCAAGAGGACTCGCTCAGGCTCACTGTCGCCGACGATAAAGGTGACTTAATTGATATTTTCTGCGAAAGTCCTCGTGAACCTAGACTTAAGGGTACTTTATGGGTTCTAGGGATGTTGAGTCTTGGGGTTAATAAGAATTAAAGGGTTGAAATCCTCCATTCAGGTTTGTCTCTGTGCTATAGGGAGGGTATCTCTAGGACTTTAGATCCTTTATGTTGGCTGTATCTGCGCTGTACTGCTTGATTGCCATTCTAGTTACTATTTGTCGTGTAACATTGAAGCTTGGGAACCTTCGCCTAGGGAATTAATTATGCTTTAAATTAAAGAGAGAGAGAGAGAGAGAGAGAGAGAGAGTACCGACAATGGCCAGTCTGGCCAACGTTACGGTGAAGTCGGCAAGTGTGGGGTCCGATTCTTTTCTAATGTTAATTTCCCTATAGGTATGTACCTACGTATGTTTATCGAGTCTGGTGCGTGTAACTAGGTGTTTGCTTAGGTATATGAGAATATTCCGTCGATCTAGGGAACTATTGTTTTCGAGTAGACTGGGACAGAGGTGAGGAACTTGGCGTCTGTAACTTATTCATTAGGATCGCAATTGTTTTAAGGTCGTCCGAGTCAAAATGGGGTTAATTAGTGCTGGCTCCACAGTGTTTCAATGTTTCTGTTATATAAACCATAACTATTTTGCCGAAGGATGGCAGCACTGTCGGCACTGTGGATACTCGGTAGAAATTCATTTAAGAAACGTTTGTTTGAGGGAGAAACCTAAACGAATTATCAAAGGGAATAAAATTCGTGGATGTCCTGTTTACCTTCTCAATTGTTCTCCCTCGCGTATGTACTGTAATCTAGGGGAATTACCGTAGAGAATTTTACGTCCAAGTGATACCAACGTGAAGTCGGCAGAGTCCGAAAGACTCTCCTGTTTAACTTTTGCATAAAATCGTTTGAGCGTCGTAATCGACATAAGCGTTCTGGTTTTCCGAATGCTTGGGCAATTTTCCTCAAAGCCACGGACGCCGACGCTCGGCGTCCATGAACTCTGTAACTGACTTATATATGTATACTCAGTGCCCAAAGAAACTCTTCACGTACTAGTCTAGTGATTATCGATCGGCCGATTTGTCACTGGATAAAATCACTCACAAGTTTCACTACTTCAGTTACCAACTGTACGTGACTAAGTATTTACGTACTTTCTCCACCCTCGATTTAAACCCCTTCGGATACTCGGGGTGAATAATTCAAGTACCGTGAAACAGAATCGCAAGATGGTCAAGTCCAACAGATGGGGACGGGCTGGTCTGGTAAATTGATCCCCGCGATAGAAAAAGGGTTGCTACGGATTTTTTAAGTTACTCCTATAGATATTTTGCCCAGTTTGAAGGATACGAATCCAATGACAGCTTTTGAGAAAATCTCTTTCCCGTTCACGAACGTCGTCATTTCCTGGTCACATATTTTACCGTCTGATCTCTGCTGCTGCTACGTATTCCATTTCCACGAGGAGCCTTCAGTGATGGATTTTTCTCGCGATTTGATTCCTGCCTGGTTCGTGATTTCCGGGGCGTGTGTTTTCTTTTTATCTCGGACCTTATACGAGCGCAGTGAGTTTCCAATATCGAGGAAACTCATGTTTTTTTTTTTATTCGAGAATATCATGGTCATGTGAATACTTTTAAGAAAATGGCCGATGAATATGTACTTTTTCAATTTTCAAAAAGAAAGTGCGCTCACGTTGGAATCGTTGAATTTTTATTGTCATCCCTTGAATGAAGATATAAAAAATAATTGAAAATTTGAAGACTCAAAGGGTTATCAATATATTTATTATTAACGTTGTCTATGCTAATGCAATATTATGTTTCTCTCGTGATGAAGTTTTACCTGAAACATCCGATCGACCTTATCACGTACACCCTCGTGGTCCAGATTAGGATCAGCAAACTTTCCCATGAGTTCGTAAACCGCTGTTACGATATCAGTCATCTCATCTCTTGTTATGCAACCATCCCCGTTGATATCATAGAGCGAGAAGGTCCAGCGCAGCTTCTCGTCCATTGAGCCACGTGAGAGGATACTCAGACCCATGACGAAGTCCTGAAATTCAGAATATATTTGGTATACTCATTGTTAGAACATTTTTTCCCCCTATAAATCTTTTTTTAGGGATTTAAATTTTTTTTAGGGATTTTACGAACATCGAAGGGGTCAAAATAAGGGGTCAATACTGGATGTAGCTGCACTCCAACCTATTTCATTCTGGGATATGTAGATATTTATAGGCTGTATAAACTGGCATTGGCTACGCGACTGATGCGTAAACTTGTGTTTTCAGTCGGATACTCAAAAATAATTGAATACCGGCACTTTCAACCGAAACGACGGGGTGTATTTTTTTTTCCTTTTTTTTTGAAACCCTTCTGTATTACGTAAATAGCGAAAATTTTATGGATATTATATATCATCGATACGAAGACCTGCTGATTATTTGCGTTTATCAGTCATTCGGAAATTTATTGACTTGTTCAATATACCGTGTATTCACGTTGCATCAGATATAGCTAGGAACGATGCCGCGAATTTATAGAGCGCTGTCCGAAATGACATAATATTATGGAATGCAGTCTGGAAATTGTATTTAATTGCACAATAACTATGAGACTAATAACGAAGCAGATAATAAATAGCCTGTAGGCTAATAAACTTTACTATCAATTCACAATTAGCTGTAGCTACAACTGCAGGTTTAGGAGACAGCTAATTCGCAGAGTGAAGTCATAGCGCGAAGAGAGATTCAAAGAGAGAAATAAGAGAAAGTAGATAACAAAAATTTCTCATATCTATATTTCAGTATGCTAATATAATAGTTATAATTCCCACTGTACTTTCAGTCACTGTCCTTAGTTCTGATATCTACGTAAATTCGGCAAGTATTCGGAAACAGGACACGTGTCCTTCGACTGTCATGAAGATGAGATCAATCGTATCGGATTATAAGTAAAATCCAGTACCCGCAGTTCCGAAAAGAATTTTTAATAAAAATCATTATTTGATACGGTCAAATAAATACTTATGCTTGAAAATCCAAATCTAAGCCAGACTGACGTTCGCAGCTTTGGAGATTGACCTAAATCTCGAGGATTCGACTGCCGTTGACCCCAAGAGCGAGGAAGTCCGGTAGTGACGAGTTTGAACCGCCGAAACGTTGGATGGCGTCCATCCATAAATTGTCCAAGTTAATCCATACGTAGCAGCGAGTGCCGCGAAATAAACGATGATATTTAACGGGAAACGCCTGCCGTTGCAAAAGCTCCGTCACAATTTGTCTTTGACGTTTAGAGTCCGTCGGAGTCCGTAAAAATATGGACGCCATGAATCCACGCGTTGCTGTCATACGTGCCAGCGGTAGGTATACGTCTCGAAAAGGTTATAAAACAGTGAAAAGAGACAAATGGAAGACGGCAACTGGCTTTCGCGTTCCTTCCGATAAAGAATCAAGTGCCCGTAAGAAGGTGGAAGGTACGACAAGAGAAATATTGGAGTGGTAGTGTAGGGCAGGGTAGAAGAAGAAAAAGAAAAGGAAGGTAAAGGAAAAGGCATTAAAATGAAATAACCGAGGTGGAATCACGTAGCGCAATTGTCGGAAACAAAAGGGAAGCTTCCCTTTGACTAGATTCGTGGACATGGGTCGTTGTGTTGACACGACGAGACTCGGTTAGTAACTGGGATCAAAAAGCATGTCGACCCAAGCTGTTAGTGCGGCAAATTGCGTCTGGCCAAAGCAAAGGAATAAAAGTGGATAGTTAATATAGGGTTGGGATAGGTGGAGTCCATACCTAAATGAATATATACTTTGGAGATTGGGAGTTGGTAAAACAGAAGGACGAGTGGATGAGACGTATAGTATGAAAGTTTCATAATAAACATGAAGGAATTTGCCCCCTGGTGGCGGAAGTCCGGTACTACGCGTCAAGCATTGACAAACCAGTCGCAATGAACACAGTGCAGTTTATTTGAACTGTATTACGTACAGTTTTCAGTTTCGCGTGGAGATACGTAAAGTGCTTTAAGTGACAAGTATACGGATTTATCTGGGAAGAGTCCATAAAGTTTCAAAAGCCAAATGGTATCCTTCCTTCTGCTAACCTCAAAAGTTATCGCCAAACCAACACCCGTTGGCTTTGAAGGTGACTGGTGCTAGATGGAAAGCACAGTGATATTCCCGGTGGTTGAAAACGTGGAAAGTGCACAAGGGAGTGTAAGTGGCGTAATATATATATATATATATATCTATTCAACCCTACAGAGTGTTTCCTCGCGAAGGCTTCTGATGTATAAATTTTAGTTCAACCGCTAAGCCGGGCATACATCGCGCTTGGCAACACTTAATCTTACTTACATCCGGGATCTAAAGTTTCCAGAGACCTCCATTTTACATCGCTAACACCAATTTCGAATGGAATGGAGAATTTCTCACAACCTTTGATCCATTCTGTGTCATGTAATACCCACCCACTGATATTACTCATTCACAATTTTTTTTTGCTACGGCACGTCAAAGCGGCTACCCACTCGGTATATAAACCAACCCTCAAATACAATTATACCTATATACACCGTTATAAAGGAAAACATAAAGTTGCCTGTAAGCATAATTATCAAATCTGATCACTGGACCACGTGACCGTGACAAATGACGAAATACCCGAAGTACCCTCCGATAATTACCGAGTCAAGCCGAACCTGACCGAACTCCACAGAGACGGGATTCCGATGAGCTTATTGGCGGCCTATTACGCAGATGCTGGGCGACCCAGAGCCAACCCTGGACTTAGCTACCACGATCGGGAGCTTAACGCTCCGTACGAGCTTGCGGTCACCTAGAGTCCACCTTGTGGCTGCTTTATCCTGGCTAAAAGCTTGACAAACTAACCTAAATCATATCACCTAAGCCTAACCCTATCTAACCCTTTATAGTTCCCTTGGACGTATCCCATATACGTCCGTTGATCTTACCCTTTAGCAAAACACGTCACGGGTATCACGAATATTTCAATCTTATCAGCCAATATATACATATATATATCATGTCTCTATATCAGTAAATAATTACTCCACGGACAACCTTCTATACGTTTAATTTGAAAATGCCCGCACAGAACCATTGTTGATTCTTGCGCGGGATAACGCGTTGCGTGACCGATTAGCTAATGAACATTTACGTGGCTTTTTGATTGCGTAACACGCTGCTCCACTGTCAGTGTAAGTCAGCGGTTCGACAATTTTAATTAACCAGCTGAAGTGAAACGCTGATGCGACTGCAAAAACGTCTTAACTGGCGAACGGTAAAAAATGTGTGAAGCTACCTTTATGGTAAGATGTGTACTTGTTAATTTCTCAATTTGCTCTGTTTAGGCAATTTACAATTCATCTGCTGCATACGACAAGCGCGTTTCCTATGGATGCTGATGTATCTAAGCTACCGGCATCAACGATACGTTCAACGTCTCTACTCTCGGTTAGCAAACGGCAGTCGGAACGCAGTAGCTGTAAATCGTGTGGCAAACAGAACAGAACGAGTAAGTAATTTGCATAGGTTGCTGCTGTCTATTGCCGTGCTCTGTGTATACATATATAATAGGGCAACCAATCTATACGTGTTGCGTTGTACGGTTAAGTGGCGAAGCCAAACCAATGAGCGAAGAGAGCGTTTTCATGTAGAGGCTTAAGCTCGAATTTCGTTAAAGGGCTGTTTGCAGGTAATTTGATTTGACGCGGCTGACCATAATCTGGGCATTCTTGCGTCTGGTAATTCTATACGCAAAGAAGCTAGCTCCGCTAGCCGGTTCTGTAATTATTTATTAACAAATCCCCGTCGGTAAAGTAGATTCGCCGTTAAACGTCCCCATGGGAATTTCGGATAACCGTATTTTTTTTTTATGCGAGTACTCGTTATCAAGTAAGGGTTGTATAATTTTTTTATCGTGGAATTATTATACCGGTGGTGTTATAACGAAAGGGGTGAAGGGTTGTGACTATGATTTGAAGTTTCGACTAAAATATGGTAAAAGCAGTTTTTATAATGAAGTAATTAAAAATTTTTATTGCACGTGATCGAGCAGTCAAGGGTCGGTTTTGGTGGGTGTTGGGGTGGTTAACCCATTTACGGTTATCGCACCCAGTTTTAGGCTGTGTATATATATATACACATATATATGCCTTGGAATATCTTTATTTATGGGACACCCCTTTTACCAAGTGAAAAATTGTAAGGTTGCACCCTTACCTGGTTAGGGGGGTGGTTATGTAGGTCGATATTCTCGAGGAGAATCGAGAAAAGTTCGGGTGGCTTAAGTGTGTAGGAATTTTTCGCTGTGTAAAGTTACTGTTAGGACTCCGCCGTGTCTTTCGTTAGTCAATGCAATCGCGAGCACCTAAATCAACAGGGCTTGTTTACACGAAATGGTTGCTAGTATTTACCATTAGCTCGCCATAAGACTGTTTCTATGTTTGCTTGTCGAAAAAAAAAAAATGCTTTTCTACCCTCCAGTGCTCACTTATTGAGTACTCTCTCATTGACTCAGGGTAAAGTAACGCGAGAGCCTCGCGCAAGCATCCCTTGGTATTTCTTAATGAATAATTCCAATATTGGAAACGAGCTGTAACGTCATCGATAATCGATAAGGGAATTGAATCAGTGCGCACTTGCGGAACACCCTGTAGAATTTTCCGAACTTCACAGAAAGGTGTACCGAATCTCGCGGGTAATATTAATGACATTTGGGAAAAGCGGATGAAGATTGGGTACGTCTTCAGGAGTTTAAGGGTAGGTCATCGAAGTCGGTGAAGGGGTAGCAGGAGGGATTTTAATAGAGGGGATGAAAATTCACGACATGCGTAAAAGCACTTTCCTTACTGCGTGAGTAGGTGCGCAGAAAATGGGGAAAGGCAGGTCGTCGAGCGTCGCCGTCTTTTGAAAAGCGCGAAAGCTCGTAAATTAAGTCGGGGACTTTTCATCCCTTGTTTGGCCGAGGGACGAAGGGGACTTTGAGTTTAACCCTTTTTTTTTTTTTAATCGTGTGGCCGATCGCGATTGAAATCCAGGGGAAATACAAGTGCGAAGTATATCTGTATATGTGTATGGGGACAGGTAGAAAATTTACGGTGTTTTACTCGTGCGTTTATATAGGGGTAGTTTTAGGGGGTTAGTTTTGAGCTCCCGGGATTATCCTATGGGTTAGGTTCTCGTGCTTGATTAAACGCTGCGTATAGTTACAACTCATTAAATTTCACCCTTCTGGCGAACATCCGCCGAAAATACAAATGACTGGGAATTCTTCTTACCGCTAGATTTATCTGTCTATATTTTTTTTCACTTTCTCTTTTTTCTCCCTCTCTCTCCCGTACCCTCCCTCTGTCCCCTCGTTCATCCAGAAATAGAAAAATACGCAAGGCCGAATCACCATCGTCCATTTGCATTTGACACCGCGAACGCACAAGAGAGAAGACTGGCAATCGTATGCGGTAGGACGAACTTTTTGAACCTCCTTTCTGGCGCAATGCGACCCTTGGAGGTTATCGTGTCCGATCCGATAACCACGACTTCCCTCTGACCGACTTTGGCTTATCAAATATTTAACCCCCGGCGACCCTCTGCGAGACCTTTAAACCTTTATTTCGCGAAGAGGGTAACAAGAGAGAACTACCCTTCCGAAGAAGTCAGGGTTCGTCCTTGTTCCCAAGCCAGACACCCCTACTGCTGTATGAAGGCAGAATGGTCATTTCGATCGGGTCATCCCAGGGTTCGTCATGAATTTTTAATAAGGTTGGCTGCCCTCTGCTATTTTTTTTAATTTTTTTTTTAAAGGTCGTTCGAGCATTCGCGCATCTCGAATACGTCTCTAGGGTTCCTAAATGAGATAGCCCTATACCATTTACTAAATGGCTTCATCTTATGCGGTAACCAAGCAGGGATTAATAAGATAAATACAGCTGACGAGTATACCGTCAGGTACTAATAATAATAAAAAAAAGAAAAGGTATATCTGGCACGATAAAATTTTACCTGCTATTTTTTCTTTATTTCTTTTTTTCTATCTACATATTTTTCTTCTTGAATCTACTCCACCATTTGTAGTTCATTTAATACCAACCGCCGTGTCTCGAGTGTATCTTTATTCCTGTTGCTGTAGTCAGAGTGTGGCTTTGGACCGAGACTCGTAATTACACTGCACTTCAGATATAAAGTACAGAGACCCCCCTCCACCCCCCCCCCCCGGCAGTATGGTATAATTACATTACTTTATATTCCTCACTGTGTCCCGCTGAGAAATGTATGAGGAAATTTTTCAAAAATTTTTTTCATCCATTTTTTTGTTTCCCCCCCACTCTGTCGCGGCCATCGATTGCGTCACAGAGAATCGCGAGGGTGTCGGCTGGTTATTGAGTCCGCGTTAATTTCCAATAATCGGTAAACTTTGAATAATTAACCTCCCTCATTATTGGTTTACCTGGTCGACGTTTGCTCGCTAATTAGCATTAATCGCAACCTTTTATTTCTTGGTGAGTGGCTGTCGCCATTGTGTTTCGTGAGAACGGAACTCTTTTTTTTTGCCCTACAATCTTGTACACTGGCAGTGACAATGGCGAAGGCAAACGGTACGTATAAATTGCCGTGTACATAAGTAACCTTCAGGAAGAATTCCTCATTAATTACAAGATCGTTTACTCGAGCTCACTACCGCCACCCTCGGGCGCTCGTTAAACTAGAAAATCAAGCGACAATAATGGGGGTGATCCCTCATTTTACGACGTAAGTGGAATGACGTTTTCAGTAAAAATTTTAAGCTTTCCCTTCAAGCTTTTTACTGCCCTTATATATTTTTCAGTCGATATAAAAAAAAAAGATCGAGTTCAAAATTAATGGTACCAACTTTGGGTCCACAATTTGGGACTGAATTCATTCGTTCAAAGGATGTCACTGCGGTTTAAGGGAACGAGACGAAGGGCCAACCCTCTTTTTGGCTGATATGGAATTTACTATCAGGGTGAATCTATTGTCCCATATAGATCACCTAGGAAGACAGTTTCCAAAATGGCGGATAAGAAGGGTTTTCGAAATGAACAGAACACGTGCGTATAGAAAATATCGTAGAAAGAGCCCAGCATCCGGAATAACGATAGCTCGTTCTAGCAGTGAAGGTTCTCGTATAAGCTTCCTTCGGACATTCTCGGCAAACTTCGGCTGTTCTCGGTACTCCCTGCTTATGGGACTCGGTCGACCATCTACCAAACTTAGACGTCTTATATATACTTGTCTATGGTAAAATTTATAAATTTGACAGTGATGTCAAAACTCATCTGTCCTCTTGTAACCCATGAGTTTAACTGGGTGAGGAAATTTTGAATTTTACTATTAAAAAAAAAGTCTTTAACGCCTATGCCTTTTGAAGAGTTTTTTTTTATATTTCATCAAATTTCGTATTGTCATAGTCTCTTGTACATGTGTCTATAATTGTATAGGTAAATTTTTAGCTAAGAATAGCAGTGAAGTTTTCTATGTCGAAGTCCCTAGTTTTCTAATAATATTTTCAAAGTTTCTCCTCCAGCAAAGTGTATAAAGTTCAGCGAGGCAGTTTTGCAAGTTATGCTAAGAGACTGGTGTACAGAGTACGCGAGGCTACCTGGACGTCGGCATTACATTGGTATAACTTATTTTCCAAGGGACGCCACGCGAGTATATAAAGTGACTCTTAGCTGTGAAAAGAGAGAATATGGGAGAAAGGAAAAAAAAAAAAAAAATAAGAAAGAAAACTTCACTGTGAAAAAGGACTCACCTCGAAGCTTAGTAAACCACTGTGATCCTGGTCCAGAGTGTTGAAGACGTAGTGGGCGTACTGGCTGGTGTTAGCTAAAAAAAGAAAAAAAAATTTTTTTTACGTTACTTAAATCCAACTGAATGATTTTATATTTGCTCAGGATAAACGAATTTAAGGATTTTCGAGTTTTCGTAATTCGCCAAGATTCTTATCTCTTAGATATAGCCAGATAACAAAATTTATCTTGGATTAAATTTCTTTCCATTTGTCGATTAATGATGCGATTTAATAAGGACTTCAATTTTCTTGGTACTCAACTTCCCCCCCCCCCCCCCGTGTTATTTGAGCCGAGCAGCTTGTTAGGAAACTCCTAACAAATAGGGGTTGAAAGTGACTCATTTTTTTTTTTTTTCTGTACACGTATACGTAAGTACGCGTCAAGCGGAAGTGACGTAGATTCCATTTAGCTGGTTTTGACTATAAAATGTTTTACATTGGAAACGAGTTTTTTTTTTTCGACATCCTTTCAACCCCAGAGAACCGAGACTCATGGACCAGTCGTATGGCTGCTATGTAGTTTGCCTCTTTTTGGTAATTTTTTTTTTTTTTAATACCCTCACAGCTTCCACTGTACCATTTACCAATGGGACGTAAATCATGATGCTCGTTACGGTGCATGCAAGGGATGCTGGGAACATTTAGCGCTGGGGAAAGAAAATAGCGTGCTAAGAACGTGGCAGATGGCTCTGAGTGCTTCATGGACCCGATAACTGTCCCATCTTTCGGAGGCTGCGAGAACCGGAACCCTTTTCATCATTAAGAGAATATATTACTCGGCCGAGAAATTTATCTCCTGCTGTAATTGTCATCCTGGATAATGATTCAAAATGTCTTTGGTCTATTTTGGGTCGAGTGTTTCTTGGCGATAGGAGGCTAAGTCAGTTTACATGCTTAATTCCTTATCACCCTGCAAGTAGCGAAGGGATGTCGTGAGTCAGACGGTAGATCGCCTGGTGGAATAATCGGATAGAGAAGAAAAAAATTTTTTTTTTTCAACCATAGGCTGGGACCTACACGGGTATCTTTTTTTTGTATTATACAAAATGAAAATCAAGGTACAAAAATATTATTTCTTTCGGTCTCCGTTGAGCGTCGAGAAATCTAATTAAGCGACATAATTTAGTGGCGCTGCTTGCTTAATTCGGTTTTAATTAAGCCACCCCTGTAAATAATACGCTGCGGTAGGGTTGACTTATCCCGCTCACTGGCCACGCTTTTTCCCTTATCCTCCCTGCCACTTTCAACCTACCTACAATCTACACCTTACGTTTTCATCCCACTTCCAGCCGGCCCGTGTCCTGAATTCAACCTTTTCTCTTAGGAGTGACGGGGGTCGAAGGTTATACCCGTGGGTGGGACCCACCCTCTCATACTTAATACTTCTTCTCCACAGGAGTAACGACACAACTTTGATAATTAATTGCTGTCTTGGACTTCTTTAACCTTTCTTTCTTATTATTTCTTTTTACTTTTCCCACCACTTTCCCTTATTTCTCATTAAAGCCTCAAGAAATTGCCAAGGCCAGATTGTATTTTATGTGGAACAGTCAAACGATCCGACATATCCCCTTATCACACTCCACTCTTATCCACTTTGAAATTTTTCTTTTTTCCCCCCGGAAAACTGCCAAACTAATTTTTCCCAAATCGTTCATCAGGGAATCCCCTAAGTATTCCAATCCGACATCCCGTCACTCTGACACGGAGAATCAGAAAATCATTTACAGAATTTCAAAAGAGCTCAAAATTTCATTCAGTGAAAATCAAATAAAAATTCCTGATAACGTTAACTGATAACTTATCACGGATATCGACCGTTCAGTGTTGGTCATCTTATATGAAAACAACAGTCGTGTAATCCAATATTAATCCGCATACATTCTATATATCCACGGTCCTCCTTTTGATTCCCTTTGATTCCTTGTGGATGCTGTTGCTTCTCTGTAGCCAACAGCAATAATAACAATAGCGGTACGATACTGGCCTGGCTCTGATTGTACTTCTGATTGCAGTCACAGTCAAGAGGGATTGCGAATAGAAGCGGGACAATAATTTTCCAGCAAAGCAGCGCTGATGTTTTCTATTTCCTCGGCGAAAAAAAAAACAGTCGACTAACTGCAGGCTTTTGGATTTGCCTAATGCGAACAGACGAGTGCGTTTTATATCTGTTTTACGTATATTTATATAGGGTAATCCAGTTCGAATATGCTAGCGAGACTTCGGGGCTGCCAAAGTAGAAAAAAGCAATACAGCATCAAGGCTGATTCTTCGCGACGGAGGGTTGCGTTTTATTTATCTACATAAGTCAAAGGTGCTCAGTATATTTCATGTAAACTCTCCGAAGGCTTTCGGTTGATATAAGAAAAAATTCTTTTTTTCAATCTTTCCAATATTTAATCATACTTCGTCATTTGTCATTCGAGTCATAAGACCCGCTGTTATATTCCCCACCGAATCGAAGGGACAGTCAGGACAATAATTTTCGTACGTGACTATTAAATCTCGACAGAGATAAAAAGCACTGCTTTACCTTGGTACGCCCAGTGCATCAAAAGGTTTTAGGTATTTTTACAAGGGTATAACAAACCCCTCGTAAATTTTCCCCATGGTATTTGACTCCTTGGTATCCCTATCTCTTTTTTTTTTTTTACGACTCATAAATAAATCGTCAAATTCAAATTTGCATAAAGGTAACGCAGTCTTGACGCGTACGTAATCTACCTGTATGCGCAGGAAAAAATGTGCGTATTTACAAAACCAGGTAAATTTTCTCCCCTGTTCTTCAGTACAGTAAAACAAGCTGAGCTATATAGATATAGAGTTGTATGAGTAACAATTGAAAGTTTTGCGAACGTTTTAAGCGGAATTTTCTTTTTTTTTTTCTGTCCGCTCCTTGTCTAAGGATCAAACAGAAGCTCAATATACCGAGTGGAGTCTGATTAAAATTTTTATTCCAGACACCGAGAGTCCTGATCTTGATGGAATGTTGAGACAATAAAATTATAGAGAGCTCACCTCCTTGCGGAAAGAACTGCGAATAGATGCACTTGAAGGTTTCCTCCCGTACGACCCCCGTGGGGCATTCTGCTTTGAATCCACGATATATCCTCTTGAGCTCAGCCTCTGTGAATCTTGTTGCCCTGCAGAGACTAGCCAGAGAGTCAGGTCGGTACCTTGGCGTTTGCTCCTCTTCGTATTCTGAGTCTGAAGGGAAGAAGAAGAAAAAAAAAATTGACTTCTTATCACCAGTACAAAATGCAGTTGTATTTGGATTAAAAGTCTCGTCTAGCTTATCATTTATTAAGAACGAAGATTTTCAATTAGAAATTTGACAAGGAATTATTATTCTCATGAATTCGCGAACCGATGGCATCGCACAAGAATAGATACGAGAGTCATTGCTGAGGGAATCCCGGAAGCGGATATTAGCAATTTAAATAATCCTTCTGCTTCTGCGTATCGATTATTCATAGGAATAGAGGGAGAGAGAAAAAAAAGGGTTACGCGAATATAATTTGCAAACATGAAAACGGGACTCGGTGCTTTTCCAATGCTTTGTCGACGTTTCGCTATGTATTCCTGAAAAATCTTGACAGCATCCCGTAGCTACATAAATCTCTAAGCCTTTTCATTAAGCCCACTTGATTTAACGTGGCTTTTGCTTTGACAAAATCCTTGTTTTCAGAAAGTCTTCAGATTCCTGAATCTCAAAGGCCGGACTAGTATTTTCGCGGAGATAAAAGCGCCTCGATGCTTTGACAGTTGCGACAAGGGCTGTGACGTTCTTCCTAAACTCTTTCGTTTGTCTCCTCGGGAATCCCTCCTGAGACTTTCAATGTATCGCTGTGCTTTTCTTCTCCTTTCTTCTGTCTCGCTTTCACTTTTATTTTTTCCATCCTTTTCCCTTCGCTTCTTTCTCATCTTTCATTTTACAGTCGCCGATCATTCCCTGACCCGGGGCCACAATTTTTCTCCCCTTGACAAAGGAGACACATGTATCTCGTTAAACCGGAAATTGCATTGGGAGCGAGATTATATTTTTTTTTAGGACATTTTTCGTTCATCCATTTTTACCCTCAACCAATCCCATCCATCCCAATGCGCCTCAGGGTCATTAAGCGAGAAAAATACAACGTATTCCCAGATGAAAGCTGCAGCTGCACCCAGGAGTCTTGTACTCGCAAGAAACTCGGGGAGTCCCCTAAAATATTGCCGGCAGTTGCCACGGGCGGCGCTGTATTGGAATTCCAGCTATTTGAAACTTAGGACCGGTACTGCATGCTATTTCCCTGAGGACACAGGGATCCATAAACCTTGTCAAGGATCTTGTCATTGGACCCCGAAGGATACGCTGTGTACGTAAGGACACTCAAGTGTACGACATATATGTATTCCTGAATCGAGAACAAAAAGAGGTAACCTTAAAGGAGACTCTATGTACAGTATTATATCCCATCCATATTTCTGCTGCAATTCAGAGACAAAGGAGATTCTTCTCATGTTCAAAATTACACATTTTCTTTGATCCTTTTTTTTTTCGAAAATACATAAGGTCCTTTCATACTCTGTCTTATCCGGGTAAAAATTTTAGTTACCAGACAGACCGTTCATTTTTCATTTTACACGGTTCCCATACAAGATTCCATATTATACTGCAAGCCTCTATTAAACGATGAGTGGTTGGACCCTGAAGGTCAGACAGTGATCAGTAAGGTCGTAGGTCAAAAAGGAATAAGAAAGGTTACCACAGTAACAAAGTAGCTTTAACATAAGAGGGGGCGGGGCGGGGGTGACTCTCGCCAAACTGTCAGAACCTCTAAAGCTATTCAGTTCTCGACTAACTGTCAGCCTACGAGCCTCCCACATCCTCGGCGTCTCAATCCTCCTGTGAAAGAGAGAGAAAGAGAGAGAGGAAGAGAGAGAGAGAGAGAGAGAGAGAGAGAGAGAGAGAGAGAGAGAGAGAGAGAAAGGGAAAACAGTAAGAAAGTTTTAATGCGGCATTTCCAACATGTAATTGCAACTAGAACTGTCCAAGGACACTGAAGTTTTGAAATGAACCTCCTTCCGTTCAAATTTCCCGCCAGTTACTCAATGCCAGCCAGACAGAATATATCACAGTTAAGATATTTGGCACGTTGAGCCAACACGAGTCGCCATGCATAATTTACTTGTTTCGTTGATGAAGGATCAAGGGCTTATCATTAATGCCTCAAAGATCCTTATCAGTACTTGAATGAATATACAAAATTGGCTTTTGAATTTCTTTCACGAACGCGCCTCTCATTTTTCTTCTCTCAGTAATAAAAAAAAAAAATTCCGTCTGTCGTATTCCAGAAACGTAAGATATCTCTGTAACAGTTGAAATTACAGTTGTCCCTGTTATCGGTGGTTTCTGAAAATGTCGCAAGGAGCAGTAAGAGCAAATAAAAATTGTGTTCACTGTGTACCCTTTGTTCTATATTTTTTTTTTTCTTGTGAACCGGAAATAAAGGAAGTCGTCTGGAATAGACGACGGAGGCACAAGAAATGAACCGTACGAGGAAACTTTGGAGTCTTCGTTTTTCGATATTACATAGCGTCTGATACCAACGTGAAGAAAAACGAGACCAAAGAGATTGTGTGTACTATCTATAAAAAAAAAAAAAAAAAGATCAGACAGTCCTTCAGAAAATCATTCGAATTCTTAAAGGTGTGTCTACACCAACACGCTTATGTCTACGATAAGCTGGGTTACAGTGAATATCAATTCTTTTGTTTCGAATTGAAACACAACGAAAAAATGACAGCTACTCGAAAAGTCTCGCATTTCGAGTTGTCGATACTCATTTCATATTTTCAGTAATATTCTTTCTGCATGTAAACAAGACTCGTATATGGAGCATGAAAACCAGCCCGTATATCAGAGAACTGCTGGTATACCTGATACGTGGTATTTTCTGACTTCTTTATGTGCATACCTATATTTTTAGACACGACTGTACTCCTATATCGCGAGATGATTTCTCAGGGTTTTTTCAGGTTAGGATTTTTTTTTAAACAATTTCCATCAGAGATATCTTTGTTTTTGTATTTGCCTCACTATGGTATATTACTATACCTATTTGTGACGGAGAAATAGGTTGACGTCACTACTGCTGTTATCCCTTTCATATATTAGATGCTGCCTTATGGGATGAAAGGCATTGGCACAGAATGACGTCACATGCCATATATTCTACTACAGTGTTCGACAATCAGAGCAGACTGAGGATTTGCACCCATTGATGTCCTACGTTGCACTTCGATTGACAATTGCATTCAATATGTACCGATCTATAGACCGTGTATGTTTAAATATATATATGTATATGCAGTCAGTGTACCGAGCTGCATAAAGTGCATGTACCTTTTCTCACATGGCTTTGCTATAGCATTGCGAATCGTACGTGAGAAACATGACGCAATTTCACTATGGTTGTTTACCTTTTTTTTTCAGCAGTTTTTTGTTCTTTGGATCCATTCGCTTTTTTTTTTTTTCCGAACTTGTTGCAAACAATACACGCATTAAGCGCGCTGCGAAAGGTGTGAGATTTTTTGCCGTCGTTCGGAGAACAATTTGGCTCGTTGGAGCGTGCAAATTCGATGCTCTTTGCGAAACTGTAGAATCTGGTTCAGAGATCTGAAAAATGGCACCGTTCGCGAATTCTTTGCGTTGTATAATTTTACGTGTTATCGGAGTCACTTTTATTTGCTGAATAAAATTTTATTATACCGATTTTCAATGCTGGTAGTTATAATAGTTTGCGGATTTTTTTTTTTTTAGGGTGATAATGAATAAGTGTGAGAATAATACCCTTGATATGTAAATTAGGTGAAATATAGAACGTGACATTTTTTATCGGGCAGGGGGAGGGTTGTAATCACCCTTGAACCTAATAACCCTTTGATTGGTTTAACATTGCTGATAACGATGTAGCGCGTTGTGCGAACTGAAATAAGTTTTAGGCTGCGTTCGATTCGTTTTCGAGAGGAGGAAAAGTCGCGATAATTAATTACGAGATTCTGCTGAATCATTAGGGGATGTATAATAATTGTATTTATTGTACATACGTATAACATACCCCCTTTGATTTCTGTTCTTCAATCATTAGGGGATGGATAATAATTATATTTATTGAACGTACGTATAACATACCCCTTTGGTTTCTGTTCTTAAATCATTAGGGGATGGATAATAATTATATTTATTGAACGTACGTATGACATACCCCTTTGGTTTCTGTTCTTAAATCATTAGGGGATGGATAATAATTATATTTATTGTACGTATAACACACCCCTTTGGTTTCTGTTCTTCAAAGAGTCCTCTATATTTATCCCATCAAGATCACGGAGTAACTTTTTTTTGCACACAATGATTATACGCCTGTCATGAATATAGGGTGTGAATATTAGGGGTTGTAAAGAAAATGTTTTTTCCAAGGGTAGGAATATCGAGAGGAAATTTTTTTTATCAACCCTGGACACTTCGATTTCATGGATCGTTACGCAGACGAGACAAAAAAAATTTTCCTTCCAGGAAGCATCCCCTATGAATTTGCATAAAGGCAGGGTTGAACCGGAAGTCGGATAAAATATAACGAGAACCGTCCGAGAGGGGTTGTTTGTGTTTGATAGTGGGAGCTACGACTGTTTCGCAGGTGTTGCGTGATACGAGGACGTTCTACAAGCAATATACACGTTACATACAGAGCTCTATGGAATAGAAATCTTCCTTACTTATCATTAAGCGGAGAAAGGACAGATGGCGCCATTGCGCACTACAAGGATGAAAAAGAAAGAAGGTTACCTGATGACGTCAGTATAGCCATTATAATAGAAACGGGTGGTCAAAGTATCTAGCATCTTCAGGGTACCTACTCGTACTAACAGCGATACTCGAGCTGCTAACTAGTAGACGAAGCACTCAAGTATCGGGAGACAAATCGACGTGACTGTTCACTCCTGTGAAACTAGTCGAGTGTTCTCCATGCTGGAAACCGGATGCTGATCAAGCTAATACCAAATACCAAGAGGTCGGACGTGCATAGGTGCACTCGAACCTGGATATTATGCACCCTTCACTCCAGTAATACTCAAAGTATACATATAATACCTGTGCACGATACTACAGCAAGCAATGCATATGCAGTTCCACCATGTAGAGAGATATGGAATGCATTTTTATAATGGAGGAAATCCATCAGGGACCAACTTCACGTTTATTGTTCACCAGCATGGGACTTGATTAATTGGAATTTTCGTTAAATTCTTTTTTTATCTGCCGAATGAAATCTGTAGGTTTGATACTGTGATTTATATGACGTCATTGGCATTTTTTTGTTGTTTAAGGGTAAACATATTTCCAAGGTTGGTACTTAGCACAGTGCATTTGGGTGTGTGTATATTTTACATATATAAAGTGTATCGCACACGGTAGCGCATGCATTAGTATAGTTAGGTAAGCGTTAATGTACCTAGTGCAAACTTCACGCCGGTCCAGGCTTGTCTCACGTAGTTGATAAGTCGCCTGTAAAGTGGCTTTGGTGGCCGTTTCGGCGAGGTTCCTTCTTCCTCATCCCCGGGGTCGTCGCTTTCCAGTGCACCTGCTGGTGGTCCCACGCCAGTTAACGTGCCAACCTGATTCCTCTCGCCGAGGATGTTGACGACCTCACGCAGTCCAGGTCCAACACCCTGAAGTCCTGAGGTGTAGGTCGCGGGGGCGACGCCGGACCCAAGTAGGGTCGCGCCGCCGCCCCCGCGTTCTCTGCTGCGTCCACGGCCACCCCGACCCCACGCAGTACCGCTACCTTTGACACGAACGAGATTCCTGAATCGACCTTCCAGGGTCTTTTTTATCAGAGTACATCGAATGCGAGTAATCTCGCGAAGACGCGTCACCCACACTTGCAGCCTTCGCGAGGAAACCCACCTTGACGATCATCCTGATCAGGTTTCCTCGCGGAGGCCTAGGAGCAACCTCAGATCTTTGGCGAATTTTCAATGGCAAATCGAAAACGCGACCCACTTCGAGCGACCCTCGCGAACTTTTTATAGTGAAAACTTTTTTCAGCCACCCCTACGCGATGCGAATTGAAAAAATTATTTCACCCCTTAGATCTTTTGGGTCGTTGATCAGTCTTTGTCTCGACTACCCGTTTCTCCAGTATTCTTTTTTTTAGGATTTATGGAAAATGGTACCTGGTCGCTTTTTATACGAGGGTAGGCCCACCACCGGGCCACAACCCCCAGCACTTCCCGCAACAGAGGAACTGATGGTGGCAAGGCAGGAGGCACCACGGCCAGCGCCCCGGGCTTCGAAATGCCTCCTTTGGCAACCACCCCCTCCGCCGACCCCGCCTCCTCCTCCGCCACCGCCACCCCCGGCGGACAACACCACGACGGGCCCACAGATACGCTTTCACCCCCTGCTGACCTTTCTTCTTTAAAGGGTTAACTGTTTTGGGTTCTAACGACCCACTCCTTACGCCCCTGAAAAATTTATCGTCTCATTCTCCCTTAGCTTCGCACGAATTCATCTCGATTTTATGGCTGTCTAAAAAATGTTTACCAAAATAAAAAAAATTCAATTACATTTTCTACCAAGGGTAATTCGATCAGAATTCTTTTTTCACCGTCTACTTTTCTACCCTAACAGGTAGATACATTATTCGACCATATGCTACAGCGCGAATTTGTAACCAGACCAGGAAAGTTTACTTATAGCCGTATCATTAGAATGAGTTTCTTGGGGGATTCTACACCTGTTCCCTGTGAATGCGAGTCTGTCTCTTTTGAAGATTTATATTCAGAATTTAAACGAAACCTTATTCCCTGCCTTAAACCGTACGACGACAAAATATCCGCGGACTTTCAGATACAGGCAATTGCTCCTACGTGATCAAAATACACGGACACCATTTGATTTTATAAAAACGACCGTATCTCGTAAATCTATCGTCAATCAAACCCATATTGAAAAGACTGCTGAAAAATAGAGTTTCAAACAAAAAAAAACAATTCTTTTTTTTTTTTACAACTCACCCCAGCCGCGATTCGTTTAAGGGAGGAACATTCAAATCCACCAAATCTCAACCTTAAGGCGAATCCACCGTTTAGCGATTTACTCCCTTTAAAGGAGAGTCTTCATTGATATATGTCTCAGGTTCTTCTTCCCTCTTCTCCCTGTATCTCATATACCCCTTATCTCAGTTCCACCCTTAACGCTTGTACGGGTAGTTTCTCGCTCAGGACTTGAGACGATGCGGCTTCCTTAACAATGACATAGTGCGATCCTGAATCCGTAAGCAACTCGTCTGGTTAGCGTGTCTGTTAGTATATCTGAAACAAGCAAGTTTAATACGTGCGTTAGAAATTGCGTAACAGTCATTAGTATTATTAGCGTTTGCATGCGCAGTTCTCTGGTTGGTTTAAAGTTACGTAAATCCAATGGCTTCTGTCCCTTAACTTTACTAATTAATTGAATTGCCGTAATTGCGTCTTGCAAAATTCATTTCTCCTGCCTGTTATACAAATTTTAACGGGGTTACGTAAGATCGAGAAAAATCTAAAATTTCTATCTCCCGAGAATTTACCTACGCGTTACGTAACTTTTCAACGAAGATCTTGACAGGCGATACGGATCGACACTCGTATTTTTGAGATTCGTGTAAACTCCTGATAAATTCATATCGACTTCGGGTAACTTGATTTTAAGCTTTTTCAGGTCAGAGTTTTTCGATTCATCCATTCTCCAGGTGTCTCGTAAATTCATAATGGCTGAAAGAAATATAGTTTCTGTAGATATATATGTATATAGCTGATAAGCTTTTACCACGTGCTACTTTCAAGGTATATACGAAGCTTGACAGGATTCTCAAATTTTCTAGCGATTTTGGCCCAGGTGTTTCGGTACTGACGTTAACTATTCCTACCTACATTCAAGACCTAATTCGGTCAATTAAACCGACAATCCAAGCCTTGCTGAATATTCAGGGACAATGCTGCTGACGTAACGTACAGCAAAGCTAACTCTATCAGATTCTCTGTCTCTCCCACGTGGTCTGTATGCTGACTGAAATCTTTCATTTTGAATTGGTCCATCCTATATTTCATAATAATCCCCCCTCTTCGTCATGCCTTATCCAAATTAGCCTCACTGATAACAGCCATGTCGATAAACTCTTCCCACAGATTCCCTAGTTAATTTTTTGGTTTCTTTCAGTTTGGACTGTTGAGAAATTTTTACTGCGCGATGAAAGCAAAATATTTACAGAGAAGGGGATCCTTTGTTTATCCTAATTTTGAATGAAAAATTCCATGTGCGCTGATTTTTATTTTCCAGATCAGTTTACTAGTTTATGGTATTTTCAAAACGGATTTAAAACTCTGGTTTGGTAAAAAAAAAGTATCTCCTTATGGAGATCGATTTTGTCCTTGGTACTTTGAGAGGATCGGAGCGTGTGGCCTGCTGGCATAGATAAGGTATGTTTTCCGGATTTTAGTATCAGCGTAATGGAGCCGTGTTACCTGAATGACATGAAATATAGTCCGTGCTGGAGAATTGTAGTTTATGTGAAATAGGAGGGTAGTGAAGGGAAACCCATATGAAAATCACTGTGCCAGGTAATGCAGTATAAGAAAAAAACCAAAAATTTGTTTCCACTAATCACAACATGGCAGATACGTTCTCTGGCGAGACACGAATACGACTGTTCCCTAGCAAAAAGGATTACAGGTTAAAATAAGAAACAAAAATTTTTTTTGCCATAATCATCGACTCTGTCAGTGACCGTAATTTTGGTATAGTCCCTGGTGAAAATTTATTGCATGCGCACTGAAGAAATTTTTAATTCCCTCATACGGCCTCTGTCGGTAAACCGGAAGTGCACTTGAAACTTCAGCACAGATTCGAGTTGCCCAAAGGAAATCTTCATCACGCCTAGCAGTAGATTTCTCTCAGGTCCTTTTCTCTCCGAAGTGCGAAAAGTTCGCAAGGGAAAAGTAGAAACCTGTACGGTCAAGAAGTTCAAGCTGCCAAAAAAAAATACACAGAGCAGCCATATATATTTCGCACAGTTCAAGACCATCGCTCCCCATTGAAACGTCGAGTAGCTAAAAGAGCTTTATAGACAATAAATCGATCCATTGCTATTACGTAGAAAAGTGTTTAAAAACTTTTTCTTCCCCCACATCACCCTATGGGTGAAAGAAAAAAAAAAAAATGGCATCCCTCTCAGACTTATGGACTTTTTGATTCGATCCACGTTCCACGTCCTGTGCCCATATACCTTTCCACGGCACTGCAGACCCTTACTTCCTTAAAAGATACAGGATTGCCAAACTTACAACGTTATATCCACTCGAACACGACTAACCTAAAAGTTTCAAAGTGCAATTCGTATTCGTAACTCGCGAATAACATATTTCGTTACGGGATCTATTCTATGGAAATTTCTGATTCGATTCGCACACCGTGAACTTCGACCCTTCGATCTCACACAATAAACTTTATCCGTTCTCGTCGTACCTGAATACTTGCTCGCGCGACCCACTGCTCGGACTGTACGCGCAAACGTTGAACAGGACTCTCGAGAAATTTCAATGGAAGTCAAAGAAAGATAACAAGACAACTTCGAAGCTGATAACCGCGATTATACTTCTTCGTTGGAAACTTTCCCTACGGAGTCTTATATACCGATTAAGGGGGTCATGCCGAAATTAAGGCTGCAGGGGTTCGCAGGATACCAACGTGATGATAATTCTTGTCAGTAAAGACGTTGGCACGGGACTTCGTAGACGGTTCTCTTACTACTTGCTATATATATATATATATATATTACACACATGTTCCCAGGTCCATTTCAGAAGTTCAGAGGTTAAGTTCGTGTCGTTCGAGACAGCCTATAATTTCTAGAGAGAAATTTGCAAGCTATCTTCTATGGTATAGTGCATGCAGAAATGTATATACAGATATACAGATATTGTACACACGTCATATAGCAACACATACGTGCTGTGTGCTTGGTTCGCGCTAAACCTTTCCCGATTTAGCGCGTATAAATTACACGGGACATAAAGCTCTCATGGATATACGAGTATGGCTGCCTATGTAGATCGTTAGGTTCACTCGTCTACGTAACCTTATGGAGGCCATTGGGAATGCACAAAGCTTGCATAAAGCTTTGTGCGTCCCCGTTTCGTGAATTCCGAAGTGATTGACTGTCCGTGCCGGACTGTTTGCAGTGCCTGACTACTTGACCTGGCCTAGTGGAAACAAACGGTGCTGGTCAGACGGTATGGGATATAAATTCATTAGGCGGTCCGCGAATACGGGACTGAGAGGATCAATTGAAATTGATTTTTTATGGGAAATAATTAATTATTTATTTTTATAACTAGATATATGTTTTTTCTGAACTTTCATGTTTATCGCTCTAACCCGCTCGCGCGGTTGGGGCTCCGTGGGAATTTTGGTGGTATTAAGGGTTTAAGTGCGAAATTCTCAGGTATGGGGTTAGACTTGCGTTAAGGGATTGTTCTGTTGTCGCGACGGATCTTAAGGCAAGGGGATGAACTGGCAGATGCCGCAAAAGAGGGATGACGCCCCCCCCTGGCGTCGTAATTTATTCGCCCTGAATACCGCGGGATTCGTTGTTTTATAGGGAGACTGGAATTTTGCGGGGATCGTGTAATAAAGTCATATTTCTTAAGAGTCGTTAGCATAAATCGTTAATTCCTGCCCATCGCTAAGGAATAAGGTTAATTCATGGTTTATTTGAATTTTATTCTACCGGGTGTATAAGTCTTGTTTGCGATCCGCTTATTATTATGCGTTGTGCTTATATGTACATATATGGTACACACTATATATATACTGAGCTTGCAATTCGTGGCTTCTCATAGCTGCGATTAAGATCTTTCCACTTTCTATATATATCAATAAAGTCGTTCTCTTGTAAGAGGTAAATTATGTATTTCAAAGGACGACTAATAAGGGATGATCGTCCTAAGACAAGATTAGCTGCCTAAATAGAGTGGGAATCTTATCGTATCAGAAAGCTACAAGTTTAACGAGCTTCCGACTGGTTATAAATATTTGATGAAGTAAAAAAAAAAATTATACAAGAATATTATGATTGTTATGGGGAATATATTAGCATTTGGTTTTATATTATCTTGGGTTAGGTCACCTGTAATCACTAGTGCTGTACGATATAGTTATGTCTAACAGGGTATATCCTGGTAGCTTGAAGCGCATCGCATAATTCAGCAAGGCCAGTATTATTCAAATGCTCCAGCAGGATTGGGAACGGTGGTGAGATTCACTTAGGTGGGTGTTACATTAATTACCTAGGATATTAATTAACCTAAGTCGACGTCGGGACGCGTGCCACCCCCTATAAGAGACGGTGGTCAATAGTTTCCACCTCGGCTATTACTTTCATTTAAAATGCTAAATCGCTACGAAAGGGTTAGTAGGTGCTAGGCCGAGTAGATCCTAAGGGATGAAGAGACAAATGGGTAGAAAATGAAAACAAAAAGGGTGGGCAGAAAAAATCAGTGGAAATAAAGGAAATGGAATTTGTGGACGGAGACGTCGGTTGGGGGTGGGAACTTAAGGGTGAGTGGAGGGTCGACGCTTCTGGTTCGTTAAGAAGTCGCGCATTGATTTCACCAGGCGAGAAGAAAGCGGCTTAAAAAAAAAGAAAAAGTCGAACGAAACAGACGAGAGAAGCGTGACGATACGAGAGAATAACAGGATAAAAGAGAAAGGGAGAAAAAATGATAAAGGAAAATCGCGGACCCCTTCATACTTTGGAAATGCTTCTCTTTGGTATCGAGCTTTTTCGCATTCTACCCTCCCTCGGGGAAGAAGGTTCATTTAATATATCGACGCCCAACTTTTTTTTTCAAAATTCATTAATGGCAGGAAGCACTTTAACCTTGGCTAAGTACACATTCTGCCAATTTACACTTTTCGTAGAGAACGGAGGACCCGAATGTACCTGTGGGGGATTGACGTCGCGACGGTCTCTGGAACGACGTCTCTTATCATACCGAAATTATCATAATTTATTATAGCCGTATATCAAGCGTGACCAGAAACTTTGATATCGTTCTGTCTATACAGCTATATTCCTACCCACAATGGGTACCTGTCAAACGTACTATAGTTATTTTTCTTAATATCTTCCTATTGTTATTTAATTATTTGGATATATATATATTGTTTAATTTTTTTAAGCTCAACTCCGCTTCATCCAGCACGCTGATGACTTTATTCGAAGTAATGGGATTCCGGCGCCATGGTAACGACCTTCCACGACCTGATAGCACGTTCCGGCACTGATAATGCACGTGTCTAATTGAGCGTAATGCACGATATTTGCAAGCCAACGGTCTGCGCTAATTTTTATTGGACATTCGTCCCAGGCTTTTCAGGCAGCCCCGTGACAGTTTATACTACACGTGACAAAATGTTCAAACACTTAACAAAAGTTGGTAGGAAAAGCAGTGCAAGAGGATCGAGACTTTGGGCGAAAGAATTTCTCTGTACGTACGGAAGAATTATTAGGGAGTTTCGTGGATAACGTAATCCGTGCAATTTCTCTTGCCATCTTCGAGGTAAGATCCTTTGGCTGTATTTCTTTAACTGGGATGCTGCGGGTATCCTTTGAATTTTGTGCAGCAAAAGTGCTGTGGGGTCGAGTTAAAAAAGAGCTCGGGACTCACGGCCGAGAGATGTTAAGGAAAACTTAACTTCTTTTTATTACGCAGTACCTAACGTTACGTTGTCACGTAGCTCTACTAGATATTTCACGCTGTTGCTTTTACTAACTATAAAAATGGCAACTATCGTCAGTCTCGTGACGACGCGCAGATTCGATTTGTTTCTCCCAGCCGACAGTAGGCAAACCTAATAAAAAGTTCTGTTTACTTCGGTTGTTATTTGCCGTCCGGCTTGACTTGCGGGATCGTATAACGTTTTTCCGTTCTCTGGACGGCAGACACCATGGACGAAACTTTGAAAGCCAATATAATATGATATCAGCGTAGAGTGAAATTGATGTTTGTTGCTGGTAAACAGAAAAACTTTTTTTCATTCTAAATAAAACGTCTTGGGCGATCCTTTTTTTTTGGAAAAAAAAATATATGGCGTCCTAAGACATTGGCTCAGGACGCATGATTGTAACGTAAATCTTTCTGTCAGGTAATATTGGCAAGACTTTCGTTTGCCATTTCTATGGAATTTTTTTGAATATATGAAAATTTCTAGAGGACGCTCAAAAATGAAAATAAAGTCACTTAAGACAGACGCTCCTGTTTCGAGGGATCATCAAAGTTCCTCAAGCTTGCTAATTTTTCGTTTTATTGCTTTCGCGGCGGGATACGATAAATTCGCGAGGAAATTCTCGTAAATTTTATGGGACGACGCATCGCTTCGCACTTTTCACTCTGCCTGTCGTTTTCATCGAACGACTCGGCTGGTACGGCGACGACAAGTTGCGCGAAATTTACTAGTCGCCACCCTTGACGCAGGTAGGAAAGACACTTAAAAACCCAAAGTTTCCATACCTCAGGAATTCTTAAGGGTCTTTTGTCCTTGGGCGATAAGGACGAGATTCTTGTATCTTGAATTACTGTTTTTGACAAGACGTGGTTTTTTTTTTTTTTTAAAGGAAAATCAAAATTTAGAATAACTAAGGACAGTGGAATATCTGGGGGAATTTTTTTTTTCACTATAGGCTATCTTAGGTTACGTCAGGACACTGTGCGATTTTATACTCACTTCTCTATGTACTAAGCGTCTTGCAAAATGATGCTGTAGAAAAATTTTCAGGTAAAAAGAATCCTTTTTATGGAAACGTTTTGCAGATTATTCTTTGCTTGCTTCCATCTAGGATAACTGCTGCTACTATCATTGTCGGTATCCCAAACCGTCGTCATCTTGGAATATCTATGAAATTCTTTCTGGACGTGACTAGTGTCACGTGCTTCGACTTGAAATAGAAAAATTTCATAGAAATACGTATTCAGGATATGCAGCTGGGCTGTGGCTTTTTCTGTCTTCCAGGATCAGGCTGGAATCGCTCAAGCGATCACTACTATCCTGAGTGTCTATGTTAAAGACAGGAGGAAAATATTCATTGATCGACATCCGATACCTACGAACTTATAAGTTTCAAAATATATATCAGAGCCCGGCATCCTGATAAAACAGTTCCGGAAATCGCGAACTGTCAAAACTATCGTTTCCCGCTTTGCTAAGAAACTTAAATAGTTATCCAGAGTCGCGATGAAATTTTCGAGAAGATTCCAGAAAGATGTTCTTCTCAATCGCTAATATGAAATCTGATGGTCCTCCCTTGTCAATGATAATACGTGACGTCATCTTTCAAATGTTTTCTATGGCTCTTTTTTTGACTTTCGAAGAAAACCATCAAGTGGGTCGAGAGTACCGGAAGTGAGCCCAGAGTTTCCTAACCCCCATCGAGATCAATAGAGGCTAAAATCAAACTGATAACTGCGTCAGGAATAATCGCTGATAAAAGCTTAACAGGCGAGGCACGTAATACGGATGAAGCGGCCATTGGTCGAGACAATGTAAAGCTATGAGAAACGAGGTTGAGTCACCCTGCTCAAATTGTGGCTCAGATAGGTTGAGCTTGCTGACCCGTAACAGCCACCGGGGGATGATACGGATCATCAATAAGGTATGAATTCGTGGATGGACATCAACCAGTTCTCGATTAGTCAATTGGGCTATCAGTACAGCATCCTTCAAAAATTATCAAGCTATTTGGTATAGTAAATTATTCAAGTATCATTTGATCCCTTAGACCTCTTCAAAAATTGGTCCAATCTTCCATTGGGTATCAGGGTAGATTGAAAAGCTAAAAAATTCAATTTCTGATAAATCCCAGCGCGCAAGTGGATGATGAATACTGTACATGAGTATCCTGAGTAAATGATCCAGAGACGAAGCAGACTCTTCCGCGCTGGGCGGGCAGATCCATAAATTGGAGAAAATGAGGCGAGCAGCCAGATAGTTACGGAAACCGTAGAGTCGACAAAAAAAAGGGGTTGGGTGGAGGATTAAAGTGATTTAGGATAAATTATCCAGATAGAAGTTGCGTTTGTGTATATCCACATAATTAATGAAGAAAAAGTCTCGTTGAAAGCAGTGGATAAAATTATACGTTTCGTCCAGTGGGAATAAAACTAACTTAACCCTGAGGGTTAAGCAGAGGTGTGAAAACAAAGTTTGGAATTGCATATCCCAAATGGTAATGGCTTCCAGCCACAAATTTGGATGGTACTGGCTGGGGTATATGATAAATGTTTTGGAAGGTCACGAGTTAACGTGGCAAGAAAATCAACCGCCGGTCTGCATCCCCAAAGTGTCCTCCAGTTTGATAAATATGCCAGAAAAAGGTGGCAAAGGGTTAGTGCTTTTCCTGTTACGTCATACACTATATATATATATACTACAGATTTTTCTAAAGAGTACCGTACCCCTGTTCTCTTAGTACTAACCGCAGGTCTGATACAAATTTCCAGTAGGTTCCCTAAGAATAGCTGGAGCTGAAAAATGATCGATGCTTTTCACCCCTCGCCCCCCATGCAATTCCTTTGGTTATCACGAGTGGTTCTCGTACCAAAGAAAAGTCGATAAGGTTTCCCAATGCGCAGTAAATTCTAGGGGAGGACTGAAAATTCTAGGGGTACAAGGGTCTTGGATTTTAATGGTTTTTCTGAAACGCGAAATTTCATTGTCTCACAATGATATCCTGTTTAAAATAATATTCAAGGAAATTCGTTTCCAGGATCAACCTTACAAGAGGGCACTTGTTGGAGGAAGACCCAGTCGGTAGCCAGCAGCTCGCAGTTGCGCTTTATTATTAAAACAAGGTCGCTTGCGAAATTGCAAATTGCCCAGGACGTCTGCAGAGCCAGGAAGGGTTTCGTGCGATACCACGTAATTAGCGTACATCTGCTAATGATAGCTGACGCGCATGCGCGTGTCAACCATATTGCATCCAGGTTGATCTATCGCGTAGGAGATCAAAGCGTGCAAGCTCAGGCGAATTCTCTGGACTTTAGCTCTGGGTCAGGTGCAACCTTATTAGTGGCCATTAAAGAAGCGTCAAAACGCTTTTGTATTTCGGAAACTGAAGAAAAAATGGACGTGGGCGAATTTCGTGAATCGTAAGAACGTGGAACGACGCACTGTGTATTGATGATGACTCAGGGATGGTTCTGGTCGAATTAAGACTAAGCGAGGTACGATGATGGTTGGAAATTATCGAGGGGTGCGAATTGGCTATATTAGGGAAAATCGATACGGTTTCTAAGGGCGCACTGAGCGCCCATTTCGATTTGCCCTGATCTCCCAAAAAGAGGGTAGTGCCAGTAGGGATAACCAAGAAATTGCAGGTCGGACAGGGGCTGAAGAAGTAGGTAACAGTATAAGGTTATAGTTCAAGGAATAAGATAGGACCTGTTCAACGAAACGTCAAAACCTCTATGTTCACATCCAATAAAGCTCTTCGGAACGTCAACCCTCACGTATCTCATTTCGTCTCTCTCACTCTCACGTAGCATATATATGGTGTCTTAATTTTTTTCTCTCTCACTCTGCCTGCCGTTACCCTCGACTGGATACTGGCTAAGGGTTGACTTCTGAGGCGTTTGGGGTTCTTTCCTGGGGTGACTGGGGAAAAAAAAAAAAAATGAAAAGAAGCCCATATTGGGAAAGAACATTCGAGCACGAGGGTAACACGTGGTGCTGAAATTGAACGTAAATCCGCTGCCCTCAAGAACCTTCCTTGCTTCCGGCAAGGGATGACGGAGAACTAGGCGATATTTCATTTTACCATTTTACTTTTATTCCGATCATGTATCGCGGGGTATCGTTCTCCGTTTATTCGCGAATCTACCGACTAGTTCTGCCAATTATGGTAAAAGCATCCGCCATTCGTGCTGACTTTTTGAATTATTACGAAATTGGCATAGGGCCCATTTACATTTTTCAATCTATAAGGGTAGCACTGGCTTTATCGTTATCGCGTGTATAGATTATAGATACCGTGAATTCTTTGATATTTACATGGAGATAAAGGGATTTTGTATATAGATATATATACTTTTTTTTTTTTACTATAGTCTTCGACACGACTGAAAACTGCCGGATAGAAGATAAGACTGAAATACACTGTGAGTACTCCAGGCGAAAGATTTTTTGAATTTGTTCCTAGGATTTGTCCTAGTGAATTTTGCACCAGGCGAAAATCCCTTTTTCCTACCCTGGTACAACCTGACGTAATACCAACCCCTTGTAGATGTCTAAGAGTGAACAGTGCGATCTTAACTCGTATTTCAGATACTATTTAATAATCTTCAATTTCATTCCTTATATAGATATACTTCTAGTTGAGGAAGTTACTTAACGTAGAATTTACTAGGTAACTAGGATACACCCTGTATATACCTTGTTATCGGCTCGAGTTTATCGTAGGCTTAGGTCGTTTCTGGCAACAGGTAGAATAATGCATTATACTTGGATAGAGTCCCGTATCCGTATTATATACCTAGATTCTAGGGATTTTCACCAGGCAAATGTCCCCTCGACACCATCCAAGTTATTTCCCCAGATTTTATCCTCAGTACAGTCAATACAAGAAACCAACCACGAATATCGCGTTGCTCCTATCGGATAGGTCTGTAGTGAAGATAAGAGATGTAAATAAAAAAAAAATAAGAAAGAACCACTGTCTTGTACTCCAGTACAATTTTCCAAAATGGCTGCCATTAAGGAGAATCAGATCCTAATCGACGTGGATGAATGTCCGATAGTGCAAGATCTTTTGTACCCTTAAGAAATACAATGCATCTTTGATGCACCTTACTTTTGCCTTCCTATCTCTTATCAATCGATATCTGGAGATATTCTAGTTCCTTGAATCGAAGTCTCCAAGGCTAACACCTTTTGTTAATTAATGGACCAATTGGTGGGGAACCACTAGCAATTTGCGAGAGAGTCCCAGCTTTCTCAAAGGTCCTGACACTAATGGAAATCGTTCGATGGGAACCTGCTTGTCGCTTGAAGCTCTGAGTCATGGACCGATAAGGGAATCGGGTTTGATTGATAAGAGAAAAAAGTTTAAGAGGGTAGTCGAAATTTTTTTCCGTAAAAATTTCAATTATTTTATTATCACTACGTACATTCGGTATAGCGCGTAATTAACGCTCAATTAATTCGTCCCACGCGAGTGCACTCGGTGAATGGGAATAATTAATTTTGAATATTTACAGTCGAATAGAAAATTATAGAATGCCGGTGAATATAATAGCGTTAAATACAAATTTATTCTCTATGCAAAAAATGCCCGTTTTACATCCCACGGAGATAATCGTCCTTGGTAACCTCTGAACCTCCATTTACGTTGGATGCCGTTACGTTTCGCATGTGTTTCCTAATGTGACGTAAGGATCGTATTTGTCGCCATTGCAATTTCGTTTCTACGACGTCGCGACGCTTTTACCTTATATCATGTGTCCTATTTATTTTGCTACTACGATTCTATGAAATGTCAGAAATTTCATGGCTGCCACTGATGCGCTTGGTGAATTTTGCTTAACAGATTATAGATTAAGGGATCCGATATTGACGAGTACATATGTCGATAAATTTATATATATATATATATATACATGTACTCAGTCGTGCATATATATATATATATACTCAGACGTACAGACAGACCCATCGATAATTTATTAAATAATTTATAACGAAGGCTGTTGAATTTCATATGGAGAATATGATAATTTTAAGGATCGAAGAAAGAAATAATTTATTGATTCCCGTCTTAATTCTACAGTAAGATTATATAATAGATTGATTGTGTGATATATATTCTCGAAACGTGTCTGAACGCTCTGTCCATTACTACTGCAAGCACCGTTACTACTGCTGATCCGTTAAAGCGAGTAATAAAAGCGTTGGCTTTAACTTGGAACGTGCACGTAAAAAGTACAATTTTCTCAGGACACGTGAGCTGTCCTACTACATGTACGATATAGCTCATCCTGTACTCATCCTTTGCCTATACTGTGTTCATTCGATATCGATAAATCTACATTGTATAAATGTATGCATATGGTTCAGACGAATCATTGAAAATTAAAGAGAAACGTTGACTGCATTTTGACTGGTACGTGCAGTCTGTTTATGAGTTTAATGTTTTTTTTTTGACAGTTCGAAAACATCGAAATCGCTAACAGGGTACACGTGGCTTTGTATACAATTTTTGGTTAGAGTTATAAATTTAATTTTTGTTTATTCTAGCATACGTATTTACGTGATTTTATGAAAAGCCACGTGTGCTGTGTCGAGGGTTGCATTTTTTTTTACGAACTGTCAAAAAAAAAAATTATACTCGTGAACCTAGTATATAATCTGTGAAATAAGTATATTATTCTTGGGGTATATTTTGCTTTATGCTGTTCGTCCTGAATTTTCCAGTTGAGTTCACTTTGGACACGTGGCTCAAGTGCAGTCTCTCTATACCACTGATACGTGTGGGTCAAAGGTCGCTGGGCGTGGCATCTGTGTGTTTTCAAGTGGATGAAATCTATCAGGTTCGATGGGTCGAGCAATCGGAAAAAGGATGAGGTTTTAAAGAGTACGAGTGCTCGATGTACTTAGTTAATGAATTTACAGTTCAAAGGTCGAAGGTTGAGCGTCAGCGCGAAAGACAATTACCTGTTGACTATTTCTCTGGGAATTAATAAAGTTTGTTGCGTCAGCGACCGGGATCTTAGAAAACGTATTTCGAAGTAGCGATAACAATCATTATTATCGCAAGTTCCGTAGCTTTGAAAGTGCTGCTGGACTTTTTTTTTCTTCCAGACACTCACATTCCTTTTTTTGTCATTTATCTTTCTCATTTCGCAATTTTCTTGGTGGCTGATAAACAACTTATTTTTTCCGCTTCAAGCATCTTGCAATACTTGTCCGAGTGCTGTAATACTGCGAGACGAAGGTAAATAGCGACAGCTGCAATTTTAACTGCAAGTGCAATTGCAGTTGCACCTGTAATAACGCGAAGAATTTATGACCTTACAAATATTAAAGTCTAATCCACAGCGAATGGCTACATCGATCTCTTGTAAATCCCTAAAAGCCTTAGGTACCATTTGAAACGTTTCGCTAGGTTCAAAATGTCATTAAAGGGCAGCTACGACGTTATCTTTTCCTCGATAATGGAATCACAGCTACGTCACTTCCCTTTGCTCTTTCCAGCTACGTCCCAGTGATGTCACTGGCTATGAGGTTCGAGGGCTTACCACTCCATTCGTATAAACGCCACTAGCGATCCCTGCGGCAATTATCGAAACTGACCGTCGTATTACCGGCAAGGACGGATTAGGGGAAATACCAGACCTGTCGTTCCTTCGCTATAGATTCGATCAGGACAAATCAGTCTCACGCGAATTGCTTATCATCGCTGTTGCCCGTCGGCGGAAGTGGGTCAACTTGATTGGCCGTTTGCCAGTTCGACTTTGAGTGTAGGATTCGCCTTGTTGATGCACCCTGGAAATGGAGGCTCTCCCTCTCGTTAAATATTACAGAGGCAAGCCCTAGGAGTCTTTGGGATATTCATGAATCTTACGACCCTTCTGGGATTTATGTTTCTTTTTTTTTCAGTTTTTTTTTGTTTTCCATCTTCTCCTACCCCTGTTCTTCCTTTTTTTTTGGATATACAGAAAATACAAAAAAATTTACCTAACCCGTCCCTCTGGTGTTCGAACGTTTCCCTTTACCTGATTTATTCAGTATCGGATGATAAGGAGGAGCTTGATCTTTTTTTTATACATTTTTAAAGGTCCATCCTAGAAGGATGCTGCGTAATAATCAGGTCCTAAGTCACTGGATATTTATCTTAAACTTCATTAAATTCATTCGAGAGTAAATAAAATGATTAATAACGACGAATATATTTTTGGATAAAAATTACTTCAATTTTTCATTATTTTCATGAATCCTGCAAGGTCCGAAATGTTATTGGTTGACCTTTCACCTTTAATAAGCTTCCTGACTATCTAGTATCTTATCACTGTAAAGCGTGCATGCGTCAGACGTTCGGCTTCTGTCAGTCGCTTTGGTACGAGTAATGAAGCTTTAGACGTTTTCCTATGAATTTACGAAGATTACCGAAAGTTCCCGAAGGGAGAAAACTATGTCGGAATTATCCGATATGATTCCTTAGGTCCTGTTTCTAGAGGATTGATCGGTTTCTTGGTACGCTGCTACTCGCGGTGGGATAGGTAATTTATGAGCGGAAAATTTCGAACTTTCTTGAAATTCGTTGAAAATTCCTCAAACTGTCACGATGCATCGTGGATTCGCGAATAATGGCAGCCTGATCGATTTGTGCTATTTTTTACTTCTTATATATTCTATATATATATATATATATATACATCGTATATCAATTTACATTTTACACAGTCCAAGAATCTTTACGTGTTATATATCATATCCAGAGTCATATATTATATCCTTTCATTAAAGGGACGCGCTCGAAAAGTTTTTCCATGTAATAAATTACGCCTTATGCAATTTCGCGACCGAAGCCATTTACTGTGCATGGGTTTGAAAAAGCGGAAGAGTTTGATTCCCTATTAGACGTGAAAGATGGATGTCCATTTTGTGAAACCAGTCAGGATTCTGCTGGATGATCTTCCATGCCATCAGGATCCACTCGTTTTTATTTTTTTTATTTTTTTTTTATCATCCAGCTCTTCCTCCCCCCTCTCTCTCTCTTACGTAGCATACTTTTATATGTCTATCCTTTTATCATAATTCTCCTTACTCCAGGAGATCTATCTATCTGTCTATCCTTACGTACTTAGGTATTATATCCTGTGAATTTTCTAGTGTATAAAAAGTTTGTGCTTTCGAATGCTTCATCCTCTACATAAATCATGAATTCCAATAAAAAGCCTGTCTACTCGTAAGACGCTGCTTTTTGTTTCTGCGTAGGTACGTAGTTTTGTTATGGCGTACCTTATCTCCCTGAATTGCGAGCCCGAGTGACTCTTTCACGGGATAAAATTTAAACTCTGAATTTCTTCTATAAAACAAGAAAGATCTTTCTTTTTTTTTTTCTTTTTATTCCATGGAAGAGACTAATGTAAGGAGAAGTTTCTTGAGTGCGGTAGGAAAAGTCGTTACACCAATGCGAAGTCGTAAGGGTTCGACCCAGATTTCACGAAAATAGGGGAGGTCTAAAGAATGTACTGACCTTATATAGTGTAGGGATAAGATTTTGAAAATCTCAGCAGATACTTAATTTTTTTAATTTCATTTGAGTGTACATAGTGTAGGGATAAGATTTTGAAAATCTCAGCAGCTACTTTATTTTCTAAATTTCATCGTTCCTTATCCAAACTTCTATCAAAAAATTGTGTACGGTTATTAGTACGTGGAGCTTCAAAAAGGCAGCCCTGAATTTTGGACTAAAATAAATTCTAGGAAATCTTTCCAAAAATTTTCAATTTCAGTAAAGTCCTTATCTCATTGCTCGAGTACTTCAATTTGAAGCATCCGGATTAAGTTAGAATGTCAGAAAATCGGGTTACCCGTTATATCAGAAATGTGCTTCGGAAGTTGCTGGCAAATTTTTCTGTATTTTTTTTCCATCTAGTTTTCCTTCCCCAGCTGAGAATCAACAATTGCCCAGAATTTCGTGAAACCTTCGAGGGTGAAATTCGCGTTAAAATAAATTTCAAGAACTTTTCACAGTGCAAGATAAAACCCTTGGTTTAAAGATCCTTTGTATCAAGTCGAACCAGGGATGCTGGATGTATTTTCACATCGAGTTCACGACTCGAGAAAAACATCCATATATTATTCAGTTGCCATGGTGATTCCTTGACGAAGGGGATACGAGCCATTTACAATAGGATTCTCAAGACCTTAATCGTTAAAGGAATGAGATGATAACAGCGGCCGCGTATACGCGAGAAAATTAATTATCTCCAAATGAAAATTCATTTCGATAATTTTCCTTTTCCCGTATTTAATTTACTTTGAAAATTTTTCAATTTCAAGCGTTAACCAACGTCGCTGATTACAATCTCCATTTTGTTTCTTCGCTCCAGCTTTTTCCCTTTTCTTTATTAAATTCGCAAGAATTTACAAAGCCTTTCTCTCGTTACTCTTTCTTTTAAATTCTCAAAAAGTATTAAAAGATCCCCCCCTCCCTTCCCCCACCTCGTCTTCCCCAAAAGTCAGAATAAATTATTCAAAAAAATTAACGACACCGTAAGTGGTTCGAGTCAAACTCACGTAACTCGAGCATCCTGAAATTTTCTCGACTATTTTCACACGACGAAAACAAATTTCGTAGCGTGCAGCGAAATTCCGTTACAGAGTCTCCTGATCCTGCCCAGAGCGTCGCGACGCCACTTATCACCTTCGACATAACACTAGTTATCTAAGACGGTGGTAATAACTTTCCACCGAAATAATCGAATAAGATTCCGTAGAGTTTTCTTTGTCGTTTATATAAATTTTTCCTTTTTTTTTGCAACCTATTTTCTCCTTATTTTTCCAATCCCCTTAAATAGTTCAGCTGCACAGAGTCGATGTACCTTGAAAAGTTTTTAATTGAAAAAAAAAAAAAAGAAATCGAAGCCCTTCACGTAATTTCATGACCCCCCCCCCCCCCCTTTCTTTGGTTTAGCGTTAAAAAGTCGTTTCCAAAAAGCAACCATCGATAATCCAGTTCTTTTCCAGCAGACAATTTAAGTTTGCCAGAGAAGTTGAATTGACGTATTTTTCAAAGAGGAACTTCTCAATCGACGGATCCTTCAAGCTCGCCTACTTGTCTATCAAGAAGACGTGGAGCTTTTCTGAATCTCCTACCGTTTCGCAGAATACAATCGTACGTACTTATCCTCACGGTGAGAGCTTTTGAAAAGCTCTCAAAATCATGTAGGTATACGTCCTATGCAAAGCAGTCGGAGCATCTTGTGCTTAAACCAATTTGCCTTGCACCGAGAAAGGGTAGGGTAGGATGTAAGAGCTTTAAAAGAAAAAAAAAAAAAAAAAAATTCCAAGCATAACAGGAACGTAAAAAGCACTCCTGAGCAGCTTTACTTTTCTTGAAAAAACGTATGCAAAGATAAATTTGACAAACTTCCGGTAAACGATATTCATTTATTTTTCACTTTGATCCACATTGCCCACACCGAATTTACGATTCCTTTTAAGGGCTTACAACTTTTCTTTATTCTTCTCAATAAAAGCTCAAAATTTTATTTACACGATTTTGACAGTATATTAAAGGCCTTCTCAACGTTACGTCGTCCTGACTTCGCTCTGAATTTTTTATACGTATATAATCACTTATCCACCCAGTACAAGCATATCGACAGTGCTGACGCGAGGGGCGTCCCGACGCTGACACCTGCTCGACGCGAGCTAAAATATTTCCGAGTGGATAAAAATACTTCGTAATTTCGAGTAAACGCCTGCTAGTGACGTAGTCCTTCGTGCCGAGCATCTGCCAGCGGAGGGTCGCGTGAAAGAATGAAGAAGTCGGCTAAATTTATCGAGGAAAAAAAAGAAAAATAATAAAAGTCAGTCAAAGTACTATTTTATTGGTTAACGTCACTCAATATTACGACCGACGTCTAGCTGCCTTAATGGCAGCAGCCTGACTCACGTCACTTTCGACTTACCATTCGATACTTGTATACATTAATTTTTTTTTTTTTTCCCTATAAATTCCAAATTGTCCAATAAAACAGTAAACTCAAATATCAGCCAAGAAATCGATGCGCTCTTGTGATGGTATTGGAAACGGCATTACCATTTCCAGTGGTTCGTTTATGTCAATTGCTACTTTCGGCAGCTTTTGAAGAAGCTTCAAATTGCAGCAGAGATGCACTCGTGCATCCAGATGCAACTACGTAAGCAAGTCTTAAGCCATTAGATGTATATACATATATATATATAAGTATTTGAGTAGTAAGTCAGAAATATGAAATATGTATAAAATCCATGTACATATGTATTGCGAAATAGCGTGCACGTCTGACTGTACAGGAGAGAGTAGAGAGCATGTAGAAGTGTCAAAAAAATATATATATATATATATATATGAGACGTGAGTGGCGGGAAAATTCAAAGATGAAATATTTCGAATGATATTATTCAGTACAGTATTTTTTTTATTTCGCTCAAAAAAAAAGCCTATTGACTATCTCTCAAAAGGCCGCTAGGGACATTAAAGTTATAGCTGTCCATAATGTAGCGGAATGGAATAGACAATATAGGATATTCGATCGTTTGTATTCTAGAGCGTTGCTAAATTCCCTCGGATATAAATTTGAGAAAAAAAAAACAAAAATTCGATTACAGAAATTGGAAGAGTTCTGCATAAATCGAATAACCATTTTTTTTTGTTTATTTCTTTGCAGCCACGTATTCCTGCTATGGTCTGACGGTATAGGTGGTTATCCTGTAGGACGATCTTTTACCGTATTGTTCCCGTGGTCCACCGTGTATATTAGGTAACCGAAAATTGTAATTGTAAAAGCTTTTAATACGGTTTATCGAAGCATAAATGCACCGACGACGCTTTCGCTGGTTTTAGATCGAAAATTCTCTTCTTCCAGGAATTCCATTTTACGAAGTGGGTATATATATGTGCGGTTTGTTCCACGTGAGAGAATTTCTCATAAAGTGAATTTTGATACGGGCGCTGGACCAATGCTTTACCCCTCTTGAGTTAGGAGATTACCGGGCCTATGGTAATGCAGTATCAGTCCCTTCCTCCGTTATTTTTGATACCCCTAATCGACATATGGGCATTTTGAAAATTTCCTAACCAGACGCGCCAATCTCTGACTTGCAGAATTTTTATTTCTCTACTTATAAATTGAGCACTGATTGCAGCAGCCGCAATATTGAAACAGGCCAGATTGCACCTATTCAGTAGATCGAGGCCGAAACTCGGTTTAGGATTGTAGGGAGCAGATAACAGGTTAGATAGGTAGGTATAGTTATATTTAGTATGGTATTCAGAAACTTAATTAAAAGAATCGTTAATTGCACTGCGTTGCTGCACCATGTCTATTCTAATTGCCATCAGACTTTGACACACAGGTAGTAATCATTTCGTTGGGATTTAGAAAGTAATTGAAAATTTTCATTAACCAGGATACCTCTTTTCGAATGACCGAAGGATTATCGTGGATCTGCAAAAAGTAAAAAAAATGATTCGAAAACTCTATTTATCCTCTTACGTGAAAAAAATCCTAGACTACGGTGCTTTGACTTGGAGTACCGGTGGCTCCGCTTCCTGGTTTGTGCGATGTTCGTCAAAGCGTTAAATGGGAAAAAAAGATTTGCAATTTTATGTAAGTCCATAAAGTCCCTAGGAGTGGGGTCACAGACGTTGGCAGCAGTGTCCTCGGTTAAAAAATAGTGTTTTAATTAAACCTGAGAACGTAGAGCGGGACGTAATATTTTAATAAGTAACAGTATATGTAACTGGTGCTGGTTGAGGTAGAAGTCTGTAGTAAAATGTTAACGAAAAGAAGGAAAAAAAAAGAAAAATTTCTATTAATACTTCATTATTTTTCGGTCTAAAGAGGAAGTGACGTAACGGCCACGAGCTGCCAGGTAAAATTTTTCATTGAGCCGAATAATCTGGTGCATTCCTGATATCCCTACTGGGTGCTGGAAAGCCGAAGGACCAAAGGGGGCCAAAGTGAGAGAGTCCTGAGTAATGGCTGAGACAGGGGCTGAGAATAAGGGTGAAACAGGGAAGGACCGGAGTAAGGGTAAGAGGGCTCTATCGATCGTAAAATTCTAAATGCGTGAGATCCTCCGAATCCTGAATGCTGCTGCTCCTCGCCTTGGCTGTCGGAGTTACGGAATTTGCACAACGCTGTGTATTGTGATTTCAACCCTCAAATCCATCAGTTTCAGCCCGTCCGTAAAGCACCCTGCAAGAGGGGCTGAATTCACGGATCGATAGGAAAGTTGCAGGAGCGTCTAATGACGTTTCAGAAAATATACTCAAAGTGCCTGGGAAACAGTTTGAAAGAGGGTCGAATGAGCTTTTCGTTAAATTGAATTGACATTTTCGTGCTTAATCCAAAAAGCCTCCAGAGACCGAGGCATTCGAACCAGGGAGGAAGAAGCACGGTCACGTGTAGATTATCAAAGCAAATAGTCATTTTCCCTGGACACTCGAAACTCCTGTCTAATAACCTAACTGATTGGCATAAATAATGGATGCGTGGCACAGGGCTTACTGAGTTCGGCGGCTGTTGCTCCCCCGGCGGTAGCCATGGCAACAGGTGGCGAGTCCTCGCAACCCTCTGTAACCTTACCACTTTCCCACCTAGCGTCCCTTGTAGCTTCTTGAGCCTATATAGGAAAGTGGGAGGTATGGATGGTTGGCTGAAAATAGGCCTGGAAATTTCCTGATCAATTACTAACCAGCGCGCTGCCTTTTCTACTTGATAGTTATCTATACGTATATATATATATATATATATATATATATGCACACTGTGCCCTTTTTAGATATGCAGACACATGAGCCCTTAAGTATATGTTTTAAGTTTACGCTCCATTTTAGGGTGCTCATCCACACCTGTATCAGACCCCTGAGACCTTACTCAACTTCCGACAAAGTAACGTCCCACCAGGTCGTTCCGATATACTGATATCATCCATGCTCAAGGAACCTAGGAGACTTCCGTTTCCCGCTGGAATAAGCTCAGGCTAAGCCATTTGGGGGTTTCGAGAGAGGTTCACTTCCCAGAAGGATTTCTGCGCGGACAGGAGAAGCTTCCGTTAAATCTTTCTGGTGCTTTTCGAGCGCCCCTTGAAAGATGCTCGCAAGGCCACCTAGCCATTGAGAAAGCACGGAACTCCGAGCTTGATTCGATTGATTGATTGATTGATGGATCGGCCGGTCGCGATCGATTAATCCCATTGGTACTGTCTGCTCTGCATTGGTCCCTACACTTGGTCCGATCATGTTCCTCCATTATCTTCGGGTCCTCTGAACTCTATTGTATTGCCAGACGAGTAACACCAGCAGCCAGTGGTTACGATGCGCGATTCTCTACGCGGCTTTGTGACGGTAGGTGCAGAGTGCATTTCGCGTCATGGGTAATAGTGCATGCAGACGTGTGCATAAGTGCACTTATATGCAGGTGTCTATGGCAGGGAGTGGAATTATTTTCCTAGTCCTTTCCTACCTACCCCCCCGTATACGGCCCTGATGTTGTACAGGGGTAGGTACTTACGTGGGCGGCTTTAGCTGCGAGAGGGTTGGAATCGTCGCGGGGTGGTTTTCAGAGGCGGCGACGCCTAAAGAGCAGCTCCTCTTTATTGGAGGGTCCTTTTAATTTTCTACTGGTACACTTGGGATAGATAAACTTTTTTTTTTAAGGGATGCAATCAACATTTTATTTTTCTTCAATTACTACGAACGATTCCCTTTCAATTTGGCAGAGCTTTTTTTTTTTTTTTTTTCTTTACCAACGAGCGTCTTCTTTCTCGAGGTCCCAGTGTATTGCATTAAATTATCTGGGACGCAGGGGATGTTTCGGCGAACAGTCAGACCTTCCGTCGATTCTGTTTCTACAATATATATATATTTGTTGGCTTTACTGAAAAAAAGGAGTAATGGCGCTACGATGGCCACCACACACGGCGGAGGGTTGGGCTTTCAGTAAAGTTCCTATCCATTATACGACGAAACGAAATCCTGGGGCCAGTTTGGCAGAGTTCCATCCGCGAAACGTCGAAAGAGAAATAGGGGCGAATGAGCCAACTACCCCTTCTCGTCCCTTTTCCGGTTCTTGTACAGAATCGACCATCCCCTATTCCCTATATGTCGCTTGTTCCTCTGTCATCGCTGGGTGTGGCGCGATCTTGATTATTAACGATCATAATAATTATAGTACGAAAATTCGAGTAGTATGAATTAATTATTTTTGACAGGGTTGACTTTACGAGAGGCAACGAACCCTTCAAATTCATGGGGCTCGCTAACGATATTCCGATAGACATACATATGTCCTGTACAGTGCCTCAATCTCGTTCTATCATTCTTCTTGACTTTTGACCCTCGTTTAGTTTAATCAGAGGGACTACAAAATCCGTCGTGAAAGTTTTGTTTTTTTTTTTAATAGTTTTATCAAAACCCCTCACTTCCGGTCTGAGATAACGAGTGCAATTAATCGGAAGGAACTCTTTGTCTCGTTCGAGTTATCAACCCTTCGTCTTTTACTACCCTTACGTTGCCTTTGGAATTTACAGGACCAAGGACTCTGGTCCCTTAACCTACCCATCTGCTCCTTGAAATATCTCTTTGTTCCCACAGGATATTTCCCTCCTGATTACGAATTACTTTAACGGTGCTGCAAGCCTCCCTACTCAAACTTATTCCCGTGATATGGGGGCGTATTTTACGGGCAGAGCAAGAGAAACGCCAGCACCCTCCTAAGACTTCCGCCATTTTCAGGGCAAAGTTTCCGGCTTGACTCAGTGTGCTCGTAATGTGCGTGGGATCGATAAAACTTCTATATCAAATAAGTTTCCTATTTCTTTTTTATACCTGCAAAAGGAACTTTCTTCCATGACTTTTGCCCTTGTTTATTTTTCACGTTTCTCGTATATATCGATTACGTACATTTTTTACTAGGGGCTGCTTTGTTTATAGGGAATTTTCAATATACACCATGTGCACGGTGAGTCCTGAGAAATAATGCCTGCCGTTACGTATCGTAAAGGGTCGATGCTTCCTCTGTATAAATACAGGTAGACTGATAAAGCCATACGAGCGAAAAAGGGCAGTTTGTTTGATGTTCGCATTCGATGCTTTGAAACTGCCGGTCAAGCGGGACAGGGATGACCACGTGCTGCGCGAGGGTATAAATAAGTAATTGAAAACTGCTGGACGCTAATTGACTGACCGGAAAATAATTTGTCAGGATAAAATGCCACGTAGAAGAGGATCAGAGGGTGAAAAGTGTAGGAGTCAAATAAAATGGATCAACTAATATTCGATTCTCATCAATCGGCTTTGGTTTACCATTTTTTTCCATCCTTCTTTTTTTTTTTTCGTGGAATATTTAAAGTTCCCCCACCACTTGACCGATGGGTTTGTTCGGGTAATCAAAGTCCGCAGGGAAGCCCCGATTAACGCGTCCATAAATTTTATTTTGAATTCAAAATTCCTGGCAAATAAAAATATTGTCTTTTTTTTTTTTTTAACCATTTTCCAAACACTCGTTCGCGCCCGACGCATGTATATTCAAGGTATGAATTAAAATCTGTTGGAATACAGATTTATGGCAACTGTACCAATTGGATCCAGTGTAAATCTTTGCTCTTAATCAAGACAACGGAAAGTTCGGAATCGCTTAAGAATTATATATATTCAGTGATGCGTCGGTAAGCACGAGTGGATTTCGTGAAAATTGTTACTACTGCTGTGTCCATCCTTGTCTTACTTATGTAAATACCGATAAGTCCGTCTCTCTCGCACTTGCAGGAGGTATAGGAAATTCGAAAAATTCTAACCTCTCCCTTCCCTTCTTTTTTTCCTTCTCGAATTTCACCTGTTACGGACCTCTCGCATTTTACATCTTCTGCAGGAATTTTCTACGAGCATCAATATAATCTGTCCTTTGAACGTAATTGGTATTTGTACAATAACACATTGTATTTTGACAAGTTTGATTGGTACGATTGATCTCGATAGCCCCATTATCCCATTCCCAGTTAACGCGTCCCATGTGGGAAATTATATAGCTTAGTAATATGTGAATCCTTTATAGTTCTGTCGTTCGGTCTCTTGGCGTTTGATTTTTTTTCTAAACTTTTTATAAGGCCAACCCCCCACTCTTACACGGGTTTCTGGATTTGTCCTGGAAAATAAAAAGTCAGGCAACGTAATAACGAAACCACTAAACGGAATTGCAATGAAACACGCATACGTGGAATTACGTGACGTATGTGAAAAGGATGGGCTGGTTTGACGGGATCTGTTTGTGTTTAATCAGAATGAAAATGGAGGCCAAACTGAATTTCCCATCTTGCCACACATAACGAGGTTCGCATACGATACAGGATTACGTATTAAGGCTCATATGCCGGAGATCAATATTTCCCTAACATGCCATTACATTCTTGTGTACATAACGTATGGTACGTACGTTCTGTTTATCACTGCCAGATTTGACGTTTCGAACGAGAATATCTTATCGTCATTCTGTTATCTATATAATAAAAATATTTTCTTTATTTCATATAAACAATCTCATATTCAACGTTATTGATCTTCGTTGTATTCATTATCGATTTGTGTTTCAGCTTTAAACTCGGCGTTAACTTATCAACCCTTACGTAATTACGTAAGCATTATTTACGAGGACGTTACGTGAAACTACGAGTTGCTGTTATCACGATATTCGAGTGATGAGCGAGTGCTCGAAATTTATCACTTGATCTACATCGAAACCGGAATGCTTCGTTATTCATAGGACTAGATGATATTTATTAGATAATCCTATACTCGTGTCTAGTACATAATTCATTGTTCTATAGGACATATTCGATTATCTATACAGATTGTTCGGTACATCTTTTTTGCTTGTCTGTCTCCTTTCTTTCGCACGGACAATCCCATGTAATTTGTATAGCCGTAATAAATGTTAAATAAATAAATAATAGATTGTAAAATAATAGAGATAACTGTATCACTATTCTTTTTTATTTCTAGCAAAATTTTAATTTTCCCTAAAGGCTGTTGGCGTTGAAATGAATTTTGACGTATTTCACAGATGCAAAAATCTTGATGGACGTGGTTAAATCTTTTTAAAAATTTCCCAGTCTAGACAAAGAATTCCCGAATGAAAATCGTCCCGGCAATCCTTTGAAATGTCAAAGTAGAATTTGAAGACTGGAAGTTCTTACTAAGGGAACGATCAATGTCCAATTTATCATCCCACCTCAAGAAAGACGCTCCAGATACGACGCCGACGCTGCGGAGACGTCCGATCATCGAACAATTAGGACTTTGTCGTCGTGGACAGTCACCCCCTTCAGTTGTAGTATAGAGATGCCCCATAGGTTTTTTTTTTACAAGATTTCCACCCCCTGCGAAATGAAACCCCCATAACTTCATGCTTGCCGTAATTAGGAGCACGTGACATTCTGTAACATCCCCTAAAGATCCATTAACGTAATAATCTAATATTGAGCCTCCAAGGGTAGTCTGAGCATCCCTTAAAATCGACCATTGTTCGAAGAACAAAAGTTTTGCAGGTTTGAAACGGGTATTGAAACCTGAGTTACGATTGTTTAACCCAGGTTCCACCCTTCCTCTACTTTCCACCCCTTCATCCCCTACACACGCGATATATCTCACAGAACACACAGTCACGCAACCATCTGTCTGATATTTCTGTTTGTACAAAAGGAAAGCATCGCGAGTGACACGAGCCTCCGTAAATTTATTAGGGGTTGCTGTGCCGAAAGGCAGAATTTTCAGGGGTCAGGTTGGTACATACGTAAGTACCTATATGACCAAGGACAAAAATAGCAGAGGATATGGGTTAAAGAGAGAAGAAAAAAAAAGTTCATCCTTTGTACAATTAACCCGCGTTTTAATTCGCACCAGGAAGTAAGGGTAGTGGCGTCGCGACGCCAATTACAAAGACCGAAACTCTTTCAGACCACAAGTACAGTTACAGAATGACACCCGTCAAGCGGCACTGAGGTTGGGATTTTTTTAAACTAAAAAAAGAAAATGTACTTTTCCACCATTTTTGGATCCTTTTTTTTCAGTTTTTTGAACCCCATGGTGACAGAATTTTATGCCACGTTACCCACTTTATTATACATATATATTTCACTGTACCGAATACTAAGACTATGGTTTCCCTTACGAATAGTGCTCGAGCGAGACTTCAGATTGATCCACTCACGTGATAACCTGTTATCACGTATCCGGAGTAACGAAATTTTTATACAAATAAGATAGCCAAGAGAGTCAAGTGGAAGTCGAGGACAAGATGAGCGAATAAAGTGTCGACGTGGACCAAGTGGAAGTGGAGATAGGTTATAAAGTGGTTATCCTAGAGGAGCCGGAAGTGAGAGGACGAGAGTTGCTGACTGGTCTGAAAAATTAATGGGTCGAGTGTCCGGATATATCCTGACTCTGTTATTACGTGAACGTGGCTGTTATCGAATGTCTTCATTTAAATGAATTTCCCTGCAGCGTGCGAAGCCAACGTGGTCCATTCGTCATTTTGGCGAAACGACCTCATAAAATCGAAATGCATCCCCGAACGTTATCCGCGCCGACTTTCATCCGGTGTTATCGTTGATTTCGTAGCTGCAGTGTCGACGCTCGGGGCTGTTGCTCGTCACATTCTTTTTTTCAACCCTTTTATTTTATGCTTCCTCTTTCTACACTTTTCTCATCTTACCCACGTCATATCACGGGATGCTGCCATCGTTATCACCACCTTCCCCTTATACTCATTTTCTCCACCAGCGGTTATCTGCTATGTCTTTTTCACGACGTTCTCCTGGACATTCTGTATGGATCCATACGTGGCACATACATATATCGAGAAACAAATAAAATAATGAATTTGACAAGAGGTGGATGCTGCGAATGGAATTCCTAATTCAAGATGGCGTATGCCTCTTGTTCGAGATATAGATTAAATAAAGTATAGATTAGATGTGATTATTAGCTTTACGTTAAAGCCGCATCTATTGCTTATAAGAGTAGGAATTTATAGCTGAAAGAAGGTTCGTTGGATTATGGTCAGATAAGGTCTACCGAAGCTTCCCGAGGGTTACCGATGATTCACGAGGTAGCAGGTTGGCTTGAGGTAAAAAAAAAAAATGTTGCTTGGGAAATTATAATTTGGATCTTGTAGAAGTAATCGTAAAGATAACACCTAAAGTCTCGGAGCTCCTGATAATGAACTTTACGAGCATTATGAACTCCCTGTGTATATATGTGGTATAAACGATGCCAGTATGACGTAAGAGGGAACTTTCCGAAAAAAAAAAAAAAAAAATAACTTTACTTTTTACTCCAGCAAACTCAAAGCATTGCTCCTCCGGTGCCCATACTGTTCTCAGGATGTACCTGCTACTTTGTGGTTTGAAAAGACTTCCGGTATATATATATATGTATATACGTGCATTTACTTCCGTACCTATATCCAACACGTGAGATATACCCTGCGTATATTATGGCTGTAATTTTCTTTTCCACGAAGGAGAAAAGAGATACATTTCCAGCATCCAGTTACACTTCTTATCAACGTATTCTTCGACCGTTTGAGCTACAGAAGTTAAACCGGAAGTTGTTGCCGGATAAAATTTCACGAATCCGGCCAAGTTGTATGTATGATTTGCCATTGTTATTCGATGTACTAAGATTTAGCTACCAATCGCGAAGGGGATGACTTTTCTTTGACCTCGAATCTTATTCGAGGGTTGATCAGGTTTTTCTGGGGATGGACGAAGGGTGAGGGTTTGAGATTTTTTTCGATAAGAAGGGATGGAGAATCGTATTAATTTTATGGCTACAGATTCTAAAAGGGATCCGTCCGAACTGATAGGATTAATAGAGGGGGGTGGCAATTCGAAGGTAATTAGAAAGGTTTGATCGATTTCTGGGGATATCGATCTAGGTCCCTTGGTCGCTGAAAGCTATTCCCAAATGTCATCTTTGACAGATCACCTAGATCCCATCTCTTAATGACCACAGCCCCTGTAGCCACAGCAGCCCGTTTGTCTCTTCCAGCCGAACTCTACCCTAAACTCAGTCTCAACTTTAACCCCTTATCTTCTTGCCCACCTTAGTTTTATGGGCAGACAGGAGGACGCTTTAGTTAAAAAGCTACATACAGATTACTTGATTACATTGTGAGCTCAAGTTTCTCGGGCGACTATCCTCGTGGCGGGGGGGGGGGGGAATTCACAAAAACTGTAACTCAAAGGATGACGAAGATCAGGGGCTGGGTGGGGGGGGGGGGGGGAAGGCATGAGAAAGTTTGAAATAAAAATAAGAAAAAAATAATAAATAAACTTTTTATTCTCGAAACTGGTCCAACGTCCTGGTTGACGTTAGAATGACATTGTCAGCCGGAAATTAGGGCGTGATTAAAGATCTAAGGGAATTAGGATTTCATGATATCGATGCACCACCGTGCATATAAGAAATCATGTAGGACGCGCAGCATCCGTACATTGGGTCCATGAATAGAAAAGTTCATTCCCATATTCGTCCTGGATTCTGGGACAGGAATAAAGTGTCGATGGCGGGAGGATGCATTTGAAATTATTTTCAAACTCGTGGATCATTAGGGGGTTGGAGGATACATGGGGGTCAGAGTTATAGGACGTATATTATTCGGGAAGAAAAGCGCATTTCTCGTAACAGGATACACATAGGGTTTACAAGATCTTCGAATAGAAATACCCAGAGAATAGGGGATGCTACCCTTAGATAGTCTTTACGGTCTAGTGTAAAGGGTACGGGGTGCCTTTCGTAGGATCGATTTTTTCCTTTTTTCTTTTACCCCCCCCCCCACACTCCCCTCCTTTTTCTTTCTTATTCCCACGCAATTCCGCTTTCATCCCCTCAAATCCTTCGGGCACGTAACCAGAGTCCCCTCTTTGGTTTTTCATGCTTTCTGCACGGAATTTCAGCGATTCGCTTCTCTTACTGCAATTCCTGCTTACGGTTCCCGCTTCGTCTACTCCACGTACGTAGCTTCGAGTTTCCGGAACATTGACCAATGCTATTGCCGCGACAATGTTACGTTTTCTTTTTGGCTTTTTCAGGAATTTTCCAAACGGTGGAGGGTCAGGTGTTTGCGGTTCTTAGGTGGGTCAGAGTCTCTTGCTCTTACAGTTCAATTTGGTTTTTGGTTTGAAGATTAATTTTTTTTGTATGAATTTTTTTTTGCACTTATGTCTTCGATCCTTACTCATTTATCGGATATTCGATTTCGCGTGGATTTATGTAAATTTGAAAGGTTGTAATCAATGACAAAAAAATAAACTAGGATACTTCTTCTTTTTTTTTATTCCACGTAAATTTTTTTCTCTACTGATCTTGTGGGTCCATCGCTATGGGGCTGATGTTATTCAAGACACACTGTAAAGGGATCATCCTGTATTTTCGTATATCTGACGACTGTAAAAAAAAACCTTAAGCGAAAGTTGAGCAACTTTCCCTGTTTTGCGAATATATCTAATAAAAATTGTCACCGAAGCTTTGGTAGTTAGAATGGCAGATCCTGTCGACAAGTCAAATCCCAAAGTCTCGTGGGAAGATGCTCACGGCTCTACCAAAGGACTTTCCCACTTTGATAGTGATTTACAAAAAATAGGGGACGAGCGTGCATAAGATAAAACCGAATCTGGTCCATGTGCTCGATTTCAAAATCTCCCAAGGTAAGGAGACCAGTGAGTATCTATAAAGAACCTGGTACAGGCATTCGAGTGGGTACAGACAGATATTCGCTAAGGGATGATGGCGTCGTGCCAAAATCTAACCGAGGTAGATAGAAAGTAAGCAGGGCAGCCAACCTATCAGGCAGAAGCACACGTAGCAGGTTTTGATAATTTTCGATCGATCATCCTGACAGATTTCTCATTCGCGCCCGAGAGGATTTGGAGACAAGACATGGAAAAAAAAAAAAAAAACTTTGCAAATTCTCAAAATCATTTTTTACAATCAAAATGTCAGACGAATCTGCGAGATATATTTTACATATTTTTTAATTTCCTTCCCTTCGAGCTTTTCCCCATTTTATTTCACAAAACCGATCGCGCATCTCTGTCGGCCGGAGTCTGTTCATATCATGGGGGGTGTTAATTGCAAGTGAGAAAGGGAGTTTTTATTTTTTTTCCCTCAAGATGAATAGGGGTGGAATATTCGCCGAGTCAACCACTTTAAAGAAATTTTATTTTTGGGGGATGATGACCCAGAAGATTCCGTCGACCTCGCCACCCACCTCACTCTGCACCCCCGTCCAAGCGATGCTCTGCCAATCTTCGTCGATGGGGGATGAAGAGGCTGGCATCCCCTTTCGAAAGCTACCCCTGCTGGTGGTGACCTACCCGGGGACTTAATGCTTCACTGAATTTATATCGAAGCTCCGGCGGCTGCGAGATGGACGCTCGTGAGAGTCCGCAGCATCCCTTCGTTTTCGAAGTTTCTTACGAAGAAGCTTTTTGTATCTCAACAGGAAAGAAATTGCCTCGAAGCTAGCGAAAAGATTTGGGAATTTTGTTTGGTGCGATTATCTTTATCTTTTTATCTCTCGAGTCCCTTTCTAGTTTTCTTTTCTTACACGATCCCTGATAACGATGTTAAGGTTATCTCGTGGTCAATGGGTGGATTACGTGAGCGAGCTCGAAAATTTCAACTGCTTAGATTCTAAATCCTCCCTCCATACTGGGATCAGTTTAAAACTTTTCTGGATTCCGTATAGCAATTCGCGAATCCCAGTTTGCAAATTCTCAGGATATCGTTATGGCGCAGTGGCCTTGCTTGTCAAGCCCTATATAACGTGTATATATATGTATATGTATAGTCTTTGACCCAGGAAAGAGTTCACAGGCGTTTACTTTCTAACACGGCCATTGTCGAATATCCTGATCCCTTCCACCGGTGTACTTGCAATTCTGGCTAAATGCCATCATCGCGAATTCCAACGCTTATTGGACGTGCATTCTGCAGATATCGCCGATTACGTGTCTGCCACTCTCGGAAAACTCTCTAATTTTCAGAAATCCAATTCGCCGCCTGAATCTATACACAGTCGCAATGTAATCTCTACCGTATCCAGTAAATGCAACCTGATACCCAGTTACATACGTACGTTATTTATTTTTGCATTTTGGATGCATCTTGCTTAAATTCTTTTACAGTTAAAACAACGTTGTTTTTACTTACCTGAAAAAAAAAAAATTTTTTTAACCGTACGTTTATTACGGCAGTGATCAACAATAATTTGGGATTATTAAATCCTTTGAAATTATTCAATTTTTATGTCACTCGCTACCTGTCGGCGTTCCTAAAAGCAATGAGAATATCCATCAATCCTCATACCCGTTCGCACTCACCCTCGTGTGTTAATAAAATAAAAAAAAAAAGTATATCACAGGTAATGGAAAGTGAGGTAGAGAGAGAGAGAAAGCGACCGATAGATAAGTATATAGTGGAGGCTATAATCACCCTTGGGAATTTTATACTGGGCTATTTTAATTATTCCCTAAGGGCTGCCTAACCGAGCGTTGACATGGAAATAGTCCTTAAACTATATCTAAAGGGCTTGGAGGTTATGTTGCTCTTTAGCGTTTGTCAAGTTACTTCGACTAGAGTATACACAAGTATGTAGGACTATTCTCTATGGGGTATCTCTCATAGGAAACAAGCAGCTGTAGGTAAATTCAGTATTATTGCCTGGCTGTATTCGAACGTACTGTCACGTTGGCTATAGTAAATTCGAGCTAATACGAGCGAAGAAAAATATATCAAAAAGATAATAATTTATGTTTGAGTATTAGTTCGAGTCGATATTTTCTTTTTCGTTTCTTTTCGAGGAAAAGGTAAAAAAAAAAAGTTTCACAAGCTACTGACGAAAACAAAGATCCTCCCCTAACGGATGTACCGGAAATTATGCTTTTCGTTGGCTCGGAATTTCCGTGGAGTCGGAGACTCAAGTTTTGGAAATACTCAAAGTCCGAGTCGAACGTCTTGGCTGAATAATTTATCTGGCAGGGAGACACATTATTATTTGAGGTAAGGTCGGTACGAAGCTACAGCCTGTTCGAGCTAACACGAAGGGTGAAAATTCTCATCCATCATGACGAATAGACGCTGTAGCTTTTTTTTCTTTACACCCTTTATTCTGTCTTTGAATTTTGACTGCGATGGCTCCTTCACGCCTGTGTTGGTGCATATGTATATATATATTTGCGACAAAGGACACGGGTTTATCAATACGTAGCACGTTACGACAGAGTCACCCTGTGGATATCAGGGAGGAATGCGGTAAGCCAGCGATAAGCTAATCGGCAACTTCCTCCTCGTTGAACTGGGACTCGCTTCCATTTTGATTTATAATACTGGCAAAAGCGATTCGAGAATTCGCTTGGGATAAGGAGATATTCTATAGGGGGGGGGGGGGGGGGGCGGGACGATTCGTAAGTCTCAACCATAAGGAAGTCTGTAAGGCATCGTTCTCATTAGCGAGATATA
>JASANN010000206.1:44956-140005 GCA_031762395.1 Calameuta pygmaea | reverse complement strand
GTAGACCCAGTGTATGAGGTCTGAATAAATTGATAATAAAATATTATATAATTTCTAATGATCACGTCGCCAAGAAGACTGAGGTATCAGACTGAACAGGAGATTTCGGTATACCCAGTGTATGAGGTCTGAATAAATTGATAATAAAGTATTATATAATTTCTAATGATCACGTCGCCAAGAAGACTGAGGTATCAGACTGACCTGGAGATTCCGGTAGACCCAGTGTATGAGGTCTGAATAAATTGATAATAAAATATTATATAATTTCTAATGATCACGTCGCCAACAAGACTGAGGTATCAGACTGACCTGGAGATTCCAGTAGACCCAGTGTATGAGGTCTGAATAAATTGATAATAAAATATTATATAATTTCTAATGATCACGTCGCCAACAAGACTGAGGTATCAGACTGACCTGGAGATTCCGGTAGACCCAGTGTATGAGGTCTGAATAAATTGATAATAAAATATAATATAATTTCAAACCATCCTTTACTGTTACATTTAATACGTGTTATCGGAATAGAAAAAAAGTCACCGTAAGATACTTCAGCTTTAAGGACACAAAGTGTCAGGTGGGAATTGATTATTATGAGAGTCGTAGACTGTTATGAATTTTATGGCCGAGCGACTTTAGGTAGTTTCTTTTATGTTCCCTTATAGGTTGGCTAATGGGAATTTGGGAAATTTTTATTTGCTTCCAATATACGTTTCCCATTAGACAACAATAAACGTATTATTTATGATAGCATCGTGATTGAACCTCCTGCCCATTTATTTTTCTTATTAATAAAAAAGACGTGTTTTCAAGTATAAAGGAGATAGAACTTTTTTTTTTCTTTATTCTTTAATCAGAAAGTAACTAGCACTTTGTGTTACGCTGAGATGATAGTGAAACAGCGACTGATAATTTTATCGGTTTTCAAGATTGTAAGAGATTACGAGGGGGGCGGGTCTAGGAAATTTTTAGGACTCGACCCACAGGGCAACTTCAATTTATTAAAGACGTATTAGCGAAGCTCGGTCGTTTACGCTGCCAGAACTTTATCTTGGCTGTCGATGAGAAAGTTTCTTGAATGTAAATTCAAGATAAGAAGAAAAGAGAAAATATGAAGATTCTGATCGTTTAGTCTTTCAAGGAAAAATCCTCGAGGGTGAGTCATGGTAAAGAAGGGTTGAAAGCTCCGGATTCCGTAGCTCGAAGCTGAGCGAAACTACCTCCTGTAAAATCAGCTTGAACCCTTAAGGGTTTTACTTGAAAATATCACTTGAGCTTTGCAAGTGTTGCAAAGACTCGGAGGGGGAGGGGAATGGGTGAAAAAGTCAGAGCTTTTGAATCGGTCCCGTTATGAGATCTGGTTAGTCCAATATTTTGGACTCTACCTATCGAAATAGGATTTATAATGAAAATTTATGGCGAAAGCGTCGCGACGCCACTAGACGCTGTTTTCTCGGTAGCTTTATACGGGGTTCAGCGTCCTCGTTACAGCCGTTAAACCACACAGTGTAAATTTGTCTGGGTTAGGTTAACCGTGTTTATTACTTGGATCAGTCATATAGCTATGACGTCATTGCGTAGCTATAGATATAGATAGAGTCAAAAGTATTTACAAAGTGCGTATGAGGTTAAGTATGCAAGTCGTCGGTGCAGTAAGAATATTTGGGCGTAATATTTGAGTGATATAACGTCGAAGTTTGGAAGTCCAAAGGGAAAGGGGAGGGACGGGAGTGAAAATAGAGAAATACAGAACGATAAAGTCCTCGTGAGGAAAACCGCGGGAGACTGGAGTATCCTTGAAATTGAATTTGTGGAAAGCTGCCAAACATGTTCGGATCTTTTTGTTGGGTCGTGATAACAGCTTTTCGCGACTTGTACTGTTTATCGATTCTCGTAGGTGATATCACGGAAGAATCGTACGGCTGTTACCGTGTCGAAGGCATGTGAAACGTCGAGGAAGAACTTTGGATAGCCATTGGGACCATTTACGTTTTTTTTGTTTTTTTTTTCATTAACATGGAGTCGATTAAGTTTAATTTTTTTATGGGCTTTCACCAGGTACGTGTATATTAGCTGTGGTTGCAGCGTCCAGAAGACCGATAAAACTTTTTCAATAGAAATGCTCGAGGAAATTTTTTTTTTCTCGTTGCTCACTTTTTTTCTCTTCTTTCTCCGAGAGCGATTCGTTAACGAGGTACGAATTTTTCTTTTTACACTTTTTCATTCTCTTACGCTGTAATGCACTCTCGCTGTAGTACAGTCTTCTCGAATCTACATTTTTCATTCACTCGGACGATACCCATTGTGCATACTGGATAGGTGCGGCCCTGAATTTTATATTTTACCAAATGGAAATTTACGGTTGTTTCAGAGGAGAATCGAAAATCTCGAGAACAACACGGTAAGTTTCAAGAGCAACCTGAGTAATTTGGCAAATTTGTTAAAACTTTTGAATCTGGCCTCTACTCAATGACCCACGTTTCACTCGGCTGAACTTTGAACTCGTAAAATTGATCCCTCTACCCAGCCTTTGGTACTCGCACGAAAATACGAAAATGTTTGAAGAATTTAAAAATTTCTAAAATGTCACAGATCCTATAATAAATAATCGACTTTTATATCCTAAAAGTTCGAAAATAAAAAAAAAAAGGAGCAAAAATTTTACCCAAGACTCACGGGCCTATGCGATTTATCGCTGATAAATGTCTCGAACCCAAAAGTGACCATCAGCATCCGCGAGATAACCTGATTTTGCACAACCCTTTTCAAATTGTCGAAAGTTACCGGCAGAAACCCTGTATCCAGCCAAGCCCTTCTTTCAGCCAATCCTGGCCAATCTTGCGATGTCCGTCATCCAGCCACCCTAAGATCCATAAGGGTCCATTCTTGCCGATTAGCCCTCCGAACGCTCTAAACCAATCCCGGCTGCCTGACCGAGTTAGACAGACCCACTTCGACATAACAGATCTTCGAAACATGAGAAGAATAATCTTGCCAAAGTTTTCGTGGCTCCTGTGGGATGCTGCACTCATCCTTTCGGTCCAGTTTCAGGATAACAAAGAAATTCTACCGTAACGCGTACAATTTTTCTTTTTTATCTCAAGCTACATATTTTCCATATCATCCACACTGAATCATACGTGCAACCTGCATACGTATATGAATATGACGTAATTGCAATATGCACCAATTTTACAAATGTCCTCCCCGAAGCGTTTCATGACACGGAACCTGCTCGCTGTGCTTGTCCAATTATCAAAATAGAATCTTCATCCTCTCGCTATTGCTAATGGAATTTACGTTGATTCCTGGATTACGTCAAATTGGATTCGCGTAAATTTCTATCACCAAGATTTTCAAACGCTAATGGATCCTCGTTTCGAGTATTTTCGAGTATCGAATGAAACGATTCCTACTGGCTCGTACGTATCCTCGAAAACTTCACACGTACATACATATGTGTAACTGAAATCAAGCCAGTGCTCGACGATGCACGTAAAGTGCACGTTACAAAATGCAACTGCACTATTCTCGCCGGGAGTGACGAAGCCAAGCGTAACCGGACCGCAAAAAAAAAAATAGACCAACAAAACGATATATACTCATGGAAATCGGTCGAAAAGTGTTAGACTGCATTTTTCGAGCGATGCATCGCGACCTGCACTTTTGCCATATAATTTTTCATTAATCTGCAGCAGCCCTAAAGTTCACGTAAAGCAATTCGCAATTGTGGAAAAATATTACAAAAAATACGTTCCCTTGTGCAATTCTTTTTAATTGCACGTGTTATCCAATTCAATGCAAATTTTCTGCATAATTATGCATTAACTCATTAATAATAATTAAACTAACGTCATAGAGTCCAATCAGTGACAGGATCATTTTGCGTTTCAAAGTACTTCGAGTATTGCATATGCAGTCTCGTTAAAAGTGTCACACGCACATGACGCGGATGACACCTCACAGACACAGCAAGCACACACGCACACATACACAATTTCTATTGACGCCTCGTTCGGCCCTGTCACCGTTTAATGTCTTTAAATATTCAATTATATATTGCAGATGCTATTTTTAGACTCCGTTAAGATATTCAACAGCAGTCGATTTTATGTCCCTGATTAGAAATTATTCTTCGTGGCTGACCTTGAAAATTCTAAAAGCATTTATTACACAATGGCTTTGTGACCTATGCAAATTTTATAATGACTCCCTATATATACACTTCGATAATGAAATTTTCAGTATGCTAATTCCAATCTACGTCACGAGGCTCAAGACACCATAGCTACGTTTTCACAACGTTATACGCTGCATCCTCGTAAGGGCGACTCCACACCGTAACGTTATTGCACGCAGAAAATTTAAACGGGTTACAGTAGAAGAAGTGGGTGGAAAAAGCTCGTAAAGTCGAGCGAATTCTGGAATACGAATGGGGCGATATGCTCGTTACGATTTATCAGTTTAACAAGGGAAAATATTTAAGTATTCTTTTTTTTTTCATTCTATTATTTTTCTTTCGTTCGCAAACGCCTCATTTACCAGGGAAATAGAGTTTTCGGTAACGCAGACCGAAACGCGCGTTGAATCTGTCATCTGTTGGCGAATTGAAAAATAAGCTTGAGGCACTTTTTTCTTTTTTTATGCTACTTTAATATCGAAGAAAAGATTTGGAATTTGATACGAAAAATACTAGGGAATTTTTGACGATACCGGAAGTCTTGATTGTTATTAATGCACGGGTATTACTATTTTGGAATAACTTTTGAATTAATCGAACGATTCATTCGTATTATCGTGTAATTGGGAAGTTTACGTGCGAATACAAAAAATGAAACCAAAAAGTGGATATATGAAATTCTATGGAAATTTGACCAACTATGGAGACTGGATGCTGTGGTACATATTGATAAATCAATTTTTCGAGTAATCCAGTTTAATTGTAATTTTGATCTTTACTCACGAGATTTAATGGAAGCAAACGCGTGGCGAAGTCTGCGTTAACGTAGAGGAACGATTTTCCGGCTTGAGCTTCTTTCACACTTCGTCCCACAGTCCAACAGTAGTGCGATTCGAGTGATTAGGTAGTTGAAACAATTTGTTAAAAAAAAAAAAAAAGAAACTAGAAACCGACTAATTAAGAAAAACCAATCGTAACGATTTTTCCGTAAGTTACCGATTTTAAAAAATTTTTATTTTTTTTTCTTTATTTTTTCAACCTCATATCTTTCGATAAAGTGCGTGCGAGTGCGTGTCGGGGCGCGGACTGAGCGAAGGAGAGAATCTCGTCTACGTTTTCCACCCTGGCGTCCCACCAACCCTGGCTACCCCTGGGCGTCCCGACGCTTCACGTCCCGCCGTCAGCGCCAACGCCCTTGCGCACTGGAATCCTTGACGTCCTTCGCACCATACGGGATTCCGATGCTCTTCCCCCTTTTTTTTATCTTTTTTGTTTTGTTACCTATATAAAATTCCACTTCCTTCTTTTAACCGACCCACTTCGATTCTTACTTTCTTTTTTTGGATTTTCGAATTTTAATATACTTTCTTTTGGATATTTTTGTTATTTCAATTTCTGCAACGCGTTGCTCAGGGGGTGCAGCAAATTACGTCTGTACCGGTTTATTTGTTTGTACGGGAGATATCGGTGGCTCAGAGATAACGTATTACTTTTTATTTTGGGTTTTCTTTCTCTTTCTTTTTTTTTTGTTCGGAAAAACAATTTTGCGACTAGAATTGATGCGATTGTTCAAAAGCTGAGAGTGTGCCGAGTTGTGGTATCAGTCACTCGGAAATCGATCCCGCGAGAGTATCTCTGTTGTTTCATGTCCCTCTGGGTCATTATTTAAATTTTGATTTTAACCAGAAAACCGGGAAAATATGTAAATCGTCCAACTTTTCCCTGTTCTTGGCTGTAGCAACTGCGAAACCTCAGAGAAAAAAGAGAAGAGAAGAATATTCTGACGTATCTTGGACGATGTCCCGAAGGTGAACCAAAAAAAATTGTACCACCCGGTAGAAACTGAAATTTCATACGCGCGACAAAGGCAAATTTAATACGTAAAATTAAAAGCTATTTTCATTTTTCTCATTTTTTTTTGGTTCACGTTGTATTTCTTTTTTCTTTTCATACACTCACGTAATATGTCAGCATTCTTTTCAATTCGAACACCGCGTATACCTCCATTATATTTCATGCTGTCACAAAGCTTTTCGTCTCGACGATTCTTTGATCTTGACAGGTAAATTATATCCTGTCTCCTTTTTACATATACAGTGCATCACATAACCATTTACTTTGTAATGGCCGACACACGGTATACCAGCTTTTCACGTATAAACAAATCGCTTATAAAAAGCAGATCAATTAAAATCCTTATGGATTTTACAGCACGCTTAAAAGTTCTTTGAACGAAAATTCAGACCGGTTGGTCCATACATTAGCACGTGTACGGATGCTGAGGCTAATTAAAAGTTTTTCACTGGAGAGCTCGAGTTTGTCAAATAAAATGCGTGAGAACGTCATAAAACGTCCATTGAAAATCCGACCAACTGAAGTTGGACGCGATTCTCTTAATTGAGTCATTAATCAAATTCAAGAATGTGAACCTACCGGTAAACTTAAATTTTTTTTTTAATAACACCAAACTTCTCTCACTCACGAAATCACCGACTTGCAGCCAACTTCAGCTGATACGTTTGCCATATATTACAATTTTGGATTCCATGTGTATGTGTACCAAGTACTACAATGCATTCGAGTCAAATCGATTCTCCATTTTAGGAAACGCAAACTATACCTTTCCGAGTCACTCGTTTCTCTGTGTCTACGTATACCAGGTAAAAAGAAGAAAAGAAAAAAAAATTGCACGGATTTTATCAAAGGGTTGCTCAAGGGGTAAAGTCTGCCGGGATTGAAATGTAATTTTACTATCAGGTCTGCCAATTATTTACATTCTGAAATTATTAATGTTACTTCTATAGATTTCATCTGTCATTTTGGGGTTGTGTGTGTTACCGATTTCCTACTACCCCCCCTCCCCCCCCCCTCCGGGCTCACTTCTTGTCACAGTATCAGACCTGTATGTATAATGGACTGAATTAATTAGTCAGACAGAAATGACTCATCTACTGCTATAGAATTTGTAGTCCTGCTATCTGTACATGTTAAAGCGAACCCTTAGCCCCTTCACACTTTCCCGCTAAGCTTGCAGCTTTCAGTTACATCCGTTCACGGTTAATGGAATTAACCATCCAGGTCGAGGGAGATTTCAATCTTAATTATCGAGCTTAGGTCCTCCCGTGATCAGCTCTTGTACTCGGTACATTTGCAATAGCGCGAAACTTTCTTTAATATTCATTTATAACGTAGTCGCCTGCCCTGGCGGTTTTTTGAGATTACTTAATTTTTTTTGTTTCATCCCCACAGAACCCTACCCAGATCGAACGATTAATCTTCCTCGGGCCACTGCGTATCGCGTGAATACGAGAATGAAAAATTATTAAATAAAGTTAAATATTTGTTTGACCATCTTCCGTCGTTTTAAATTAATTTACGGATGAGAGTTGATTAAGAAATTTTTTTTTTGCAAATTTTGGCCATTTATAAAATTTTAGAACTTTTACTTACTGCACATATTCTTATTGCTATGCGTCTAATAAATTGGTAATTTGAATTCTCGAAGAGCAGCTTGCCTGACAGTGTAAGCAATAAGGTACTCGTTGTGCCACGTGACGTCGAGAGGAATAAGGGTTGGTACTGAGATAACCGTAGAAAGGTAAGTGTGAAAAGACAGGGGGGGGGGGGGTTGCAATTTTCCTACAAGCAAAAAGCGTCTAAAATAGTCTGAGAGGTTGTAACTTTCGTTGGAATGAATTGTTAGGGTGAGAAAATGGGCAAGGGTGAAATAGAGGGTTGGCAATGCTTTAATCAAATTGGTTAAACGAATGGAATATTCTTGAATGACAACTAAACGTACTGACAGACGTCTGCGACTTGCTTCGCTTGGCAAATACCTACGTGGCCTACTGTGGGATCTTTATATAGAAAGAGAACTGACTGTCTTGAGGGTAGCAAGGGGGGGGGGGGGGAGAAGGGTGCGAGACTGGAAGGGTTGAAACTTTCGAACGGAAACAGTTAGCGGCAAGCATGTCTTGAATTGGGACTGTAGTTATATCTGAGAATCTCTCGAGTTATATTGGATTTTAATTTAACTTTGACAAAATGTCTCTTGCTGGATATTTGTACATACTAATTGTCTTGATTAACATCTCCCTGATATTTTTCACGCCGATAACGATTCCACTGATAAAAACGGACAGTTGATTAGACTCATCAGATGACAGCTGTCAAATGTAATTGCTCATTCAAAATTTTTTTCGGTAGCTGTCACAAATTTTATCAAATTATGTCTACTGCTTGTCGTTGATAATATGATAAGGTAATTTGTGTTTGATAAGGGTACCAATACATATAGTGACTATCGCTGAACAGGACGATATCAGTTCACCCCTTTTTTTTTTCGAGGGAGTCGATTAACACGACCCTCACGCGAGAAAATTATTAGGACGTAGACTACTCGAAGAATAATAACGAGACTGGTATGAATTGGGTGTCGCTCGGGGTTGGTTGTAGGATGTAGTTTACTAAGGGTTATCGAGACCGGAAATAGAGGGAAAAAACCGGAAGCTTGTACAGTGTCTCGTACTTCCGGTTGTTCGTGAAAATAGTCTTTCACGATTCGGATGCTCTTCCAGGGCTGATAAGTAAATTGAGCCCCTCATTAGAACCAGCCTGTTTTAGTTGAAATGACAAAACAGGGGGCTGATAATTAAACGGAAGTCTTTATGATTACTGATCAACCCTTAAATTTTCTGTAAGAAAAATAACCCTTAAGGAAATGTACTTCGAAACGTTAAAATACATAATTTTCTTTATTTCCATTGAAAATTCAAGCCACGTGTGATTTCGGTAAACGTGTGCGTGAGGGACGATGAAAAGTTTTTGGTCTTGTCTGGAAAGTTAACTTTCGTCTCAATCAGACAAAGATCCTTATCCAGCATCCTTCGAAGGATCCTTCACCCTTAAGTCCTAGACGGCCTTTTCGGTCGGATTCGTTCCTGGACGTCGGGACTTTACTTTTCCTAAGTCACTTTGTATGCAGCCCTGGCAGGATTGGGAAATATATTCACTGCCAGACCAGACTAGAATTTCCAAAAACAGGAAACGCTTTCGGTAGAAATTCCTTCAGGTCGTACCAGGAAATTTCATCCTTACGATCATCCCAATTTCTCTAGCTATATATATTACTTCGTATAACTTGTTCCGTTGTATATCTTTGATAATCAATCCCCTTACCATTGAATTTCAAATCTTTGTAAAATTCGACTGCAAGTATAAATTATCTGTTTTATCGTATGCTGAATCTCTCGAATATTAATATCGCATATATTATACATAAATTACCCGGAGATACACGTATGACGTTATATGTGGCTGTAATTTACGAGGGGGGGGGGGGGCGGCTTTCAGGATTGGTCGGTAAGGGTGGATCGGTGTTGGGGTGAGAAATTACTACCAATCAGCGCACATTGTATGGTCCTCTTCAACCATTGTCTCAAGAAACCTGGGCAGGACTCACGACCGGGTTAAATGACTTGTAATTGAGCGCGTTGGGTCTGACTATGGATGTTCGTATCTACTGGCTGCCTATTCGCGACTACTGCCACTGGGCGCTGCTCGTTCACTTGCTGTAGCATCGATCTGAAAAAACACGCTTCTTCCCTGGATAAAATAAAAGGAGCCGGTTGTCGTAGGTTTTTTTTTTCGAAAGACTTGAAACAAGTTGCGTGGGATTACCCCGTCTATGTAGTCACCCATTCTGAATAACGTGGAACAGGATGAAAAGTGTCTTTGGTAAAAGCGTCGTTGCTCTTGCCGAAAAAGGTAACAACGTGAAAACAGAAAACGACGTCTATTCTTATACTTTCGTAGTTCATTAATTCTACATCCGCCTTAGGGAACGAAACAAAAATGATAAGGAACGTAAATTATCACGTGATATCAGTTTTAAGAAAGAGAAAATTTTCAGTAATTCCTCATAGCGCGACGAAACACTTTTCCTCGATTTTCGTCATTACGTTTAATAAGTCGGAAAGAGATAAGAAGACAAGTAAATGACGAGACTGATAAGTCGATCTGTGAGACGTTCGTGGCAAGGGTGATCATAAAAAAAGATGAAAATCTCGAGGGATCGGACAGTAAGGATGAATGGTGGGGGAGGGGGGGGGGGGGGGGCGACATTTGTAAGATAGAATAAAGAAAAAGGAATGAAAAAAAAAAGAGAAAAACGATGTTCAAGAAAAAAGACATCGAACAGAAAAGATTCGTTACTAAAATTCAAGTGAAAATAAAAGACGTTCAATAAATGTTATCTGTAGGATCAGAAATTTACGAGTGTTATCTGTGGTCTGCTTGAAAAGCAAAAAGAAAAGGCCATTGGTCAAAGTGGCAGGGATCTGGAGTAATTATTAAAAGTAATCAGATAGCCATCGATTATACTCAGAAATAATTAAATCTACCCAATATACCTGGTACTTTCGTTATACTTATTACGAAACATTGATCTTGATCATTAAAAAAAAATAATTGCTTCACTCAACGAACAATCCTTAGGTAGAAGTTATTCCTGGCAAGTATCTGGGTCGTAGAACTGAGTGGCACTAAAGACAGACGCCGTTTCCCAAGAAGGAAAACGGCTGGTCTGGTCCCGTGCAATTTGTCAAGTGGCAGGTTTCAAGACGTTCAGCCAAATGGAGTCCTGGATGAAACTCATTGGCGAATACTCAGACGCCATTTCCTACTGTTTATAACTTCCCAGTCCCTAAGAGAGTGCACGGAGAAATTGTTTGGTCCCCACTGATCTCTGTCTCCGTATTCACTATAGACAACCCCGGTAAGCTGCTATACGTATCGTACGACGAATACGGAGCTGGTATTTCCTGGAGATTTTCAACAGAGAGAGAGATCATGTTGGCAGCACTGCCCTGAGATAGTCTGGAGCTAGCAGGAGGAATTGGTATCTGTTCGCGACAGCCTCCACTTCGTCTTGAGACGTCCTTGGCTCCCTCTTGGATCTCAGTCCTGTACCAAACTCCTTGGTGACCTTCCTCATCCGCCATTTTTATTCATCCTTGGACTTGCTCCTTGGTACACAAAGACTTCCTCGCAAATGCCAACTCTCGAGTTCACCGAACACAGGACTCGCTTCGCTTTGATATTTCGGACATATCAAAAGGCACAAATTTTAATTATAAAAATTACAATTTTCACAAAAAAAAACAGTCAGACCGTAGCACAAGGAATTTCTTTGCTTTCTATTTATACATCCTGGTACAAAATTTTTTTTTCGATTCTTTTATACTTCCGGTAAACTCCATTACTATACTCAGAATAAAACGCATCATATCACAAGGACGAAAAATACATTTCGATATCGACACGGATTCGCCATGTCCAGTATCAAAGTTGCCACGGACAGTTTCAGAGTGACAGAACGGCAGCCTCTACAGTGCCGTGCGGCAGATGTGAGACGTTCATTAAATTTATTAATTTCAATGCAAATTCATGCAAAAAGTCCCATACGTCAATAAATTCAAAAAAAAATATGTAAATATTAAAATAATACATTTTCCTACACGTTCACAACATATTTTACTTCGATCCTGAATTTAAAAAAAAAAAAAATCCATTTATCATATCACACACGTCAAACCCCATAAGGACTCTATGCCATCTCAAGACCCCAGCAGTACGAATGTCAACAGCAAGGTGCAGTAATGATAAGGGAATCCTGAACTCTCAAAGGAGAACCAAAGGCGTCGTTAGATTCGTTAGATCGAACACGCGACGGAAAGCAAGAAATGCGAACTGCCTCGTCTCAGGTTCGAATCCCAGCGGTAAAGTTTCCCCTTAACGATCGGACAGTGGCGAGAACGTGTATACTATATATATATATATATACACACCTATATATATATATACACGTAATGTTACTATTTTTTTTATCTGTCTCACTTCCATCCTTCCGATTTCTCCATTCTCCACGTAATCTCGATCTACGTTCACCATTAGCGGCTCCTATCAAACTCATTTAACGGTGCAGACGGGGACATATTTTTTTCTTCTCTCCAGTCCCCTAGCTACGTCACTATACTCGTACGTTATTGTTTTCGCGTTACGTCCCACGTAAGTACGTCTACGTGTCCCGTGGGAATTGCTCGTCCATCCAGAATGTGAGTCGGTGACGGTATGGCTGTAAAAGGCATTGAAGGTGCTAGCGAGTGGATAGGGATTCACAGCGAACGAGAAACCAAGGCAATGCTCTATTAAATTGGACTCTGGTACGTTGAGTGGTGGTTAGGTGTGTGTGTATATATATATATATATATATTAACCAACTAAGGTTTACCACAATACTGTAACTACTATGGTTACCCATATAGAATTTCTGGAATTCTTGTAACTTCCTATATATATATAATGGTATAAAGTTTAACACGATAATTGTATATCTATGTATTTTCTTTTTTTAATTTTAGATTCTGACGAACCTGTGTCGTGTTGCAAAACGTATACGAGAACGCGTCTTCACTGAAGTTTTTTTTCAATTGCGATTTAACGTTGAGATTTTTGCAATTTCGTCTTATCACGCGGTTTATCGTACCGGTACTGTAGGCAAATGGCTCGTATTTTCGTGAAAATGGTCGAATCGCGGAAATAGAGAAAGAGAGAGAGAGAGAGAAACTGACTCAGAATGGCGTTTTTTTTTTTTTTTTACGAATCGTAAAACTTCCGTGAAAATAGTCTCGAAATCGTGTCGAGCGTTTTCCTACGTTCGGTAGTTATCGGTTTTCATTAATCGATAGGCAATGGTCAACCTCGGAAATAAATTTCGATTTGCGGTCCAGTCAGAAATCACGTGACACGTTTTCACGACGTGTCCTGTATGTCCTGTTATACCGGGTAGCGTCTCTTCTCTGACGATGCTGTGAATTACTTTTATATACAGCTGGCAACAAGTCAATGGAAGATTTACGTTACTTTTTTAATATCCATGCAGCCGAGCAAGCTTTGAGTATTTTTCATTTTCACGTTAATTTTATTTCGCACGTTCTACATTGACAGTCTGTACGAGCTCCGTGTATTTTTTGTACGTGTCAAAATTGCGTGGAGAGGGGGAGGGGGAGTTTAGATTTTCAATAAAAAAATCTAAAAACCAAGAGTCACCCTTTACGAGTGAAGTCTCAGGTCCTCGATGGACCTCTTGACTGCTTGAGTGGGGTGACTCTATTATAGGCAGAGCCGCTGAGTGAGTATTCATCGATTTGCAATAGGGCAAGGCGCCATTACCGAACTGCTGAACGGTAAATTTTGCACAAAGCCACCTAAAAAGACATAGACAGATAGAGATAAATGAGTAGAGAACGAGAGAGAGAGAGAGAGAAGAAATGTTAGACATGGAACAAGACAATGCATGGAGGAGATGAGGCGAGGGTAGAAAAATTATTCAAGAAGCTTTCGCGGGTGGAGAGTCGTGGGCGAGATAAAAATAAAAATAAAAGGGTGTAAAATATAATAACAGAAAGTGATAGGCGAGGGGTTCTTTCGGAAAAATCGTGGAATCCCATTGTTCTGGTGTAGTGTTAATTAATTGATGTAGAGTGGAGAGGGGCCGGGGGGGGGGTTGGCAGGGAGATTTTACGAGAGGGTGAAAAAATTCCAGGGTTGAGATAAAGGCTGATTTTAACGAGAGGCAAATAACTGCTAATTGGCTCGATAAATTAGAACCGGCTGGGGGAGGGAGGGAGGGGGGCGGAACGCGTAATCTCCGAACTTTGAGAAATTCAAATAAAAGAGAGATTCGTGTTACGGATAAGATCCAGGGGACAGTGTAGGTATGAACGTGCTATGTATATTTATTTTGGAGAAAGCGATTTCGAGTGAAATAAATTAGTTTTGTGTGCAAACAGAAATACGAATGAAATACTCGTGTTGGTTCTGTCGCTGAAAAAGTTATCGCGAACGAGGTATTAAAAATAAGTTTTGGAAACGAGTCGAATTTTTTGAAATCGTCGTAAAATGCCCTGCGACTCGTTAAAATCGATGAATAAACTACGTGCGGATTCTTTCTGTTCTATTCGTTTTATACTCTCGTTCTTTATTCTTTTTCTTTGTATCCCCCCCCCCCCCCCACTTTTATACATGCAATTTCGGGTTTTCGACACTTTTCGTTATCGTCATTTTATCTCTTGACGAAAAGACCGGATATTTTTTTCATAAAAAAAAGACGGACGGGACACTCTTTAAATTTTGAACGAGATTTTTTGAAATTTATTATTAATTTTTTCATTATGAAATTTTTCACAGTTATTAATACCACGGGGGAAAAAGTTAATCATTTATGGATTAATAAAATAGTGTCCAATATGGCTGCTGAGTATTTTTTTTTCTACTGTGACAAATTGCTTTCGTTTTTCAGATAAATCATAAAACTTACTTATAACGGCGATAATTAGATTCAAAGGATTTTCGTGGATTACGTCGGATTGATGGCTCTTCGAGAATTCTTTTTCCCGGCAGAGATTTTCAAAGATTCCTCGATACTCTGTATCGCAGAGTTCCTGTAATTTCAGTGGGACAAGATAATTTCGCAGGACGCGATTCGCCTACGTATAAATGGGGCATGTAAATATGTCGATCGCTAGAGTGGCGGGCCATTTAAATTTCATAGACACTTGGCATCGATGCCAAGTGTCCTCTCGTCGACACTAGTAAAAACGAGACTCGCTTCTGGTATAATATGACGAATAATAAAAATGAATAAAAGAAAAAAAAGAGAAGCGAAGATAAATTTGACACCTGGCAATATTTCTTTTATTCGCCATATAATTGCCCAAAGCCATAAAATTTCACAACATTATATATTTAGTAAGAGACACATTCGGTTGTCATGGTGACGCGTCTGACATAACGTTACGGCCACTAATAGCATTAAAACGAAAAAAGAAAAAAAAAAATTCAAAAGCAAAAAGAAATTTGTATTCAACACCGCAAGAGGATGGAGTATCGTCCGCTACAAAAGTTTAAATATTGATTGGCGGTGGCGCGGCTGGCCACACGTTTCTTACGGCTGGTCGTAAAAGTGTCGTCGATGTCTTCGTGCGACGCTTGTATAAGGTATTGCGATATTTGATCTTGATAAAAGAAAAGTCAGAGATAAAAAAAGGAAAAGCTCGAAAAAGAAAATCGAAAGAAAAAAACCCCAGTTACCTACTCCAACCACTATATCTATATAGTATTAGTAGTCAAGGTTTGAAAGCGTGCAGACATACAGCATGCATACGTATAAGACCACCTTGAAAATTTTCCAGAAAATCTAACGGGTCACCCTTTATATAGAGTCTTATCTTTTGAAAGGGTTCAGAGCAAAAGGGAAAGTTCTGGTTATTCAAGGGTTGAAAAATGTGAAAAGAACCAGCGAATATAATATGGACAAGTAAATGATACATATTATATAACGTATCTATAGTAACGTCTCGCACCAAGCAAATAAGGTCGCGATTCATTATGCCCGGTACACATGCTTCATTTTTTGCCCCTTAACCGTGCTCAATCGGTTGAAAAGTTTTAGTGGTTTATTTAATGGTTTCGTTGTTGTTTTGCCTTCTTGGTTTCTCTATTGTTACTCCCTACTTTGCATTATTTAACTCCTCTTGGTTATGCGTACATGCTAGTACCCCCCCTCCCCCTTCTTCCATTCCCCCTAAAGCTCAGGCTTATTGTGCAAGAAAAAACTTTTTTTATAGTTATACCAAAACTTTGAATATTTATTCCTATTCCTGTGTACGCACCTTAAAGGATCTCGGGTATTAAGGTTTATACATATAGGTATATAGCTATACACGTCGAAGAAAAAAAAGACTGAGTAGGCCCCTAATCGCAGTGGCCTCCGAGTAAATTAAAAAGGGGATGTTTTGTTTATTTTGTCTTGAGGTTATTTTAGTTTCGAGTCTATCCTGGAAATTTGATTAGATCCCCCCTCTAACCCCCCCCCCCAGGCCAAGGTATTGGGTGAGAAATATCCAACCTACGTGCACCAAATAATTCTGTTTGACAAGAATAAAGGGAGAATAGATGGTTCTCTTTCAGAAGCTGTCTTTAAGAAGAGAAGCCCCTAGGCCGTGGGGGGAAAAAAAAAGTACATTCAGGGTTGGCAACCCTTATGAAATTGTATGTAACGACTTTATAGAAAAATTCTCTCGATGATAAATCGGTTATTCGATTTTATTGCCGAGGATCGTTCGGTAGACTCCTACCAATATTCCTGAAGGTGTCTTACCTTTACCTAGACCCTAGAGGCCTCCCGAGGGGTTTCACCCTGAAAGGAATTCGAGTCAATCTGCAAATGGAAGTAGTCCTTCAAGGACTTTGTTTTTTTTTCTATTTAACAAACCAGATGGTTATTCCACGATTTTTCTGTCAAACGAGACTTCATGATTCGAATAAAAAAATTTTCAAAATTTTGTACAATCCTCTTCGACATGACCGTTACGAACAATATGGAATTTTTTTGAATTAAAAAAATTCATTATAGCGATAAGAAACGCACAGATAAAAAATAATTTACGAATCGTACGAAAATGAAAAATTTTAGAACTTCGCGTAAATATCTGCTCTGGTTTTAAAGGACGCGTCGACGTTTCGTGTTCCTGAAGGATTTGTCTCTTTGAACGTAATTATTGTAAAAGTGAAACCAGCTTCCTCTTCTTTCCGAATTCACGTTCTCCCCAAAACTCTTTACCCCGTTCGTTATCGACAAAATGTACTGTCGCTCCGTCGGGATATATTGTAATTTTCAGAATAATCGCAATGATGTCCACGCTGACTGTTTTACTCGCAGCTATTTTCATAGTTCACCGGTTCGCCGATTTCTATTTGCACGAAGTGCATGTGATTTCTGTGTTTCGTTACAATATGTATTTGCACATGGGTTTGCACTATGTTCAAGAGTCGTTACAGGAAATACATATTCCAGACTGTATATATGTACACCATATATATATATATACATATTCCAACACACACATATATATATATACAGTTCGAATGTTTACACGGGGGTGTTACGTGCACAGTACTAATGCATAATAGAACAGTGGCAAAGCACCCTTGGTACTTTTGGCAAAGTTAAAAACCCTTACGGTCGAATCTACCTGTTAAATACTTCATAAATGCTTATTTGACAAATTGTTAAGCGTCTTCTCGGAGCTCATGGTGCTTTTAGTACCACCCTATATTATACGTTTGAAACTTGTTAACCATCGGGTGTCTTTTTTTTTTTAAGTAAATTACCAGCTAGCATAAAACACTCTGTCCCCTCCAAGCTTACATGTTGATTGACCAAAGTGACTGAAAGGAACGCGAGTAATTTCGGCCTGCGTTCGTTTTTTTACCTTAAAATTAATTTTTAATCAAAAAGTTTCTTAGTGGATACCAAAAGTGGTACAGAAGACGATATCTCGAAATCTTTACGATATCACTGCTACGTGTTAGGGACTGCGTGGGATAGGAAGACGATGTACTAAAAGTACCTTTGGGCTATGCGGCTTGTACATACATATATGTATACTTGTGTACGTAATCTCTGAAAACGTACGAAGGTCATGGATTAAGCGAGGGTCGCAGAAGTCAAACTAATTTATTCGCAGCCAAACGATTTAATTCTGACGAAGTCAACGGGCTACTGAATTTCAGTTAAACGGGATCGTATCTCGCGAAGGACATAGGGTGGTCCAAGGGGCGGGTGTTGTTTAACGTTTCATTTATATGCAAATGCGGCTGCAAGGAGATATAACGCGAGTCTGCGTTGGTGCGGGGTTGGGTGGGCAAGTGTTAAGGGATGATCAGAGATAGGGGTCAAGGAATCGATAATCCGCATCGACGAAAAATTATCACTTGCTCCATCGCGCTGTGCTAATAAAAATAATAGTTTCAAGGGGCTGATACGTCTGCGTTGGGAACTCTCGAGCACGTAGAGATAGTTCATATGTTTCCAACGTTATAGAGGGGTTGCTTTCCAAGGGTAGTATCGTGCGATAAATTATCTATTCTCACCGGTACACTTAAATGGCATCGATCGAAGCGAACAAAACAATGCCACACGCGGGTAACCTATGACCTTTGCCTTTTTCGAATTTTATTAATGGATACCTGCTGCTTTTTTAAGTCAGCCATCTTGCGCAGGGTTACTCAACCTCTTGGACCAGGTTATCGTAATCGAAGCTGCGTTTCGGTTGGATAATCCTGTTAATTGTCTTGCTTATTGACAGGACTACTGGCATCTCTGTATTGTCCACGTACGATACACGTAGGTATCAGAGTCTATGCTACGGATACAGTTGACAAGTATAATATACCGGGTGGCCATGTATATTTGGAGATAATACAGTCCGTAACTAAACCGAGTTACGACGTTTAGGATACTGACGATAATGTAATTGCGTTCTTGGCACGTTGGTTTCGATCTGGCTTAGGCATCGTGGGCAAATTTCTCGGGACACCGGAAGTCGTCGTTTCTGACTTTCGGATTGCACCGTACCGCGCCGGCGATTCCGAGACATGTCTTGGTAGGATCTGAAAGTGGGAATAATGTGTACCCTCGTCATCCCTTGGAAAAAAAAAATAGGATAGGGCGCGAAGACGTGTCCGAAATTTTTGAGGGTTGCGGCTTCCTTTCTTCTGGAATATTATTGTAGCCACAGTGCGTAAATAATGGATGAGCTTAAATTTCAGTTCTCTGCGTAAAATGTATCCTGGTGAAAAAAAAGCTTCTGTACGAGGATGAAAGCTCCGCTGTTGCTAGGCAACCTGTTGCCATGGTCGCCCATACCATCGGAACACTAGGATACGACGTTCCTCCGTCTCCTCATTTCTACCCTCCTGTCTAGCTAGGTACTGCTACTAGGTGGGTGGTAGGTAGGTACCTATTCAGCCACCTACCTACCACTGCTCCCTTTGAATACAGGGGTGGGAATTGGTTGCTTTAGGATAATATAACCCACTTCCGTGAAATCGCGAATGGAAATGCGATAGAGAGGACGGGTACCACCCTATGCATTCCGTATACTCTCGACATGGCAGACAAGGGTTGGTAACTAGGAGTTGCTCATGGTATCGAGTATCGACTACTTCCTGTGGTCAAATCCAACGATCTTGCTCGGAGCTACCGGTTTCGGGATGCTTGAGGGAAACCGAGAATCAATATCTCTATCGAGTGCTCGGGGAAGCAGGCCGTGTGGACCAGCCCTTAGAGGAGACAGAGACCTGCACCGGGTCTATACGGTATCTCGGCGTCGTTCCGTGCTGGAAAATCCTCCCTTCGATTTCCTCCATTATTTGCACGGATAATGTGTACTTAATGGGGATTATCCTAAGCCATCTTTGGAAATTAAACCGACACTTTTCACTCGGGAGAGAAAGATGAGCTTGCGGATGACGAAATTCCTACGGTGGGCTAAACCAATTCCTACCCCTCTCGCCCCTCCGAAAACAAGACTCACGATCGATAACCATCCTTTTACTTTCTTCCATACGAGAGTGCGTGCCTACAGCCATAATTTGATCGTTAACGAAAATAAATTTGGTCGTGACGTCAGTCAGTTTTTCGATACAAAAAAAAGATGGTCTTAAACCAAAATCAACAATTTTTCTTTTCCAAAATCCAAATCACCCTCTGCGATCATTATATCTTTTTCGTACAATTTCCTCCTCGTAACTAACGGTACACAGTTATATATCTACCCCTATGTAGCTATATATTTGAGGAACTCAAATTCCCACTGGGACTTTAAACGTGCTTACGTCTACTACCCTTTGATCGCAAGGAGTCACTTGACCGGAAAAAAGGGGTCCAAGTACTGCTCCCGATGATTTTTCACGTTGAAAAGCTCTTACGTAATACCCTCGTGTTCCTCGAAACCCTTCACACTCCCTCTGTACTATACAGGACACCCTGTATATATTCTATATTAAATTGGCAGTATACTAGGCGAATAGACGTAGCACCCTCTGGTGAGTCTGAACGCGCGGTCACCTTCTGGGCTGGAAATTTATTGTCACCTGTCACCCATAAATTGCCATTAGGTCACCAAAATATCCTTGCAGCCCTTAGCCAATATCTTCGCACCCTATAACAATAATGTTTATGGCATTTTAGAATCTGATGCATAAATGAAATTCATCGCGCACTTCGCAATATTGATTGACATTAACCCTATTAACATATATAAGCCATACTGGACGTAAAGGTTATATGAATCCAAAAAAAATTTCGCGGGTCAAAGTTTATCGAAAAAATAATTTATTTAGTTCAACCGTAGTTTTATCCTTTCCTGAATTACGTGACCTACCGATAACGCCTTAATCATTAAAAAGAAATCCACGAACCTTCCGATAAATATTTCTACCCTTACCTTTCGACCTGCCAGACAAATTATGCTCTACAACGAATGCTAGCACGTACTTTCAGGGTTTGTCCGAGTTATTTCCCTTACGCGAAAATGGAGGGTCGCGATACGATAATAATAATATGCCATCGGTATAATTATTACGATAAATTATGAAATTTACATTCCCGTTTATTATACCATAATCTTCTATTATCATCCCTCCTATACTTTCTTTGAATTAACAAGAGTCGTTACGATCGACTAATCTTATCGATAAGCTCGATCACCGGTCTATATAGTATAACTATATCTCTTCAAGTTTCACCATACAGTTAAACCTATTCCACGTGAACTTGCAAAGCTGCCAGAGAGCTTCTTGATTTTCCGATTCTGCACATTCCAATGTAAGATCTACTCAACCACATATATATATATATATATATATATGTATGTATACACACATGCACCTCTTATCAATGCGTATAATCGCCTTGGTATTCATATGCTTGCAAACACTTAGCAAAGCTTTGTAATCGTATCACGTGCATTCGTCTGGACCCATAGAGGATTCTTTGAATACAAAAGCATCGAAAAGCTCAAGTTATTCGTATCACCGTATTGAAGTACCGTATCCATTTATATATTATTCAAATATATACTACGTATGCATATAAATAAGCTATTTGCCATTCCATTCTGGATGATCTATCTGTTCATCTATATGTAATATCTATAGTACCCATGCAGTGTCTCGTCCTGAGATTGGCCAAGAGCATATTGCCAGCGGGTCGTTGGAAACGCTCCATAAATTTGCAGAGTTCGTCATAGTGCTTGATATCGGGTAAACATCTACCTGGAGAGAAGTTTCTAATTAATTGTGTGCCGTCAGGAAATTTGCAATTTATGCTCCATTCTGCTCAGCCCACGAGCGTTGCTCGATTCACACCCAATTATGGGAGGTGGTGACGTCGCGCGGTCAAGGACTGTCTTATTATATATTTCTTTGTAAATATTATTTTATTTTACTCTAAAAAAGTATCCGGTCCGATGGGAATTTTAAGGGAGAAGATACGGTAGAAATCATATTATCCGAAACTACGGTCGACCGAAGCACATATCGAGGATTTCTCAGCTAATGTACTTCTTCTGGGAGGAGGGGAATCCTGACCATCTGTTTCATCCGGTAGAAATAACATTTATCTTGGCATGAAACGTACCTCGTCCTTCTTCCTACGTAGTCGTCCTTTATTCGGGGAGGGGGAGGGTGGGTGGAAACGAGAAAGGAACCATTAGGACGAGATTAACAAAGTGTTGAGATAACTGTCAGGTAACTGACTTTATTGGTTAGAATATCCTTTATCAGTTGATAAGAATATTACTGAAGGGTTATCAACTGATATCGTATTACTGATATATATAACTTATGTATATTGTAACGATTATCTGGGTTTCACTATATATATATATATCGCAATTTGTATATAATATCGTATATATACATATATATATATATATAAGATATTATTTGAAGCTTATAAAAATATTTTATATAGGGTCACTTGATTAATTTTATCAGGATTATTATTGTTATCTTTTGGTCCTGTGATATATTGAAAATATCGAAACTTCGTTTGATCCATGCGATCGATATTCGAGCGAACTAGAAATTTTCTAAGGGCATGTGCTAACAATAAAAGTCCCAGCCTCTTGTGGTCCAGATGGATGATCTTGTAGATCGAATTGAGGCGGACACGTAACAGTGACAATTTGCCACTCAAACTCGTTTGCTCGTTACTTTAATTGTCAGAGGGCGAATTAACGAGCTGAGGCAATGAAAAAGCGAAGAGGGAAGTCAGATAAAGTGGCGACTACGGGATTACCGAGTAGAACTGAGAGGAGGAGGAGGATTAGAGGAAAACCATAGAAATTGGACTATATAACCAATTCAGGCTAAATCTCATTACATTATCTGGTTTTAGCGTTATTGTAATACGCGCGTAATCATCCTGGGGTCCATAATGGTATTTCGTATGTACTATAACATTTCAGATGAGTTTCAAATAGACGAGACGAAAGTTTCATAGAGCTTTAGGGATATTTTTTTATTTTTTTTTTTTTCTAAAAGAAGTAAACTTGCAGGGAAAATGCAATTAGAGTTTGATTTGATTCTGAGCTAATTAAACAGCTTCTGGCTCCTCACCCATCCTCCTTAGGACGCTCTGGTGGGTTTTGTGAAAACAGTCTAGAATATCTGACAAGCGTAGGATAAGCCCTTGAGATAAATGATCATGGTCGGTGTCCACTGGGTAGGATCTTGGATCTTCTTTTTTTTTTTCTTATTATTTTTCTTAGCCCGCTCTCTTTTTTTATCTTTTGTAATGAAGCAACTTCGAACAGGCTAATTGGCTTCCCTTTCTCTTTATTTTTCTCTGATTGGACTTTATTATGTGAATTGAATTCATCTTATTTATGTATTATGGCTCGATCGATCCATCTTACGTAAATGGACCGGGAATTCAGCTCCGCTGGATGCTGCAAGAATTTTCGCCAATTTCGCTCAATAACTACTGACTCGGCGGCTGAATCGTTTCCAGGAATGAAGAATTGGTTGGATTTAAAATTTGTACTGTTCGTTAATTCATTTTGATATTTACTATTTTTCAATTTAATATAAAATATTTCAAATTTTTTATTAATCTTCCTCTCAGTATATTTTATCGCAAATTCTCATTATTCTTTCTAATATATTTTTGAAATTTCCCAATGAGACAGTTGCGTGAAAATAATATATGGAACTAACGTACAATACCGTATGTGTCTGCTCGTGAAGTGCATATACGGTTTTTACTTCTGAATTGCTTTTCCAGACCGTAACACAGCCGATGATCCCACAGGAATTTAAATACAATTACTTTATAAAAGCACTGCAATTCCCTGTATTTCATGAGAAATTTTCTAAAACACGTAAAGCGACTCGTAATGTAAAACGGAAATTGCCTTAGTTTTATTGACTCTGTGGAGTTGTCTCGCTTCCGGATGAACCGCATTTTCTCCCTCTGAATCGTAATTCCATTCACTTCGCGAATAAGAGCGAAAACTGACTGTGCCAAACATAATGTCAATATAAGTGAAAAAGCTTAAGGTGAATTTTCAATTAAAAAAAAAATTCCTTAAATCTTTTCAGTGCTTACTGCTTACAATTTGCATTTGTCTTCTTAAGAGTCTGAACCCTCCAATTGGAACTTCCCAGCCCCTAAGTTGTTATTTATTTCCTCGCTGTCGAAACAGCCTTAAGGTTCCTCACGTAAATTCGCAATATCCATTATAATTGTCGCATTCGATTTCGTTACTTGCGAGAAAGTGAAAGTATCAGGGAATGGGGGGGGGGGGGGGAGAAAAAATTGCCTCACAAAATATTCAACTCCAGCATAAACGCACTCAAAAATATCATCACGTATTTCGCAATTCCTCAATTTAAGCTCGCTTCCCGTTCGTCAATTTTCGCACGACGTGCATTTGGCACATCCCTTCCGCCATCTTTTTTTTTTTAGCATAGACAGACTTTAATGAAAATCTATCCCGACGCGCTTTCCCATGATAACCACAGAATTTATATGTCCATCGCGAGCGCACAGACGTGTGTCCATCACTGTGCAATATTGCAGCAAACGCTTATGACCTTATTAAATAATAATGAGAATTCAGTCTATTAGACAATGGGACAAATGATATAATGATAATAGTATACAAAGGTCTTTGACCAGATAAAATTTAACAGTGGCGATTTCCCATGCCGGAAGTACCTTGGATTAACATTCTACAACTGTCACGACGTAATTGTCAAAGTTTTCGGCGACGAGGAGGATAAGATGCTGGTAAGCTGCGCCATCTACGTTACGAAAATTTCTGACCAGGATGTACCGCTCACTATCTTAGAATTACCAAATTCACCTAAACTCTCTAAGCTCCGATTACAAATGACCTTCCTTAAGTCCGAATGTCATTCCTTAACCCCATTGACCCAAGATCCGTGTCATGGATAATGTACATCGAAAGAATCTCGAAATCCCATAACTACTTTTCCGCGATGCCGATTGGTCGTCGCTATCGTCATTAAATGTCGATTGAAAAAAATGTACAATTAGATAAAAAATGTAAAGATATAAAAAAAAATTTTAATCCTTCATATTAGTCTGTCTCGGTAGGCGCAACGGCAGGTAAATTTAAGACACGAGTACCAACTGTGCATTGATAAAATTTCAAATCTATTCAATAATGAATTTCAATTTTTTTTTTTTAATTTTAATCAAATTTTTGAAAAACGATACTGCCATCAGTAACAGTGTACGAATGTTGCGCGAAATTTCACTTATTATTTTCCCCTACAATTTTTTGCCTTATCTCCCATTGTCGAAGAGCCGATCCTTTGGATTTTTTTTTGCCAACTTTTATTCGATTCCTTTCGAATTTGATCCTCCCTCCACCCTAATCTGTAACTCTTGGTTCGAGAAATAGTATCGGGATCGTTCGGTAAAATTGAATTTCCTAGAAAAGCATCTCTTTCCTCGCTATTATTTACGACGACGTATCCCATTGTCCAACGTGCCTTCTGCTCCCGACAGCATCCACAGACAGCCTTAGAGGAAGAGAAGTAAAAAAAAAAAAGTAAATCACAAAGAAACAGTTTCAGAATTAGGCAAAATTTTAATTACGCGGTGTAACTTTAATTAAACAATTATCTCATCAACGCTAAGTACTCGAGTACAGGTGAACAAGAGAATCACGTTTTCCTTAATCAGTATGCACACATATACATATATATACTCACCCATAAGTTTCGCTTTGTTTTATACAAGCAAAAAAATAAAAATCAATAAGAACGGATGCTGGGACATTGCGGTTTGGTCCATTGGATACGCGAGAGGCAAAGATCGTAAAAGGGCGGACACGGCGTATACGACTTTCAGGAGGGACTGAGTTTGTTGGTCCTGATCGAGCGACAGAATGACAAATTGATAAATAGAGGGTGAAGACAGAAAGTAATATGGTACCGCGTGTCACAAACGTATCTCAAAGTGCTATTACTATATATTAGAAACTTTAAATAATTCAAAGAGCGATTCGTGAGATGGTAAATTTCTTGCGATTCGATTCAACCCCTTAAATGAATTCTCGTGAGTTTTCATAAGGGTGAAAGTATCGCGAGAATATACCTGTAAGCATGTACGTACATTGATGTGTCGATAATATTTTTCCAGGGGTGCTTTTTTCTTATCAACCCCATTTACAGTAAGTAACATCATCGAATATATTCATGCAGAGCTTATTTGCCCTTTATCCCTCTCGCGACAGCCCTTGGGTATATTCGATTTAAAAAAAAGAACAAAATATCAAGTTACGAATTTATTTACCACCCTTGTATATTTTATCGTTACGTAATTTAAAATACACCGTATATATATAATCTCGAGCCACTCTTAGTTACTTTGCCCTAAGGACTCTCTTAAGGGTGTTCTCTTCGTATTCTCGAGATTTTCAACGTACTGTATCACAATATACAGTATTATACTATAGCAAATCTTAAGCGTACGCTTGTGTAAATCCGACCTCGTGATAATGCAATCTTCCTGAGAATGTAAGAGCATTGTTGCTTGTACAGATTCGCAGAGAGAGAGAGAGAGAGAGAGAGAGAGTGACGGGTGGAGGGGGTGTCGGGAACAAATGTATAGTCTGTGTATACGTATATGGATGTTACTCAAACGAGAGGGATGCTGTGGTACAGGGGAAGATTATAGAGGATGGCACCTATTGTCCTCAGAATAGATGGATGCCAGGGCCTGCGTTTCACCTAACTAAATTTAGAGATGCGACCTGAGATCATTGCTTCCGTTTCGTCGACGATCACCGTGTATACTTTTTTTATGATGATTTATCAGGACGATTCGAGGAAAGATAATCTTCGCAAATGGGATTACGGTAACACGATGCGACAATTACGTCAGGATAAAATTAATGATGGGTTTAAAAAAAAAAGTCACGCTTTTCCAAATACTGTTGCGATTTAATTCTCGAGAACTATTGCTAAAGTGTATGATGAACTATGGAACAGAGTTGCACGTGAAAAAAAAAAAAAAAAAAATTCCCATTTATTTGTTATCTGCTGGACGTTGATCTGCTAACTTCACACGTATGGATGCTCGTGTGCGAGCTGGATTTTATTTTTCGAGTCATTTGTCAATAGTCAAATATACATCGGGTGTGCTAAAAGACAAGGAAAAGAGAAAGTGACACGTGGGAGGAAGGCAAGGGATGTGATAGTAAAGCGAAAGGGTTGGAGGGGGTGGATTTTGATTTAGAATCCACTCAACGAAATCCCGCAATGGTACGTGTTTTCTTTCTTTCATTCTATCATCCAAGAAATTGAGGGTGGGAGTCTTAACACGTTGACTGTCATGGTAAGGGGGATGAAGTATCTTCCCCGAGGGAATATTCGAGATATCGATAATACAACGGGTGGACAATTTGTTCGAGACAATTCTTCTTACTGCCCGGTGTTACTATTGTCGTTAAAATTTTACTTGCTCATTTTAATTATTATTCACGCGAAAGGTTATCTAAGGGGTGTTTTTGATCGAACGTATACATTTTGTTCATATCTATAGTTATATTTATAAAAAGATTTGGCATCCCTGTCGGTATATTTATATGACTTTAGGCTGTTGTTTTGGACACCCGGTTTGTAAGCGTATCTATTTTGCGGTTTGGTATCGACCCCTTTAATATATTCTGCATCCCTCTAGAAGCTGGGCATCTACTTTGTGCTGGACCTTTAGGGGTTGTGTACACTGTGGTTGCTAAGCTGCCTGCACCTCTGGCTAAAGTTGACCTCTTGCCGAAACCTCGACCTGGTGATTAGCGTCTCTTAGTGCATTCTCGTGTTGCAATCTACTAAGGGAATCGCTTGGTATGCTGATCAATTGGCAGGAGCACTTTGAATCATAACTGATAAAGGAGAAAAAAATTAGCTTCTGCTATACTTATATACACGAGATATTTTTTTTTTCATTTTGATTGAATACAGGTAATACATTTTTTTGAAAATGTTTATCAAATGTAAAGTTTATGTTTATCAAATTTTTTTATTGTTGAACGAATGCAGCTATACATGTTGCCAATAAATTAGTTTCTGATTCGATAAAAACGAATATCGTTCCCGTTATAATTTATCCATAAAAATCCTTCGGCGAAATCAGTGAATATTTTATGTGGCGGTCTGGTAGAAAGTTTCCTGGAAATTTCTTCATAATTCGCTGGAAGTATCTTTAGCTCCGTAATTTCCTGCATTTCTTTAAGATTCCCTCGATAATAAAGGGGATATCACCGAGTTAACCGTGTGCCCATAAATTTCTCCCAGTATTGGATACGATGGAATGTTTTTGATGTAAGAGGCAAAATCCAGCCTGAATTGCAGGATGCAGCGTCATAAGCAGATTGCATGGACCGCTTCACTGGGCAATTCAATTATCGACTCTCTGTTATCGCCACCTCGTAGAATCTTACTTGGTGAAAGTTTCAAGCTGCTGTCTATTCGTTGCGCAAATACCTCATTAGGTCTTACTTAAGTTTTCAATTGGTTTCTATTATCGAGAAAATAGACAAGATGGATAACTGATATTTTCATGCGCCGTATTTTTCCGACCTGCTGCTCGTTAATCGTTTTTTTACCGACACTTACAAAGTATTTCATTACGCCCTAGGCGTAAGATAATTTATTGGGAAATGTTAATTAATACCTACTATTAATAAAGAGCAATTCCTTACGGAGTATCGTTGACTGAAGATAAAGGAGATGGACGTATCTTACCGCATATGGTGTCACGTAAGTCTGGGTGTGTCGATAACCGCGCATGAAGTTACCGACCGAGCGATTTAACGTTCCGAATGCACCGAGAGATGGTGCTGCTAACTGAACGAAATACCTACGTCACTCTCGGGGTAATTATTACGAAAGTGGTAAATAAAAGTTCCGGATTCCCCTTGACTAGTATCCTGGTTTCGAAATGATTTGAAAACTGTCGCCTTGTGCGAATTGTGTAGTTCACATGTCGAGCAGGGAGATGAGTAGGAAGATGCACGACAGAGATAAGTAGGGAGATGCACAACGCTATGGTTTTAGTTGATACCAAAAGCATGGCGCTAAATCGTAGCGGCGAGTCCATAAATAAGATTTGCTCTGTCGATAAATCATCGATAAAGTATCTATTAAAGATACTGGTGGCATCGTACGCTTCAGTGCAGGCAGGAATTAGGTGCTGGCTTTTGTCATAGTAAATCTTATCAAGTTTAGACTGTGCGCTGGAACTTAAGATTGTAAAGAAAAAAATGTATACATGCAATATCTGTTGAGCGAAATTATTCTAAGTGTTGCTTTGGGAACCACCGGTGAATGGCGGAGAACCTCTGCCCGCCAAACTATACACTCATGATCACGTTCAGATCGGCTACGACGGGATTCGCATTATCGACGGAGGCGATGATCACAAAATTCTACTCCCGGACTCGTCGCTACGATTTTAGCGCCATGATTTTGTTATCGCCTAAAACCGTAGCGTTGAACACATCCACCATCGGGAAGTTAGCGCGGGAAAATAAAAATTTATATGTTTATATTCCCGAAAAATTGCTCCTTAAATGCTCCATGTATTTTCATAATTGCTCCACTGCTACAACGTAATGATTAATAAATATTAATTAATCCAGAAAATGTATATTTTCATTAAAATTCCAAGTAACAAAACAAATTTTCATATGATATTTTTGACGAATTAATGGCTCTTGATTTCCTCCTGATTGCTCCGCAATTAGTTTTTAATTTAATTAAAGCATCTTTAAATAATAAGTAAAATTTAATTTTCACAGATCGATTGCAAACGTAAACAATATGATTGGTTTAGGAACACACCTATAGCTGCGTTCGAAGATCAACCGAGAGTGCTGCGAGCATCGTTGCCTCGGTTCATTTTCGAACAAACTTCTGATAGTTAGGTTCCATAGAACTTATACTCCTGGAAGAAGCATAGCCCACTCTAGCAATAAGTGGAAAGTGAACACAACACGTTATCTTATAATTAATTAAATTATTCGATAAATTTGTAAAATTAATATGTCCCATTTACAAGATTACTATGTCACTAAAGTTGTTATTTCAAAGCTTCTTGACATTTATAGACCTAATAAATCACTGAAAGCTTCTGAAAATCCCTCACAGTTTTTTTTAAATTCAAGTTAAGTACATAGCGAGTGGTTCGTCCCCTCCAATTTTTCGAGTTTTTCAAAAAAAAAAATTTTATTTTCCCGCGCTAACTTCCCAACGGTAGCGTCTCTCTATTCGCCTCTGTATTTATCTTCCGTCGATAATAAACTCTAACTTACCTACGGACGGTACAGCTCATCGAAAATAAATAATAACGTGGATACTTACAGCGTGGACGTTCTTCCTTATCGTTAGAATCCTCGTAGCTAGATTCCTCCTCGTCATTGTTTACTCTGCACCAAGCTGCAACGACGAAAACTAGTAAGATACGATAAATATATTACATTCACGAAAGACTAAATTATACCACGACAGAACTTCGATCCTAACCTTTCCCGAAGAATCGTTTCAGACTCGACGTGCCTCTTTTTCTCTTCTTCGGTCTACGTCGCTCCTTCCTTTCGACACTACAAATATCCTCCTCCATATCCAGCGCGGACGAGCTCTTGATAAACAAACAAAAAATTCTTCAAGACCCTCAGCTACCGTAGGATGAAAATAAAAAAATTATTTAAAGAAAGCACCGTCGTTCGAGACGTCGCAAGGACGTCGTCATATTAAAATTCACCGGGTTTTTCGTCACGTAGCCGACTATAATACGTCACAGTATGAATACGAACGATCGATGATATATGTACAGTCTCTATAAAAATTGACATTGCACCCCGTCTTCGTTACAGATATCAATTGCATTAATCAGCCCTGACCGATCGTCCTTTACAAATTATGTTCCACTGCACGAATTAAAAATATAAAGATGACGATCTAGGCTATTTATAAAATCGAAGGGCCCAAAGTCAAAAATTAAAAGTCAATTTACCAGATCTCAGTCTGGCGTTACAGTCAGCCTAGTTATTCCCATGTTCTTTTGCTGCCCTTGAAAAATAGAAACTCTAAAGAGAACTGACGATTTTACAACCGCGCGAATGCCGACGTCATTGACGACTGAAGACAGCAGAAAGATTTACTCGTTTTTAAACGAAACCTATCGTAAGTGCCAATATAAATATTTTCATTCACTAAGCAGCAAATTTGTCAATGAACTAGCCTTTAGGTATATAACACGTGGAGGTTCGTTAATTATAAGTGCACCGACTGAAATTCATTTTATCATATATATTATATGTGAACCTTGACCCGAATCAGTGCGTTCGTTGTGGACCACCCTGTATGCATAACGTAAAGCAACACTCTTTATCTAGATCAAACGTAACGGTATGCGCCGATTTTTTATTATATGCACAAAAATGAAAATACTTTTCTCTCTTATCAATTGGAACTAACAATAGATACCATATCTTCCCACATTTTTTTCTTCTCACTTCGAACGAATCTACCCGTTACGTCTTTCGAATCCTTATTCGACGGTATCCGGCTGTAAACTAAAAACAGAGAAATCCGCTTCGGCAGACCGTAGCCTCTTAAGCTACCCGAGAGAGAATTCGATTACTCGTTCTATCCCGCCCTGACGTGCTGCTTTCATAATTTAACCTCTTTCCCAACGGCAGTGTGTATTACAATTGGGATTATTTTTAGGACGAAGTTTATGCTACGCGTACATTATGGGCGTCATGATTTCTAGTGGTATCTGTTTTCTTAGGTAGGCACGACTGACAGGCGATGAGTATTTCGGCGCATCTGGGGATGCATCGAGATCGACAGAACTTGTAACAGTCAATGGTACGACGCTAATTCGTAAAAGCGCATGCGCAGTATTTCCCGCGATTACATTGGACTCTTGTTGTGTTTACAGTCTGTCAGTTTTGACAGCTGGATGTACGAATAAATTTAACGGCAAAGTAAACACGTAAGTAGCTGACACAAGATCTATTGATCTTTGATCCATACAAAATTGGCGTATAGGTTGACCTAGAATTTTGAAAAATTTATTCAGAAGAGTGGTTAGATTGCGAATGGCAATTACGTAATTGTGCTTCGAGAAATTTTTTTATCACTTATCACTTTATCTTGGTCACAGGTATCAAGCTCACTAACGATAACCCACCATGTATTTCACTGGTCGACACAAAGGTATCCGAGGGGAAGTTGAGAATTTTGAAAATTCAAAACGAAGCGAACGAATTCTCGCGAAAACTTTTCTCGCAACTGTGCGCAGAGCGACGCATAACTTATTCGCGAATCTCCGCGATTGTGTCGTGGGATGACCAGGGCTATTCGCGGGTCACTTCGGTGTCTGGCGGAGGCTTAGAGATAGCTGGCGATTTTTGGCAAATTGCCAGAAATGCCCGCGCAAAGCGGTTTTTTTTTTCTAAATTGAAGCATCTTGAGAGGACAAGAAGAGGATTCGAGTACTGTTGCGTAATCGGAAATATCGGTGCGTCCGTAGGACAGTGGTTGGCAAGTATCCTCGATTGGATCATACCGACCCTTCCCTTGACCCAGGTCCACATGGCGATAACTCGATCGGTATGAATTATCATTGAAATTTCATTAATCGTCACAACTCAAAATATAACCTCAGACTGTCAGAGGCGTGAGAACACGGGGTGTTAGATGTCGAGCAGTTTAAAGTGCTGTTGCCAAGTAATAAGTAACTGTAGTTGCCTTGTTGCTGTTTTACCTGGGCTCCATTTCCAGATAGTAACTGTCGTCGAGCAATCATCTGTTAGCCTACAAAGAAGGCGTTTAATACCCTTTAGAGAACGACTCTTTGCTCTCTTCGTGGTTCACGAGGCGCAAGAAAGTCTGCACAGTTAGCCAGCTCGAGCAAGTCCTCGCGGGCTACTGAGAAATTTATATGGCAGATCGCAATTGCACCACCCTGCTATCCCATCGGATGCTGCGCTAATTGAACCACCGGGTAGAGCGAACCTTAGCGACCTGAAGTTTGCGCCTTTCAGTTGGTTCGTAAAGAGCGATATCAGTTTTAAAATCATCGTTCATGATCACGATTACTGCTGTACATGGATTTATCAAATGTCTTAAGGCGAACGAAGTATAGGATGATTTAGAAACAAAGTAATTTTAATTCACTTTTTTTTTGATAGGTGGAGCCACGAGACTGTCATTAAAAAATATTATACAACTGTTACCCAGGAAAATAGACGTAGTGCAAGATCAAGGGAAGTTGGTCTGGGTCAGTTGTAAAATATTTAGGCGGTTCAGTCCAGTTGTATGGTCCTGCCTTAACAATGGCTTGAGATCGTTTCGGCGTGCCTTGTAGAATGAGAGTTTACAATGACGGAGTATAGCTGGAGAATTGTGGATCGGTGGCTGGAAGAGGATCCTATATTTTTTAAGTGACAACGCGTACCGACCGTTTTCCCTCTTTCTGCGTCTTTTAAGCAAACTACCCGAAAATCTCCGGATCATTCTCTTTATCAATTCTTTCAGGGCGGTAAAGATCAGGAAGTTTTGAAAAAATGTATTATTTCCAATGCAACTTCAGGGAATAGATATGTCCCAGCGCGGTAGGAGGTAACGAGGCACAATGGAATATCCTGGCTCGTGTCGCCAAAGACGACTTCAGCCAATGGAACGAGGTGGCTGATCTCAGCGATTCTGAGCTATTCAGACACTGGAAGGAAAAGGCAAGCAGCTGTGTCAGCCGAACGAGATGCAAGATGAGATTAAAAAATCGAGGAAAGGTATAATTTTGACATTGACTGTATTTGCATTGGTACCGACCGTGCCAACTGGTTTGGCATAAAGCTATGTAAAGTAATTAATCTTTAACTATTAATTAGAGATACCCTTCGTTGATTTCATCGACGTTTGTGATAAAACGAAAAATAATAATGATCCGAGCATCAGCGGTAACCTCGGAAAAGTCAGATTGTTAAAGAAACACATTGAGCTATGTCAAAAGGAAGATACTAACGAGTAGTCACGGAGTAAATGAGTGCTGGCTTCGGCTAAATTAATTACGACGATGGTAATTACACTTAGCAGCTGAGAGCTACGTGCATCCTGCGTTAAACGGTGCCAGGCGCTTCTTCTGCAACCCTCCCGGCGCGGCACTGGATCGTTAGCGTGTCCAAGCCATTGACTGTCTATACGACATATGTACACATACCCATATACGAATCCAGCAATTGGAGATTTTATAGAAAAGTTCATTTTCCCAGAAAGTAAGTACCAGCAAAGATAATAATTGTGTAGCGAAATAAGATTGTAGATTTGCGAGAAAAACAAATTTTTTTTTTTCCAACAAACATCATCTTCGGGTGGATAAAATTAAAAAGACTGTTTAAGGCGATTTGTACCTTCTGCCATACGTAACAGGATGTTACAGTGCTTCCCTTTTCAGCCCGGGGTCCATCACTTCGAACAAGGGGAATGGAACAAAGTGAAGTGGCATCGTGGACCGCACACGGTGAACTGGCAACAATAGTAATTGTCGCGGCGAGTTACACGGAGGTACAGAGGTAGGTACACAATGTTGTCTCTCGATGAGGAATGGCGGACATTGGCTGGTAGTTTCCCAAGCCGTGCCCTCGAGGGACTTGGGTGAAGAGTCAGTGACGAAGGCTTGGCAAGGGAGGTGGAGGGGAGATGGATCAACGAAGACACGATCGGATGTCTCGGTAGGACGAGAAAGGACTTGGAAGGAAGATGGAGCAAAGAGGAGTGGACTGGTCCGGGGACTGTTTGTCGGACATACCTGGGGGCCACCCTGGCGTCTAATTGCGTGTAATGCACTCTGGCTTCCCTGGCAGCAGTTGCCGCCAGAAGAGATGGCGAAAAACTCGGGTCGCGCACCGGCAAAACCCGCGATCAGGGGACGCCGTGTTATGTCCGGCACGCTCGGACCCACACGACGTGGACGTAGCCGAGCTTCTCGATACTCCCGATACTTTGATGGATGCTACCACGTTGGATGAAGACGTGTTCCCTGCTGGTAGCTTCTCGTGCCCCGTGAAACTCGTGGCTACGGTCCGAAATAGCACTTCGCCATATGGGATTTTTATTCGGAGGTTCCTGGACGCTAAAGTTGTGCTGGTCTTTGCGACGGCGGGGCTGTATGAGCAAACCGGAAGTTTCGGAGCGGATTTTAATATGACTGGGGTTTTGAGAATCGGATTGAATATTCAGTTTTTATTGGTATCGTTTCTATGATTGTTTTTTGTTTTTTTTTTTACGAATTTTTATAAAAGCGATATGAAATACCCGAAGGTGAATTTCTCCACCGATGAGGTGGAACGACAAGTCGAGCATTTAACGTAGCCAGGATCTGTCGTTAGAAATTTTTTGTCGCGCGTGGTTATTATGAATAATGATTTATGCCTTGTCTCTCGTGTTCGAGGGATAGAAGAAGGAGTTAATGACGGTCGCGTGTTGTAATCCCTGCCATTATCTAGAAACCTTACCGCCTAACAAGCTACCTGCTAATGACATACGACTCGCACATGATCACATGCGTGATCTTATTTAGTCAGAATTTTTGTCATTCTGTTCATGAATTTGGTCTAGCTTGTAAGCCAATGTTACACATAGAACAAAGTCCGTGAAAATTGGATTCACAGACGTTTGAAAAGATCTTAAAAAAAATCGTATAGAAATCCATCTTTTTGAGAAGCAAAAAATCCTATTCATAAAAAAAAACATATTGTGTAAAGGATAAGAATGTGTTCTGATTCTAACATGCGGAAGTATCGTTTGAGAATTTTCAAAAAGCAACGGTGTCTTCATTCGACCTATTTCCCAAAAGGGGTGAATTGGTCATGGCCTTCTCAAAGAAAAACTAACCCTCAGAAAAAAAAACCAAGACTTTGCTGAAACCAACCGGAAATACCACCATCCGCGGAGGCTATCGCTGGACAATGGCATTGTTCCAGCAAAAGGTGAATTTCTCTTAATGGAGGGCTCTCGAAGGGTTGATGAAGGAACAAAAATCGGTCCCGACCAGCCGACCTGACTGGGATCCATTCAGAGAGCAGTATCCACTATCTCCGCGTTATATTACTTATTGGAAATACTACGTTGGAATTCGATTGATACGTTCGGGATGTTCATAACGAAGAATCGTAGATACACCTGTGCGATGAATCGTGATGAAACTTTATGAATGAGTCTGAGCCGTCCTAAGGGGATGTTTGGAAAAAGACAATCCTTCCGGGAAGAGGATCCTATCCGTCCTCATTGACCAACAGTCAGATCCCCGTTGTTGTAAAGATTTTAATTATCATTATTATCGATGGCATAAAAAGCCATAAGACCCAATATCCGGTCTGAATACGTATTACATATAAAAAAATACTACATCCATAGTATCGTCCAGATAACTTTGCTCCGGGAGTCATGACGTACGTACCATTTTCGAACCGTTTCCTCCGGGTCTTGTCGTTATGCTCCTTTCATAACCCAGAGACTGACTGATAACTCCATAGCGAGTATTACAATCGTTACCTGAGACACCCGGGTGGGTTTTGACGTTTTTGTCGACGACAGTCGTAAACCAATAATAGACAGGAGACCGCCTTCGTCCTTAGCTCGATGGTTCCGCACCATCCTACTTTCCAAGTCTTTTTCATGGGTTTATTCTCATTTCATAAGCGGCTCCTTTATACGCCATGTTACTTATCTCAAAGCATTAACCAGCTCATCTCTTTCGGCGTTTACGACGCGGCACGAGGAGATGCCTCCCACAGTCACAGCCGTGGGAGATCGTTCGCAGTCGACTTTAAAATTCGTTTTAATAGTCGTCATTTGGGAATAACCCAAAAAGGAAAAATTAACCCAGGACAGGTCGTGGAATCGATAGTCGGACGAAGGCTGGACCAAGAATGATCCACAGTTAAAAATAACGAATAAACAAATAATTGATCCCTGATCCATTGATTATTTTGACAATACACACGAAACCCGATACAGTTTATTGATCCGTTAGAGAAGTCATCGGCGTTCCGATTGGCCAGAGGAGAGCTATCTGGGTCATCCGGTGGAGGAGGTTGGATCGCTTCGAGTTCGTCGAGTTGAGCAACCGAGCAACGAGGCGACCGGCGTCCGATGCTTCCCCGAATTAATGCCTATTACAGCACAGGGACAATCGCTCGAGCGGCAGAAGACAAGTAGGCGGCGAGTCGCACAAAAGGAACTCTGCAAAAGTCAATCAGTAGCGGAGCAATTACGCGACCGAGTGAACGCTCCCGAGCGTGGGTACGTCCTATCCGCGGGTGGCGAGGAACCTACTGCTAGACCCGGAGGAGATAAAACGAGGTGAAGTTAGTCGCAGGAGCCGCGGATGACGAGGACAGGGACGAGGGAGAAGGTTTACGAGCCGCGAGATGACAGGGCACGCGATGCGAGAGTCGCCACTTCCGCTACTCCTTTCTACATTGTCCCTTTTGGCAGCAGTTGGCTCTGGTATCTGTTACAGGGTGGCTGAAAAAGAAAAAATGACTTGAATTTGAAAAAAAAAAACAATTTTTCATAAAATAATCAGTATCGTAAAAAAAAAAAATACGTGTACACAAAGTCACACGATTTTACCCTAAACTTATTTTCTTATATATTTTACACATGATCCGATTTAATCGTAACTCAAAGCCATCTCTGAACGCTTAACGTTGTACATGCAGGATACTAGTTGCTGGCTGCTGGTAATTACATCGGGAGACAAGTCGCAGAAAAACTTCTTGTACATCGGCTGCCAATTACATCGGAAGAGACGGACGAAGGCTGGTCTCCAATTTGCCGTAAACTCACGAGCAAAGGGCGGATGTCGCCGAAAAGGTGTGGCGACGGATTCTTATTGGAAATTGTGTTACTGGGAAGAGAGAAAAAAATTTTCCCTTGTTTCGCACGTATATCCATGGTATAGCGTGTCTTGTAGGCCGTAAGACATATTTATATACACAGATGTAGCGAGGACCCTTTTTAACGAGAGTCTATTTATTGTTTTACTCTGTTAGAGACGCTCTAGTACATAATGCACGGTGTCGTACGAAATAGAATCGTCTGGTCATTGCGAAAATAGAATATTCTATAGAAATATATATATATATACTGCGATAACAAATAGACCTATGGGTTATATATATATATATATATATATATGTTATTCCGATATATAAATCGGAATAATATAAACGGCGTATCGATGTCAAGCATTGATCAGTAAAATGCAAAAGGTGCGAACGCAGTTAAACAGCACATGCACCATGGCACGAAAGGCGTAATGCAGAGAGCGGCGTCTGGTGACGTAGTCCGGGGCTTCCTCTTTGGCCAGACTTCCTGTCGGAAACAATCGTCGCGATTCACGCAAGGTGCTCATCCACATTACGAGCGTCTTTTACACCCAAGGACGCCGACGGATTTTTTTTTGGCATTGGCGACGCATAGTGGCGCAGGCTGTCAATGACGTTAGAACTGCCGAATTCAGGTAGGGTTAGGGTTGATACGATTACAGGTACAATAGAAACTAAAGGTGGATATGCAACAATACATCGATGTAATATGTTACATTAAATTATCATTCGTTGATGAGAATTCAAAAAAAAAAATAAATCACGTATGATTTGCCATAAGATAACATCGTATGCGAATATACGCATCATGGTGCATTCGCGTCGATGACGTAGCCCATTGCGAATGCACCTTTTAACTCCGTCAAGTGATTTCGCGTGCACGCATTAATCGCGTGCGTCAATGAATGAAATGGCGAAGAATGTCATTGAGAACCTTCGGACAATGCAATGTCTCTTGGGTCGGAGACACGTAGCTGATAATGCGTGAACGTAGCTGACTGCACGCGTGATCAACCAGCATGATTTAGGGAATTCAAAGAGAGAATTATTCCCATGCAATACAGTGTTAAGAGGAGATGATATTTTAATTAAAAAAAAATTAAAAAAATAATTACGATAACTAACGAATGATATTCAATGAGTTCGATCAGAAATCAATATTTGGCAATGATCACCTCAGGGTGATGGACGTTACGATAGACGATTTTACCGGAGTATACTTTCTATCTGTCGTGCTTGCGTAAGTGCGAGTATTTCCAAAAAAAGAAAGTTAGCGCAACGTGAAAAAGTAGGAGCGAAGGAGAGCGATGGGTAGGACCCGGTCTGGCCTGAAGAAGGGCGGAGGGCAGGGATGACGATGATGAGGACGGGAGGGAATGGAGGATTGAATACTGAAAGAGAGTTAACTGTGGGACAATAGAGAGACGAGCGCGAACGGACACAATGCCGAAAACTGCGACATCTTCGCCAGCTCATCGACATCCGGAGGAAGGCGCCTCGGCCATGCATATTAATTGCGCTGTTTATCAATGCTAATGGATTCTTCTAATTAACCAGGCGAGGCAGTAAAGGCCTGGCGTTAGCGCCCTGAAGATTCTCAAGTTTTGACGTATATGCACACATGCTCACCACTCTGGCCGTGACGTGTATCGATTCATCTGTCGATTTGTACGTACCTGGTGGAGTCGATAGACGCCGGACGTTCGCTTTGGGAATCATCGAGGAACCTGAGTGTCGACCTGGGACCCCTCGGTGTTGCTTCTACGAAATCGAATTGAACGGCGCTTAAACTACACAGCGGGTGGACAAAACGATCTTGGTTGGTACCTTTCGGTTTTATCTACTACGAAAATACTGGATGCACGTCTTGACAGAAGATCAGGAAGATGCTGGAAGACTGTCCGACTCGAGGTGGTTCCGCGAACTGACAGACCTAGACAATACGAAGTGGATTGTCCGAGTGTCAAATGCGACTATGACATACAAAAGGGATGATAGTAGATCCCCTTAAGCTCTTTGAGAATCCGTATGAAGATCAATATTTTTTTTTTTTTATTTCTCACTGGATCGAATGCTGAAGCACAGCGATCGTTCGATGAATTTGTTTCTTAGTATTTTCGATATCGTGACATTTTTATCGTAGGAATTAAATTTTTTAATAATTCATTTTCGGTCTAACATTAACGAGATAAATTGCTGTGTCTACGAGTAGTACACAAGGTGGACGCCTAGCTGATGGACGCGATGACTTCTGGTTGTAGAGGAGGGCACATGTATCCCTTCCATCTTCCTTGGGTTAGTTAGGTGGTTAAGGTGGTGGGGGAAAGTGGGAAAAGTGGGGATTGGAAGAAGCGTCGGAGGGGTAGATGAGAAGAATATCCTGCGGTGTTGGTACTAGAAAAAAGTTTTTTTTTCAAATAAATCATCTGTTCACTCTCCCACTTCATAAGACATGTCGTATATATCGATTGTACCGGGTGTAAAATTTTTAGTAAAATTTAACAACGACTCTACAAGCGTATTACAACGTCATCAAGAAATATGAAGATTTAATTCACGTGCGCCGAGACGCGTTATCGTGTAAGGAGATCCATTGCGAAATAAAGACAAACGACTATTTGAAAGAAGCAGAGTAAGGAGATCTTGGTAGACAGTGGGGTTTCGGTCCACGAGGAAGATCACTAGAATATAGTAGTATCTTCCGGCAAAAGGGGCCCACGTTCTCTGAAGTCAAGAACGCTTTGTCTCAAAGACGCCTCCTATACACGAGAGCACCTTCCGCCAGCTGTTACGATCGTCCAGGTTCCGCGAATCGCTGGATCACGATCCATGGATCTCTGGCTATCCAGTCAGTAAGTCAGTGAAGATTCCGTTATATATTTTAATAGAAAATATCGATCCTAGTTACATACGCGTGTGAAGTCTTATGCATGAGTCTAGTGGGATAGTAAATTAATGTAATATTTAAATAAAAAAATTGTTTAAAAATACATTAAAAATAATTCATCCAGATCGGTCGGAACATAATGGTAAAACAAAAATGACGGGTCGGCCTTTATATCGATGTAACAAGATGGCCGCAGCCACTAATGGAATCCAGGCTCGCGGTTCACGGTGTAATTTGAATTCCTTACAAACATACACCTTCACTTTTCTACAGGATGGACGAAGAAGCTTACACAGACAGAAGTTTGATCGGTAGAGTGTTGCGCGGCGCTTATTGATTGACGTCCGGTCAGCTCTAATAACCATAGGGGTACCAAAATGGCGGCTGGGCCCAACCTCGGTCCCACTCCAAGGCTCCGTAGCACGAAATGGCCGCGGTATATATGCAAGTCTCTTTCTTTCTTCTCTCTCTGTTCTTATTCCCTTCTTAAATTCTCTCTTACTTTCTTTGCCTCTCATAGCGCCTTCCTCTCTTGGGCGCACGCGCGCCTCCGGTCGTATTTGCAAATCATCGCAATGTCAGCCGATCGAACCGATTTGCCTTGGGAGCAGAACGGCTCGGGATCCGTACAGTAGCAGCAACCGAACGCCAAGATCTTGAATAGCGACTACCGACGACCGGCTGATGAACGGATTGACGAATGGACGGTCAGGGTGCGGGTCGATGCCCGGCGAAGGCCGCTAACAATGCCTAATCTTTTCCAGGAAGCTGACACAACTCGCCGCTCTGGTACCCGAAGTGCCGAGTCGCCTTCGAGGATCGAAACATGCGTCGCGCCCGAATTCTACGAGTTTCTAAGACGCTCATTACGCATTATCGATAGAACCGAGGACACTCGAGAATTTGGAGTTGACGTAGCTCCTGCCACGTGTGAATGAGAACGTCAACGAGTTACCCTGAGACAAAAGAGACTTACGGTAGGTACACCTAGACGGGAGCATTAAACTCTCCACGTCAAGACGTGTGTATCGTATCAAGCCACATTAATATGGTTTAATTAAAAGGCGAGAAGAAATTATGCGAGTAAAAAGAAATTACTTCGGCAGGGAAAAATTTTATGGCAAGGATTTACATTGAATATTTTAATTGCAAGGTTTACGTGGAACCGCGTGAAGGATGGACGAAATTCTTTATGTCCTCTCAAGGGACCTTCTGGATCATCGTGGAGAATTAATATACGACGCTCCAAAAATTCTCATGGTTTCCATTCAATCAACGACAGATTCAATTATGCTCGCGACTCAGCAGACCTAACAGCAACGCACGGTCCCTCATTATATCACTTTCGCTCGAATGCCTCCCAGCTGCAACAGGAGCAAATCCTCTGAGCTACCGGTAGATTGAATCTCTTTGTAAACCGCCTTAAGGTCTGCAGGCTCCTTGGAGGATATACGCACGTAGGTTGCTAGCCATGAATCGAGTGCTGCCAACCACCTGGGTATTGTCTCCAGTAATGAACTTGCAAGGTATTCACTGGTACCAATCTGATCTTGCAGAGCGTCGTTGATGTTTGCGTCGGAAAGCGAAGAATCTGCGCGTCAGCAGGCGTCGGTATCAAGAACGACGGACGCTCTTCGAGAATAATGGTAGTCCTGGCTCATGCGATCTGCTCGAAAGAAATTGCACAACGTTGTTGACATTTGCGTTTGCTTAGTTGGCTTAGTTGCAACAGCGAGGAGGAGCAGGAGCAATAATAACCTGATCATTCCGCGAGTCCGATGTTAAATTCACCGAGTCCGAGCAATTCACGTCCCTCGAGACCTGGGGTAGCCATGACGAAAGTATCTTCGGCGGATGAGTAGCCGGTGAGTCTATTAACCGACTGCAGGAGTGTAATATTAATTTGATTAGAGCCTCTCTCCTTCTCGTAGTACGGTAGATGGACGGAGGTGTATATGGTGTACGATGGTTTGATGGGGTGAGCCATGGTGAGCCATGGAGATTCAGGCATCTTGCCGGTCACCGTTCCACGAAGTTCGCGTCTTGGATCTTCTCGCGGCTCGTCGTCTCTCCCACGGCCCTGCCTTCGAGTCTCGTTACCTATGTACCTAACGTCGCTCGGTCCAGGGTCTTTGCTTTCGTTTCGTGGCACTTTCTAAGACCATCAGCATCCTATCGGGCCGTATCGACACCTCCTACGATGCCATGGCCCAACTTAACCCCAACACCCCATTATTCCCCCTTAACGATATTTGGGCCAGTGGTCACTGCATTCCGATCTGGACGATTCCTTGAATTTCGGTTAACCCTTAACCCCTGATTCTGGGGTGGATGAACGTGGGGTGTAACTTTAGATTAGGTGGACCAAGTACACGTTATGGGTACCGACCTACTTAACTATATATATATATATGTAAAGAAGTTTTCGGGAATATACCTTAGATCCCTTATACAGGGTTCGACATAATATCCATTTTTTTTATCACTCTGTCCATTCATCTATCGTACATTTTCCTGATGCTCGTACGAAATTGCGTGGGTGTAATTAAACCGATATTTTACTTACTCTCATTTACGGATCAACGAATGATCTACAAGTTTGATCGGACGCCAATGACATATATATATAGGACTCCGAATCATATTAATTCTCAAGGTTGGCTTGAATAAAATATCCTGCGCTGGTATCTGTCCAATTGTTAAAATGGTAATTGATATTAACTGAACGTCCCGAGTTATTACTTTTTCACGTAAGAAATCGTGGCAAAAAGTTTTTACTTCTCACAGGCACCGTTATTCGTCTCTTGGGAGTTATTGCGCATCGCTCATGGTGTCGTTGACTGTTGTCGAAACCACTGAGCGTTAAGTTACCATTTGAACGAACGATCACGCCGAAGAGCTTTATAGAGTCAGTGCTAGAATTGCCAACTGGAATACCATTGATCAAGGTTATATCCTAGTGTAGTAAAATTGATTAAGAATCTTCAAGACTTTCATGGGTCTGCGTGTTGAAAAAAATGGTCGACTGTCAGGGATATACTTGGTTGGATCACGTAAGGAGCGTGGCGCATTTTCAATCTTTTTCATGAGTGAAGAGCTGGCCTCTTCTGGGAATAATGATGCGTCCAATAGCGCCCTCGTAGGTATCGATACGTGTCTTGTAGTAGTTAGCTACGGAGCAGACGGCGGCGATCCAGTCTTTTATTCATTAATTAATTCAATTATACTTACCTTAAGGCGTGATTACATCGACGCATCACTTGCTCGAGAGATTCACGGCCACCCTGGTGTTTTTGTTAACTTATCAGGATCCTAGAAGACAAGACATTGACGGATCTCCTAATGATGATATATCATTGTGAAAAAAGAGGGAAGGGTGGTATAATTTTTTTTATACAAAAATTTTGGAATAAACAATTTTTTTCAAAGACAGATATATGTGTATCACGAATCTCTAAAACACCTCGTGGTCCATTCTCGAGGTATTGTCTTAGTTCCAAGGGGGGAGGGGGGGTTCTGTATAACAATAGGCAAGGGGCTGTGGAGGGTGAAAAAGGTGACGCGTGGAACTGTCGGAGAAATTAATCAAATCGGGATCAGATCGATAGATGGCGTGAAAGGGCGTGAACGATAGAAAATAAACGCGAGACACATGGGGTTGTTCCTGGTAGCCGTGGACGGGGCTCGTTCGCGGAACCCAGGAAGGGCAGGACCTTCCCCAATAAAGCACAGTCATCTTCTGATCGATATTCTTTCACGCTTAAACCGCCACGGTTGAAATCTCCCGTGTGCGATGCACATATGACTCTTCTACCCCTTTGAATCTTTGATGATGAAAAATTTCATCAGGAACGCTTATCTCCGGTTTTACGAATCTTACGATCACCTTGAAGATCGCAGCATCCAATTCGGAATCTTTAGCGAATATGAAAGATAACGTAATCGGGGAGAGAACTCGTGTGGTCCATCACCCTTATCATCGTTCCTAAGGATAACGATTAAAGTCAACAATCGACTTCCTATCGGCTCCCTGGGACTGTGCTCGAAGAATATTTGGACCAGAAATTCCAGGAAGACGTTTTCATCTCGATACATAATAATAAGTTCGTATGGACCACTCCAACCTACTTTGGAATTTACTCTCGCATCAGTGTACAGTGGATTCATCAGCTGGATTGAGATTGAGGCTTCTCTAATTGAATCACCTGTGTATTTTCATTGGTCTGTAAATCAAGGGATCATTGTATGGACCCAGGATGCTGTAACAGCACGTGCAACGCCAGTATCTGAATATCTTCATAGAGTCGTCCGTCAATAAGAAACATCATGCTTTACAATTAATTATGAATTTTCACATTTTTTTTGTAATTCTAAAAAAAAGCTCAAAGTTTCAGTTTATCATGAATCTTTATGATACTGGGATTCCCTTATCGCTTCGCAGCATCCGATTGCGTAATTCCGCGACACGTGGTTGATCGGTATAAAAGTACCGAAGGATGAGTACTCCAGGAAGGATGTCAATGACAAGTGTTTTTATCGTAGCATAGTAATTCAAAGGCATTACACGGCTCATTAACCCCCGTAAGCCTTGATAGTTCGATTTGATACGCGATATTCTAGTCGATTAATCCGGTTCAATCGATTTCACACGTTCGTTCTTAAAACACTGTAGGAATGTATAAAAAAATTTTTTTTCAAATCTCTCGAAGATCCAATGTAATTTTTTTCTATTTTCCCCGTACATCCCATCAGTTGGCAGTGTAATATAAAGATCCAAAAAAAAAGTCGTAAATACAATTATCGATTTTTGAATTTAGAAAAATTTTATTAGCTACTCTAATAATTTTTAGACGATCGACCCTTTTCAAGGGGGCGCAACAGTGCAACCTGTTTTGCATTCAATTAACATTCTCAATCCATGACGAGGGTATATACACGGTGTCGAATTAGTTCTTTTCCCACCTGAAAGGAATTCACGCCCACTACTTGAAAACTCTTTGTTGCCACGTGTCCACCATCTTGGTTCGATGTTGCAATAATAATGGCTCCCCGTTGCACAATTCCCGTGCATCGTTCGCCGTGCAAATATTGACCATCCGTAATGCAAAATAAATATTCGCCTCGATTAATAAAAATTCCATCTGGCATATTAAATTATCCTTACGCGTTCTAATTAGCATTGATTTGTCTCTGGGTGACGTTAAATTACCCGTAATAAATAATTAAACGCTAAGAATAATTACCCAAGAGAAACTCCAAAGGTCGATTTCATCGCCGTCTCTCTGCAGGCAGCACGTTTTCTTATTGACCCAAAAAGAATGACGGTCGATCTGCATTTCGAGGACAATTTCAGAGCAGCTGCCACAGCATCAGCCTGGACCGGGCACTGATCTCAGGGAGGCAGTTGGGGCGTGGCGCTTGGGAGATGTCGGCCCCACGATTGGTCCAGACCATCTAAACATTCTACTGGCGTAGAAATCGGTGCGCGAGTGCACGCGCAAGGTAATTACGTATTACCAAGTAATTTGCACGTTGGTTGGTCAGACTCAATTCAGAAGGTGGAGATTCGCATTGAATAATAAAATCAGCGACCCCCCTCCCCGTACCACCCACTGACCCAGCGCTAAAAAAATTAATCCCACGTAATCCATAATCACTATCGATAGACGTAAAAAAAAATATATATATATAATTCCCGCATCGAACCGATTCGATTTTCAGAATTGCACAAGAATTCGCGAGGATCCGACGTGCGATGACGTCCTTGACGGTGAAAGGATGCACATGGATCTTAATTCGGTTCCAAGGAGTCCAGGAGGAGCAGCTAGAATATCGCGCCACCTACTGAGAAATCGACTCTTCGCAGAAACGAACGAGTCGATGACCGAGTACGTAAGATCGTAAATCCAAGAAACGGATGCTGTCGAACAAGATCGGTACGATCTGTTAAATTATACAAACATACTATATATAACCACATATAGCTATAGTCGCGTTTGATAAATCACTGAAGATCGACATACATAAATAAGAATTTCATCATCCGATAATGATCATGTGGAACGAGTGTCTAAATCTAGAACTTATATATCTGTATATACGGCCTATACGTATATACATGCCTTTGCTACAGTCAACCTTATCCTTCCATGTAACCGTTTACGACTCGTGGAAAACGTTCACGCGTTCTACGTAACTCACGGACGATTCCAGCAAATCATGAAAATTCATAGGGAACGTTTCTCGGGAGCAACTTACTCGCTTAGCCTGTCCGTAGTTTCTGTTACTGTTGCTATGGTAGCTTCGACGTAGCTTTTCCTCGAACCGACTTGTTCGATTGGACAGGCGGAGACCTACTGCACGGCATTCGAATCGATAACACTAACACGAAAAAGGTTTGAAACTGGGCTAATCAGTATCACAGTATATTCTCATTAACACGGTATACAATACGGACTGATAGTATACCACTGCTGTATATATATATATGTATAGCTAGTGACGATCGATGATGAATAATAGAGTAAAATAACAATGGCCAATTAATTCGTAATTTGCGTAAAGACGTAACGACAGTCAGTGGGGAATTCCCGGCGTAAATAAATACGCAAGTAATTGTTAGCTGATCCTTCGACCCCCCTCCCTCCCCCCTACTCGCTGGACCATCCCAGTCTATTTATGCGCCATTGTATTACCGTATCCTGTAGGCAAGTCTTGATGAAGAAAAATAATAATCTGCCTCCGTAGGTACTAAATAACTGTGGAGATAGACTGGAGCGTAACATATGTACCCGTTTTAAGGAGTGTGGATGCTGTGGAGATGATACCGTGGAAAGAGGATTTGTATCTATTAATAGCACGATGGCAGCCAGCAAGTGAGTCCGAGACGAGGACACGTGTCGGTTGTCGAGGATCTTGTAGCTGTCGAGAGAAGAGTTCAGTAAACACTCAGCATCCTTATGAACTGTATGGGTTATTGGAGATGAAAAGAAAAAAGAAGAAAATTTTTTGAGATGACGTAGGGACGGTGTTATCAGGAAACAATTAGTATCACTGGGCAATTGGTGGTAATTTGGTACAGTGGGTGTTCAATGTGTCTTATGTGTGTTGAAAAATAATATATATATATATATATATAGGTATAGCCGGTGTATGCTTTTTTAGAAGCTGATCGTTTAGGAAGTGGATGACTGGCGTCTTTCAACCCTCGTACGAAGTTTTTGCCCCCCTTTGGTATCTCTCACCCTCAAATCGGCCTCGTGTTACATAATTGAGTTATAGTCTAATGATTCCGTGAATCTAAGATGCACCTCTCTTCCTCGAACGATCCATTATATCGTGTCTGTTGTCTATTGGTACGGCCCTGCCTCTTCGTTCTACATGCATATTATAATGTAATAAAACCCTTGTTAGGTCCCATGGTGTATCGATGCCACGGATTAAAATCTTATGCTTTACGAATTTTTCCGGTGAACGTTGGATTATTCGTTTTGGCTGTATACACAGCGTATAGCCAGCGTCCCACACACTTGACTTTTATAGATCTTGAAGAAAAAGTTTTGCCTGGCCAGTTCTTGGACTTGCCAGAGATAAATTTATGTTCGGAGAATGTCATGGACATTGGTAAATATGTCGTATGTGAAATTTTTTGTATAAACTAGGAAAAAAAAAATTATCCTTAGCCCTATAGCCAGATAAGGATTTCGATGGACCTTTACGAGCACGGTAAATTTTTAAATCGTCCTGGCGTTAGAGTGAATGAAATGGTAAAATTCTTTGAGTAGTTTACGATTATTAGCAATTTCGAAAAATTTTGAAAATATCCTCGGGCTACTAATCTCAACAATATACCATTCTATTTTGGCGAAATATGTCCAAAAATATATGATGACCCAACGTACGAATGTTATTTGCAATGCACTTTTGAATGGTCGTCGAGGATCTTTTATTGCGGAAAGGATTAGCGCGTTAATTTTAAGATAAAATTTTTGCAATGCTAAACACATATATTCGTCGTAAACACTGACCAATGTTTTTAGTGCGGTTAGTAATGACCTGATCGTTACGCCGTCTTACGCAATATCTTAATTCTAACTTCGTACAGGTACACCTTATATGCACTCACACATGGACAATCCCACACGAAATTCGCCCTCCCGTCCAACAAACAGAATCCCAGTTACGAAACGGAATCGTATACGGTGTGCACTCACCTTTATTTTACATTGTACTGATCCACGTGCCTTTTACCATACTCGAGCCATTATCGTAGAAACGGTGTGTACAGACCATAAACCATACAAAAATATCCTAGATTTATGGCTTTATAAATATCTCATATCGTCGCTTAACAAAAGCTGTATAGTTAAGTCACGGGCTGAGCTGTGTTAATGAATGGCATCTGTCTGCGTATAGGTCGTTTCAAAATTCTTAGAGCGTCTCGGCACTACAGCTAAGTACGATCAAGAATAGTTGACTCGTCGAGAAATTCAGTATAGAAAAAAATATGCATCGCCAATTGTAATACGAGCTTGATAAATCATTCAGTATCCGTCCGTGCCTCAATTATATTTAATCCCATAAGAAATGATATCCTCGTGAAATTCGCCATATACAGCGAAACCATATCAGCTATGCAAATGACGTGTGTACACGAATACATTCGTATTAACACCTGACACACATGTAACTTTCACGTGCAATCGTATAGCGTATATGTAAAGAATATATACAGACGCGCTATATGCTCACACCCACTAAGTCCCGTTCACATGAAAATAAACGTCGTCTCGAGAGCGCACGCGCCCCACCACACGGAATCTACATAACCGCGCTATACGCGCTATACCTAGGCGCCGCGATATCCACGCATTCCGTGTCTACTTCGTTTCACGAACGAAGCCGCGTCCGCGAGGTGCAGGTTGGTCTGTTAAAGTTTCTGAGAAATCGTTAACGTGATAGAGAGAGAGAGAGAGAGAGAGAGAGAGAGAGAGAGAGAGAGAGAGAGAGAGAGAGAGAGAAGTTTTATATCTATATGTATACAGATTGCGAAAAGAGACGTAAAGACAGGTTTGAGAAAAATTTGCAAAAATTTATTGCTTGGCAAAATTTTCGTATTATTCGCGGAAAGTGATCGTGTGTCTTCGGTAGCGAATCGGTTTGAATTTTTGACAATCGGTTACGGGTATCGGTAGTACCGTTACTTTGGCCTTGAAATCTTTTCAAGCCACGGGCTACGTATTGCTTCTGGTACTTTGGAGCTTTCGAGACTTTTATCCACGTGGGACTGGACACGGTGATTTCATCTTGAGAGAGTAAGATATTTATTTATTTTTTGCATCCTTTTTCTTTTGTATATCTGTCACTGTGGTTTTGCATGGCTTTAACGAGGATTTAATTGGAAATGATAAGATTGGTCGTAGATTCGATCGATTTTAGGATTTTGATAGGATAACGGTTTTTGGGTCTGATTAGGATTTTCGAAGTGGATCGCACTGTATATGGATTTAATATAAATTTTGATAAATTAAAAATATGAAAAAACGCATCGATAAAATTTACAATCAACAATTGACACTGTCAGTTACGATTAATATATATTATAAATAATAGAATGGAACAGCACAAAAACGCTATAGGTTAGTGAATGGAATAGTTTGGTGGACAAGATTGCGTCATTGAAAGCGGAACAAGGCTTTAAGGTTACCTTCGCAATTGGTACTATATCAAACACGCTTCGAAATTCCGATAATAAATATCAAAGTAATATTACGAGCTTCGATTTAGTATGACGTATTATCAATAATTTAAATGAAAAAAAAAAACGTTTCTCTTATCTACCTGATTGTATAAGAACAAGAAAAAAACAAAGCGTACAATAGTCTGGCTAAGACGTCAATTCGACTTTGAGGGGCCATCTCTTTACAAATCCAAGCGTAAATAAGTCCCCTCAAAGTGGCACCGATGTTGCGGCTTCACTGTATATTCTTATTATGCCTTATAGAAATAATAAAGACCCATTCACTTTATGCTAATTCGAATTCACGTTGTTACTATGTTTGGTTCAGCACGGAGACCAATTGTCGTTACGTAACAGACGAGACGTTGAGGGTCACCCGTTAGATCGGTTGCTTAAATTATCTCGTGTAAACGGAAACGCTACTAGACCTTATGCACTGATAATAAGTATACAAAGTTGTAAATACGTTATGAATCACTGATTGATCATTAATAGAGGCTAAAGGTTCAAAGAGCAACGTGGAGTCTCTGAAGTAGCATTGAAAATCAAGAGCATGCTGATCCTAGGTATTTATATTGAAAATTCGCAGGTTAGAGGGTCAGGTGAAAATTTTTGCGTGATAAGATTTTCATTGTGATTGTTCGGGAGGAGTCGAAGGATGCACTTTGATTATTGGGGATGAATAAGGGTTGTTGATTGGGGACGTTTTCATAGCCAGGGTAGAGTCTTAGTTTCGCAATGCTTGTGCCACGACGGTCTAAAATTGTAAAGGTAATGGCGAGTCTTCAATGTCCTTTTTTTTCAAATCCAAAAGAACATATTCATCGGCCCAGAGAGAAGGCCTACTTGTGTTTCTTGTGAAGCCCACGTGACACCTACGTGTTAATTACTTTGTTCGCAGTGGATATAGTCGCAAGTTTGCTGCTGTGGATTTATTCTTATGGGAAGGATAATGCGTTGTGCACAATTGTTAGTTGGAATTTCGTGGGATTTTTTGTATGACGAAAGCAACGAAATTTTATTAGAGCTTTATTCATTACGTTTGCATAGTATTGATATGCATTCTGTGTAATAGTGAATTGATCTTGATATCGTGTATGAAATTAAAAAATTTTTATTGATAAAAAATTGATATGCACTTTGTGTAACAGTGCATTGATCTTGATATCGTGTATGAAATTAAAAAAATTTTTATTGATAAAAAATTGATATGCACTTTGTTTAATAGTGCATTGACCTTGATATCGTGTATGAAATTAAAAAAATTTTAGTGATAAAAAATTGATATGCATTCTGTGTGATAGTGCATTGACCTTGATATCGTGTATGAAATTTAAAAAATTTTAGTGATAAAAAATTGATATGCATTCCGTGTGATAGTGCATTGATCTTGATATCGTGTATGAAATTAAAAAAATTTTTATTGATAAAAAATTGATATGCACTTTGTGTAATAGTGCATTGATCTTGATATCGTGTATGAAATTAAAAAATTTTAATGATAAAAAATTGATATGTATTCTGTGTGATAGTGCATTGACCTTGATATCGTGTATGAAATTTAAAAAATTTTAGTGATAAAAAATTGATATGCATTCCGTGTGATAGTGCATTGATCTTGATATCGTGTATGAAATTTAAAAAATTTTAATGATTATTGCATTTTTTTATCTCGAACGATCTGGAATGTCGCTGCATTAATGCTGGTTTAAGTGATGTCAAGTGAACTCTGCATGGTTGTAATGAGTCCAGTATGGAATAAGCAGAGTGACCTAGATTCATAGGAACGATATGCTGCTGACCAGGAAAATTCTTGGAGAATAATTTTTTTTATATTCGCAAATTTCGATTAATTAAATTTGAGAAGACGCGTAGGCACGTTATTCCTATCGGAATAAAATTTGTAGACATATGTGATCGTTCGGATATTGAACGGTTCGACGAATAAATTTTGCAAATATTTTTGGCATATCTTTACGGTCTATCATGTATCTATTTTCAGCCATGCTTTTAGTACATCGTGAAGAATTATATTACTGATTTTTTTTTCTAGAATTTTCAATGTCAGCTACGCTATATGTAAAGCAAACAACATTTCTTGGTATCGTCGAAATATTCTCCATTCAGAATTGTCACTATTCGAAAGAAAAATCTTTTTTTTATTATTTTCTCGAAATTCGCCATTGTCGTAATAATAAATTACCAGGCGTAAAAATAGGGTCTATCGATCGAACGTTCAAGGATATAAGGGATAGATGGAATCTGTACGCCTTGTCGAATCGGATAATTAGCGAGAGCCCTTACAACTTATACAGGGTGTCCCGCAAGAAATTTCGATATGATTTTTATTTACCACAAATCGTACCAAATTGTAACCTTAAAAAAAAGAATTTTCGAAACTTCAATTAATTAGTAATTTAATTTGCAAATTTGGCAAATTAATTCGTAAAAGTTCCACGAAAATTAATTTCCTTAGTGTTATATCCTACGCGTTATATGGTTCAATAACGAAATAGCCAGTGGCTTTTTATAAGGGGGCGAGGGGGTCGGGGGTGGGGGGTTAAAAAAATCTCTTCCGGGAGGATTCATCAATTTGATTCACGTGCCAAAAAGGTTTCTTGAAAATTCCATCAATTCGCTTTCCGCCCCCATAGCTCAGACGCCAAAACACAATACGTACAATGACAAGACTTGGCACGGATTTTGCACGACGTTCTCCGCAAGAAACAAATCGATAAACGTGAACCTCAGTCCGATGTAAACTCTCGTGCGGTCAGTCGATTCTCAACGTTCGTCCAAGGAGAATCAAAATTCTTGGTTTATGCTGGTCAACATAACCTCTCGGGCCAGTTTTCGATCTAATAAAAATCTAACGAAAGCCGAAAAAAGGATTTTCGTCAGCTGGGTAAGCTTGATTCTGACCTCGATATCTTTTAATTCGAGCATTAATTTTACCTGTGATAAACTGGTGGCTGATTGTAAACTTACGTCTGATCGCATTACGAACATTTTTCCGTTATCGGTCAATAATGTAAAACGCACTAGGATTGTATAATTCGAAACGTGCTGCTTGCGATAATAAATCGTGACACACTGACACACATTTACCAGGCACGTGCTGGTGGGAATCGAGTGGTTTTCTTGTTGTTTTTCTTTTTTTACTTTCCATTCATTTTTCCTTATTCTCTCCGTCGATGTGGCAGTTTCGACAGATCGGTAAAGAAGTTTACTATAAAGGAGAGTGCGAGTGGAACATACATGGCGTTTGTTATTTATGCTAATGCGTGTCCGCGGCCCTCGGGGACTTGCGTCACTATTTCTGTGTAGGAGTACAAACGAGTGTATCGCTCGTTCTACAGATGTCTCTATTGAGGCGATTAGCGGATAGTCGGACTGGTGGATTTTAAAGATCCAGAAAGCAATAGATCCGTGTGTACGACGAGACGAAAGAATCTGTAGATTTTTGAAACGATCCAGAAAAAAAAGTATCCACAGCTAAATCCAGCTTTTTAATTGTAAATTTTCAGTTAAATTTTTGGAAAAATCAATCATAACGAAATAACTTATCGAAAAAGTTGAAATCACCAACGACGGTCAATTGAGTCCATTTTTTTTGCTCTACAATTTTTTGTAAAATTTGATCTTACAGATAAAAAAAACGTACTCGTTACGTCACGCAGTTCACACGAAAACTTTACACTGCCAACAGGTGTGACTGCTGAACCGACCGGTTGAGTCGGTCTCGCCAGAGTTCAAAGTTCAATTTAACATCGACCCGTGAAAACAAGGCTTTAAGAATTTTCCGCAGTTCACTCTAGGCTAGACTGGTCGTTAGCCTTTCTTTTTCGAAGTGTTTTAATATAAATATTTTATTTTTATTTCACTGCCGAATTTTATTATCCGGCATAAAATTGTCTTTTCGTCTATGAACTTTTATCTTTTTTCTTTTGGGAGCCTCTTTCTCGCTCCTATACATCGTCTGGCTCCATCGCGAGTCTGTTGAACTCTGGAATGAGAAAGTCAAATATTTGGCGAATGACTCTATTGCAATCCTACGAATTATGCAACCTGACAATGTATGCGAATTTTCGCTTACAACAGTCAAGATCCGCGTTTCTTACGGTTTGACGTAAAATCGGCAGAAAAGTTGAGTTTACTAAAAAAAAAAAGAAGAAAAAAAAAGAAATTATTTCAACGAGTAAATCGACTCGTTCGTTAGAATACGAAATTTTCCGTGGTAATTATCCGTCAGTGACAATATGGTAAAGTGTAATTAATCGATGACCTTGAACGAAGAAAATGATGCAGGTAATGACAGCCTGGCTCGCTGTCATTACTTAATCAAATTGCTGATGATTTCACTTGGCATATCTATACCCTCGCGGAACGCTTCGTTCTCCAACTGGTATCCGATGTCTTCGTTGTTTATATTCAACGTGTACAACAATCATTTAAATTCTTGATTAAACTACCAATCGCAGTGTTCGATAAGTTATAGAGAACGATTGGTCTTGGAATAAGAGAAAAAAAATTATTTACTTAAAATTCATGTCGAAACTGTCATTTCCATCACTGTCGCAATTTCGATACGTCTAATGACACTCACTGCATTCTTCACGATCATTATCGTGGCATTAGCCAGAGCGTATAATGACCGATAAAAGCATTCTCTCCTCCGGTAGATAATGAAAAGGGAAGAAAGATGAAAAAAAAATAGAAACTAGGCAAAGAAAATGGAAAATCGATATAGATCGTCGTTGCAACGTGACACGAGTCAGAATCCGTCGATTTTCGATGAATCACTGAAAAAGCTAATCTCACGTCGTGACTCATACTGGGAAAAGTGTAAATAGTAGATTGAATTTTAGCGATTCGAGCTCAGGGAGAATCTGACACAAATCATGTGGGTTATAACGGAATCTCTTTTTATGTTGATATTTGAATTTGGCGCGCTTCTGTACATCCAATGAAATTAGTTAAGACTTCGTCCGGCGTCTCAGGTGAGAGTGACTGAAATACCAGGGAAACATAAAATAGCATAGCGCCCCCACGCTAATGTTACGAACTGACTGCCGTTCACGGTCAGCGGGCCAAGGTCGTTTCTTTGCCAGTGAAGTCTCACATGTGGAGAGTGTTGAACACGCATGACTCTCACGCATTCGATCGCTCTCACGCACTATCGCTTCGTACTCTCACGTGTGATCGCATATAAGGCGTGGACCTTATGCACGCGTATAAAGGCCTTAAGCCTAGTTCACATGTCACTGTCAATATAATTGATCATAGGTGACGATTGAAATTATGATAGAATTTGATAAAATTTGAAAAAAAAAAAAAATTTATTTTGCAATTTTTTATCGATCGAATTGAACAACTATCCGGGTATTTTTAATCGGCCTTGGAGCTCGTTAGAAAAATTCAAGTTCAAGTTTAAAAATTTTGATTATCCTTCTTGGATTATTTAATCGAAGACGCTGACCACGCGACAGCCTCGGGCTAATGACAACGTGTTATCCTACCTAATTAGTGTGACTGTTGCTAATTGCATGTATTATGCTCGTTGCCACAGGGCTGATTAAATATTTTCGTAGAGCAGTGATTTTATAATTGTTTTTATCATTTTTTTTCTACGGGGGTTGATTTTTGGTATTTAGACATTTTTTCCCGAGGCCAATTTTGATACTGTGGTTAGGTTAGTAGTGCGTGGATGTCGACTTTATTTAAATCTATGATTTAATTGCCGATCCCAAATGCCAAATGCCGATCTGGTAACCTTCGAAATTTTTGGACCGACGTATCTTTACTTATTTTTGATAATTCAAAGAAATTTTCAATACGAGACTGCGAGGTTCCTTTGTCCAATTTTTTTTATTCTTATCACTGTCTAATGTGCATAGTTTTATATGATTTGTTATTCGTTCCAAATTCCTTCAGCCGTTACGGACGGGCGACCCTCTGGTACGAGGTCGGATGACTCGCGATTATTCTTGATTTTCCAGCATCGCACGGAATGATCCAATTACCTGGCTCTTTGAATCATTCATCTCGCGTAGAGTGTCTAACGATAATGATCGATTAAGATGCGACGGAAATATTGCAATCTGCAATGACACATAGACTATGTGGATTCTTCAAAACTTCCTTGTAGCTTCGTTGAAAATTACCGTATTTTCTTAGAAATTATTTTTCAAAGTGCAAACAATAAAAAAATCGTTATCGGGACGAATCACAATGAAATTTCATTACGCATGCATACGTGAATCTTTTTTTTTTAATTTATCAAAATTACTCGAAAACTCATTCCGCTCAGTTAATAAGATTAACATTTGGCTCGGACAGTTAGTATCCATACTTTTTTAATAGACTACCCGGTATAAGGCGTGCGCCGTTACCTTCCCGTAGCCCAGGCGCAAAAGGAAGGCCAATGTTACCTACCAATGCGAAAGTTCCCAGACTGCCCGCTGGTGACGCTCTCTAACGTGACGTTTGCATCAGCAGAATTTCCACATGGGAAAACTGACCGCCGATGGAAACTATGCGTGTACTTTAGTCAAGGATCATTGTAGACGTTAACCGACTTAAATCACTGAATGACTTACTGACTGTCCGCTGATGATCATACTCAAGGATCAAAATCTTTCCTGCCGGATTCCCATGTTTCTTCTCATCGCCGGTTCTACCGGGACTTAACGACTTACCGGGTTCCTTGTCAACAATCTCTTTTATTTTCTGCTCGCGCTACAATCGCGCCGAGCTACGTGGAATTATTTCCATAATCATTGAAAAACTCTGGGGTTTGCTTGATCAACCATATTTTTTAACTACGAAATCGGAGGTTGAATTTGACCGATTTTTTTTTGAAATTTTTTTTTTATGTATAACTTTGTCGGAATGAATTTTTCTCGTATCGATCTATGACGTTAATGATAAAATCGCAAATAACACTTTATAGATATCTTATTGGTTTCTATCCATGTGATTCATTATTGACCCTATTCAAGTGCACTTTCACTCGTTGCGCACTATCTCCGACGTCGTTTTCTCAGGTAAAAATTAAAATGCGCAATACAAGGCGGATCTCCTGATGACGTCCGTACGATTTTCTCTCCCGTGAAAACAAGGAAAAATAAATAATACAATAATAACAAGCTGCTTACAAGATTTGCGGAAAAAAAAGGTAGCGACGCGTCAAAAATCAGTCAAGCGATATCTTTATGCTCGAAGTGTAATTAATCACGCATATCAATTTAGACACGCGGATCTGATCGAATTAATACGTAAACATCCTATCGCCAATCAATCAATGATTAGGGTCTAATACAATCTGGGCACGGATATCCGGAAGTGTCCCGAAAAAAAAATCTTAACGATCAATCACAATAACGTAGATGCTAAAACAAGTCCCATAGCAGTTTCGTTCTTGTTTCTACAATCCAGGATCAATCGGAGAAAAAACACAGTGATCGTGCGCATGCGCAGATGACACTACCAATGATATTATACAGCTTGATCAATCCTTCTCTCGTATGACTCGGACAAGGTAACGGCCACTCCATTGGAATTACCGACGTGTCTCGTTGTGCAACTTTGACGTCACTAGGTCGTTACACTTGCGCGACCGGCTGATTCATACCTTCGCGCGCTTTATATTCCGCGCCAACGCGCCCACTCGCCGACAGATGGATACGGGAAAGAACCGCTGGGAGTTTTGCTGCTATAATTATTTCTTGCCGATTATCCGGCTATCGCGAAACAATTGTATTAGAAATCTCCATTTTTGCCATTGTTCAATCGTCCCGTAGACGAATTTCTTATACACTGTGTAAAAACTGTAATAGATCGATCGCACGACTCGTTAGAAATTCTCAGGTGCTGGATTCGCCATGAATGTAGGTCAAAGTAAGTCGTAAAGCTGATCGACCGGAAAAATGTGTATCGTGCATATATATATATTGATTGATTAAACGTAAACCTAGTAGATTATTAATTAGTACCACACGCAAGTTTTATTTACGTATTTTTACGAAATTCAGCTGTTTTTCTCTCTTAGTCTTACGGGTTTTTGATTATTTATACATATGCCAGGCGAAGCGGGTAACGAATGACCGTTTGTATATGAGGTTGAATGAATTCGTGGATATGAAGTTACTATTGAAATTGTTACATATATTGACAGCCTACGTGATTGCAGTCAGGAATTAGATACGTGACAAGGTCGGGGATTTACCGCGTGTATATTTTAAAACGGTCTGGAGTCAGCGTTAAAAGACGTATTGAAATACTAGGGTGTGTCTGGAAGGATCATCGTTGGTGGATCCTGTACATTTCTATTCGGGACGAGCGTGAAAGTGAATCTCAATACTAAATTCACTATTCACAGTACACTCTGCTGTATATATATATACACACCTACACAGGTGCAAAGCGCGAAGTTTGAATCCGGTACGAAGAAAAATAACGGAAGCAGCTACTTTAAACTTTTTTTGAGTATTTTTTTCTTTTCTCTTAAAGAGACGTAACAGGTTCGTACCTGCCAAGACGTGCGTGCACGCAAACAAGGAACCAAACCCGGTACCGAAAAGTGGGTCAATCAAATACCTCAGTGAGAGTGTCCCCGCGACAGTAGGTCGATGGTGCAAGAGCACGTTCGTTTTTGAAATCAGTTGCTCGCAAAATCTATAACCGAAAAATGTGCTGGTTTTTTGTTTTTCGTTAGACTCGCAACATGGGAAATTATTTTTAACCCCATATGAGATTTCAGGTCCGAATACGCGATAACCTGGGCAGATGATATTAATAACGCAAGAAGCAGGAAATTCCTACGAGGAAAATAAAGTTAGGATATTTTTTAAACAAAGTTTCCACTCGAAGGAGGAAATTCCCGATGTAACCGAAGACTATTACAATTTTTTGGCACTGTAGTAATTTTTTGAGCTAATCTCAAAATCTCGTAACGATAAGGATAAGGAAAATGGTCCAGGGCGATATCGACTTGGAATGACCGTAAAGCAGCTATACACTCACAAACTAAAAACCCTAATTGCCTCTTCAAGCTGACTTAAGATTTTCATAGAAACTGAAAATCTGTCCAATACGTTCGGTCTGAGCTGGCCGAGGCTCAAACGGAGACCCGAGCCCCTATAAGTACGACGACTGGACACTGTAGAAATATTTTGACAGCGGCTGAAAATCTACTGCCGGTCGTCTTCTAGTAACAGTGACACTTGGTACTGGCCGCTTTGACAATACATTCTCATGGACTTGTTGCGTCATATGACATCACACTTGCTCGGTTCAAGTCGACCGAATAAATTCGAATGGGATTTTTGTAACGTGTGTTCCATGAATGTATCTACCCTTGAAATAGATATTTCCCATATTTGCACGCTTTTTTCTCTCCTTATTCACAATGAGTTTAGTTTATCTCCGCATCGCATTACGTGAATTATGCGTTACGCAGATGACTCGAAGCTGGTCGTTCCAGTTTTCACAATTTTTGGTGTCACAGCAAAAACAAATCGACAGGCGTAAAAATTTGTGCAGTTCGCTCGAGTCATACTTACCTGTCGAAAATCAATATTTTTTTTATAGTCATCCTTATCGGGTAAGACAATAGGCGTGATAAATTTCTATTTTTACACTGTTATCGAGGTCTTTATTATTTTGACAAGCACGTGGGAATTCACCTAAGTTACTTTGAACCGCCGAGGATCGTTCAGAGTCCACGCTTAGTTTTGCTATTGCGTAAAGATAACGACGCCGGTATGCAAATTCGCAGCGTCCCAATGGCGTATTCGAGAGCAATAAGTAACCTGGTGATCGTGGAGCGCGTCACTGACCGGTCTAAAATTAGCCTCCTTTATGGACACAGGGGTCAGTGTGACAAAGTGGTTGTGTGTTTTGACTGAAAAAATGGCGAGAAAAGATTCTCGTTAGAAATTTCAATAAAAAAAAAATTTTAAGCGCTGACAATGCGTATAACACGTGTGAATGAGTCACTTGGGGGGGGGGGGGGGGGCGGAAGACATGTTTTCTTGTGTCGTCTAAAACATCAAAGAGCGTTGCACCTGCCTGACAATGGGCACGCGCATTCGTGAATCTTGGGAAATACGTCGATTTAAATACTATTAAAACTCAGTTTGGGAAAAACGTTCAATTTTATTTAACGCCAAGAGGAGGTCATAGGCGACAATCGGTCTGACTGTCACCAATTTTATAGGATCGATTACCAGTCAATATGGATATACATATATATATACAATAATATTGATATATACATATATACATAGCTGCCGGGTAATTCCTGACGTCTCGATTGAGTTAAAAGGTAATAATGATGTTGAGAGTTAATTGATTCCAAGATTGATTGTTAACGAGGACTCTTGTTATGTCAAGAGCCATATAAACGATAAAGTCATCATCTGTGTTTTGGTAATTGAAAAAAAAAAAAAAAAAATATTCCGTAGCCACCGTAACGTCTGGTACGACGCACCGTCGTCGGGACGTCCACCGTCATTTTTCTCGGGTCCGTTGGGCCTCGTGATAAACTGGAATCTAAGGTGACTTTCTTTGAAATTTATTGACGGTAGTTTGCTGATCTTGCGTTACGCACGAGAGAAAACGTTTACGTAATTCGATCGGATTCCGGTCAGCGTACGAGAAGTATAGTAATCTCGATGATATCAGTGAATCAATGAAATTGGGAAATTCGATGAAATTTTGAGGTGAAATAAAAATTTCAGTGACGTAATAAATAGTTTTTGAACGATTAAGAAAATTTTCATTAAACTCGAGACTCCTGTCCCATTAGCAAGCGGTACCAGCCTTTGCGCAAGTAGCTGAAATACGAGACCTCGTGACTAAACATCCGCGAGGTCCAGCCGATCTGAGCCTTCGAGTGCGACCAATGATTCAGAGCATTCCTACGAGCGTTGTCTAAACTGTAATCGATGACGTTCGCCGAGTCTCGATAATGCCATTGAAAGGACGGAAACCTGGCGCCAGGAGACTAAATACCCACGTGTCTCGTCTTCGTAAGAACCGAGCAGCCCACGCGATCCCGTATGGATGATCGTGCAGAATTAGGAATTCCGACGTAGCGGAGTCAAAAATCACCGTGACGTAGTTCCTGGTCGCGAAATCGTCGTATCCCTTAGCAGTAAACTCGCGTCCTCAGACATGACCACGACCGTGACTGGAATGAGGTTAAGCGCCTCTCGACGCCGCCGTCGTTTCGCAAGACGTCTACCAGACATTGCTCCAAGATGAATGGACCATTCTCGGAAACGACTTCGTGATTCAGAAGGAATTCAAAGATCGTCCTATTCGGTAATACCAAAAGGCAATGCTTCTTACCGATCGGACCAACAATTGTCTAAGATCGGCTAAGACGCGGCTCCGTACAGACGCAGCAGTAACTTTTCCGCAAAGAGGAGCGGCCCAGTGACGTTTGTACCCTCCCGTACGTCTGTTTACCTTCTACGCACGTCGATACTCTTTTTCCTTCCCAGATAATACCCGCACTAGCAATTGCTCAAGCGATAGCCTGTGCACACACCAGGAATCGATTATCAAAATCGATACACGGTGAAAAAAAAATGTTGGTATCCGGTATTGAACAAAAAAAAAATTACAAAAATCTTCAAGCAGACACTTCAAGTAGTTCAAGCACCACGTGTATTTCTATGCCGAAGATAGTCTGCGAGGTACTCACGAAAATATCATAAGTACTGCCTACGGATAATAACAATGGTAACGAACGGTTGCCAATGCAATAAAAAAAAATGCACTGTTCCTTATCTACACGTGGTTCAAGCCCATACGAATTTTCATGCGGGACGATCGAGTGCGTTCAATGAACGACGGCGTGAGGTATGAATGAATGGAGAAAAGAAAAAAAAAGGGGGCACATGAGGGATGGGGGGAGGGGCGGGGGGGTGTCAATCTCACTGTTGCTAATCTTATCAGGTACAACAGCAACCGTAGTAATGGGGTGATTAGGCGGGGAATGCATGGCGCGATGCCAGCCGAGAAGAGTCACAGGTGCAACGTGAAGTAAACTGCAATCGGATACCGTGCGATATTTCACTAGGGCTCCGATACGGAGTGCCGTAGATCCGCCATTTTTGATTTCGAGATGAATCATCCGTAGGAAATGATCTCTGTGCACACTCGGCACCTTTTGCATACTGTCGCTGTGTGCAATGTCAGAGTCACAGTGCAGCTGGGCAGCTATGCAGATATCGTGCGAGGTGGATGGACCAGCCTTATGCTGCACTCTCGCTGCACCGCTCGTATATGCATATGCACATATGCACAATCGGATTCCAGGGCGGATGGCATCAACTGCAGAACCATAAGGCGCATCCGCATGTTCTCGGTATGCCTTGTCAGGAACGCGTGACCTGTACACAATTTACGAATGCCGCTCGTTCCAGCATCCTAAACAATGGCGATGCACTTGAATTCCATAGGGTGGGAAGACGCGAGGGAGTTCGCCTGGCAGCAGGTGTCCTTATCAGGATACGAGCCGAGCTACTTGGAAGCTCGTGGGAAATAGCTCCTTTACCCTCCGATACACATGTTATCCTGATGAAGATGAATTCGCGACTCCAGCTTCGTAAGATCCTTCGGGCGCGTTTACATAGTTGTTGTTTTTTCTGCTTATCATTTTACACGACGATATCGATGATTTTTATTGGCTAATCCATACGCGTGTCAAGGGTCGTTTTTACGTGGGCAATTGCGATCCTCCGATTACTGTGTAATTCATAGCGGATCCTTCAATCGTCTCTTGGACTTATGCACGGAGGATAAAAATACACAGGGTACGCAATATAAAGTATCCTTGATGTAATACTTAGAGATTCCTACGAACGTGACTAATCATGGTAAATCCCAAATATTTTTGATTTGACGAGGTAGGCGCAATTGGCGGAATTTATTTGGCGGAATTTTTGCTAGTTATTCCAGTCATGCGTTATTGATTACCTGGAGATAAGTAGGTGGAGGACAAACACCTTACGAGGCGCTCGGGTATGTCAACGATTTCCTCAAGAGAACTCGTGAGAAGTTGCTCCTTATTTTTACCTTACTTCGTGCCTCTATATATATATATATATGTATTATATGTATATATATATATATATATATATTGTATGACGTATTATGATGTCTGTCGTTGCTTTGTAATTCATTCATGACTTTCCGCATGTCCTTCGTAGCCTTGAGACAATTTCCATCAGTAAGGTTAATCGTTTGTGGTTTTTCACACGGTTATTCAGGACTATTGCACCACATGAAAAGATTGTTTTACCAGGGGAATTAATAGGAATCGTACGAACAAGATTATCTTCGGATGGCGTAACGTTACTGGCTATATATATATATACACTATTATTGATTATTTAATTTTATACATCTCATCTAGCGGGGAATACCTTGTCTATTTTTTAATATGAATATAATAGCTTTCTAATAATAAAACTCATAATGAATAAGCGATCGTGTATGTTTCTCGATTGATAACAAATAAGACGAAGACGCATAGCAACCCGATAATAAGTCTGAGCTGCTGAACGACACCGGGTATGATTCAAGATACACGGTTATTAAGAAACAATACTTGGCATACTTGAAGGATGACTGGTTTTTTTTTTGTTTTCATTAAGCGACTATTACCGCAGCCGTAACATACGTGTAAACGTAAGTGCATCTAAAACCGCATATACAAAAATTGGGAATATTCCGGCAATCGAATTGAGCTTTGCGCGTGGCTATGGTTGTCCGATAGAAAATCGGAACTTTGAATCGAATTACTTTTTCCGGTCTTAATAGCGCAACTATGAGATTTGTCATTCGGCGAATGATTCACGTCGTGCAATTCATCATCATGTAAAAAACAGTACCGGCCGTTTTCCTTCCTTTTACGGGCTTGCGAATTTTTTTTTTTTCAGCGAACCAAGAAATATTTTTGATTGAGTATTTACAGTACCATTTTGTTTTTTCAGGTCACCCGTTAAATTTCTTCGCAGCGTTCGAGCCTTAAGGTAAGACAATTGTATCCAATGCATGTGAGACTGTCGCATTTATCGTGTAAAATTTTCGCATGCGAATTTAATTACGCGCGGTTCAGAAGCCGTTTGCGAATATCTTGGCAGTTTACAGTCGCAATGTCAATACAGCGAATAAATTCTACGCGGATCGATTTTTTTAGGTTATCGATTGCCATCGATAGGAGGCGGACTCGATACACAAATAACATCTGATCTAAGAATCGTATGACGTAGCTATCCGTGACGTCGCTTCGTTGAGAATTAACGTGGGCGGATTTCGTCACATCGAATCCCCATGTGTGCGACGTTCACGCGTCGATTCTTTCAAGTGTTTCCTGCTGCGAATTATCTTGCTAATTATTTCTGCGCTACCGAATCCTCGTATGTACAGACACACAGAATCATCGATAACTTCGTGTACGATCGATTGGAAGATTTATCGATTATCAGTCGGCAGCGAATTTTTTTTTTCGAACATTACGCAACGCGCTACGCAGTCATAATAAAGCCGAATGAAATTATTTAATCAGCGCGCTCAACCACGTGAGTCAGTTTACGCCCGTGAACGTCAAACGATCGTTTAATAATGTTTTGATCGCAAGTCGCTCGCCTCGGTGATTGTCGGATCGCGATCGAATTGCCAAGTCAGCAATAGGAGTTTAGCGTCTTTTCAGCGCAGCCAGATGCTGAAGTTGTTGCTCCGTAATTTTGTAACCCTTTTCGTAATTTTTTTTTTCTAAAAATAATTTTGTTTGGGTCCGACAATTGTCCCATGTCTCAGCGTAGTCATTGTCGTGGGTGGTGGTGTAACTTTTTGTTGCACTACTCTCTTTTCTTTTTTTTCTTGGAAAAAATTTAAAAAGCAAGGATACCAACCAGACGGTTTAAAAATTTTATTCACCGTCTTGCCCTTAGAAACCGCAACGGGTTAATATTTTGTGTTCGCGGGATGAATTCAATCGCAGCAATCAGCTGCAATTAATCTTGTCTCGTGGTCGGCTGGTACATCGTATAGATCGCGTAGGTTCACTCTTGGAATTACTCATTGCTACTTCCACTTGTCCTGCTATATATTTGGACTTTTGCCTTTGGAGATTCTTCGCGAGTGGGTGGCCGTTCTTCGCCGAGTGACTATCGAATGAGTCTTGTCAGGAGTTAAATGGGAATGCGGTAGAGCCAGTCGGAAGCAGTGCATTCCGTAATTCTGGACTTCCTCGTGAAATTTTGGAATTTCGAGAAACGGAAATGGAGTGACGCGTCATTGACATCCGGGCGACGGACGACATCAGACTTCACCGAGTACGAAGGAAAACCGCGATTGCGAATTTCCAGAGGAACTGAATCAATTCAAAGTTCACCTATACGAGATAAAATCATTTAAAATCAGTTTTCTGAACACCAAATCATTCCTGCTATCACACAGACTGTATACGTAGGCATAGCCAGCGTAAGTAAAAATCTACCGCAATATTCTCATCTCATTGAAGTTGATCAACTCACGAAGGACTAACGGGAACAATTCGGAGAAAGTCTACGATACCGTAGTAACGAATTTCTTGAAAATTATCCAAATTTGATTATTTTATTTTAAAAATCTATTCCAGCCACTGTCCATCACTACGAAATGAATTTTTGGCTTGTCGATGTAAAATTCTTTTTTTTTTTTAACATTCTTATAAAGCAATCGTCACGGTTACATATCTACACGGTGACCAACTTGAAATGGGGTGCGGTGCTCGAGATCCGATTTGTAGGTTAAACGCTCGAGACAAACCCATGGCCTTTGGTGACAGAATGGCAATCATTAAGCGAGCCAAGCCCTGCAGGATGACCTAATATAAATACCGCAACGTGTATAACACTTTCCCTGTAATGCCGGCACGCGCTCCATCACAGTCTAAAAATAATATCAGACGCGCACGTAATTAATGCACGCGTGAATCACCGTGAGAAGCGTGTGCGTTAACGGGAGGGCGAGTAGAGATGCTCGTGGTGTCTTTTAAGGTACATCTGGCACCGAGACCCGAAACGTCAAGCAGCAGCAAGCACTTTAAGCACACGGTCGGTAATCACTACTTGAGACTTAAAATAGACCTGGGTTCTCCTGGATCCGGTCAGTGTCATTGATCCGAGTGTGTATAAAATCAATGTCCAATAAATTAATCGATTCCTTAAACAAATATAAATAAAGTCCGACCTGCACGATCGCGTGTCTTATCCGGACCCCCCCCCCCCCCCTCCCCCCCGGATAACTGGAGCATTCACTTTTGCTTCCTGTTCGCGACAGGAGTCAGTAAACTCTGCTATGCGTATACATATATGTATATACGTGTATACAAAGTCAGTACACTTGTCAAGTGAACGAGACTTTACGATCTCGACGATACAGTCCGTCTATTTATTTTTCTTTGATATAGTCCCTAGAGAGGATAAGGTCGTGACGCGCCTGGCTACTAATATGCCGCCATCGTGTAAACTCGTTCAGCGAATTTGAAAAATTTTTAACTACCCACACAGTGCCGTCGCTGCGATTGCTAAGCTGACTGTGTGAATATGTATAGCTGGTGAAGCATAAGTGAACCGGACAGTGAGATGCTGGGACGTCATTGTGATTCGAACGTTTTATGGCTTTGGATTTGTCGGGCAAAGTCAAACGCTTTGGCTTTCGTAGATGTGAGTTGAAATTGTGTCTTTTACTGTTGAACGATGTTTATTATTTTAGACACGCGTTTCGTTCCTTTGCCTTATTTCTAAAGGCTCTTAGGTCTAGCCCTTGGACGGTTTCTATTATACGTCAGAGCACTGGCATTACGTACATTATGCCGGAGTCCTCCTTGTGGTATTTATTTTTCAAACTGTTACTGTGTCGTTTGGTGGAATTTTGGAAAAAAAAAATTTAAGAATAACAATTTGTAATTGCCACGGGCCATTTACCGTTGTACGTGTATTATTATGTATCGAGTTATTATCCCCCTCTGCTCTGCTAGTATTATGTCGACGTTAATTAAAACTGTTGTTAAAGACAGATGAGTAATTTGTTAATCTTTATTGAGGTACGATTGGGCCTTTTTTTTTTTAAATATTTAATCACTTTTATAATCGAGGATCGATGGTTGTTGAGATGCGTTTGGGCTGGGATTTCCAATTTATCCCTAGAGGCTTTCTTATTATTTTTTTCTATATTCCGAGAACTGGCAGTAAGTGCAATTTGGACGCGAGCTACTCGTTACTAATCGTTTACGTGGTCGAGGAAATATTTAGATGATAGATTTTGTAATCGTCCTGACAACACCTGACCGCGAGCTGTCAGGTGGAACCGATGTGAATCGTTAAGCCCAAATAGTTGCCCTAGGCGAGCGCACTGTAGGCGGTTTATTATTTTCTCATTAGCGATTGAGATTTCGAGAGATGGTCTTGCGTGTCACTGATACGTGACCCTGAAAATGAAACGAGGTCGAGGAATCTCGCGAAGACGTGAGGGGTGACGGTCATTTGCAATTTTTTTTTACCAAATTTTTCGTACGACTTTTCGAATGAATTTTTGATACGTTACGAATTTTTAGTGTCTAACGATTTTATGAAATTTACGGCTGACGGCAATGGCAGAGAAAAGAACAATGTATTTCGAATAATCGAGGAAGGATCAGAAAAACGTACTAACGTCGACGTTCCGTGTGGATTCTAGCAATCTTTGTTTTTTTCACACGTGTCATCTGCGCGTCGTTCCTTTGTTTTTTTTTTTCAAATGGACGCATTTTATTCGTATTTGTCAAAAAAGTTTATTCACGTAATTTTCGAAGGAAATAACCCTGGATAAATTATACCGTGTGTCACATGAACAATCGACAAGTGCAGAAAGTTCTTCGGCGTCCCGAAGACACGAGGACGAAGTCTCGAGAAGATTATCGTCCATTGGCATATCAATGTTTTCCCATGTTGAGAGCAACAAATAAAAAGTGACGTGGCAGCGTGGTAGAGATAATTCGAAAATCGTGGCAACCTCGATGACGCTTCCGGGTAATAAAAAATTTTTATCCTAAAGAGCCCTTGAAACAAAGAATATCCAAAAAGTGGCAAAAAGTAAGGCTCGACGAAAATTTGATCTTGCCTTTTGAAAATTTGACTAGGACCTGACGTACCAAGGTATAAAAAAAAAATTTGTTCCCATTCGGTGTAACGTCGAATTGGAAATCTGAAAGCGTCGAAAATCTTTTTCTACTCTTGAGCCAGTTCCCGTGGGAGCTTTTTTATCAGGGCCAGCGCGCATTGAATATTGCGAGCAAATACTGGGTGGTCCTGGGCGAAAATTTTAAGCAGAAAGTTCGGTCTGTCGTCCGCGTGCCTCTCGTGCTGAGGAATGTGGCCGATGTCTCTATCCGCTTCTTGTCCCTACCTCCGGGACCACACATCGATAATTACCCTCGAAAATTGCACCCGCCTTTTCCACTTTGGCTCTGGCATTTAAACGGCCTTTTTCTGTTCAAGCTCCGTGAACGCGATTCGAATCGTTTTGCGAATCGTAATCGCGACCGGTTGCGGTCCGCCATAGCAATGGTCATATGTACACGTTACACGTATCTTCCGATACATCCTATATATATACATACATATATCATCAAACAATCAATCCCTGGTCCATTGAACCCCGGAGGATACCTACATCCAATAGGAACCGATTAACATGAAAATATTCAGGATAACAAAACGCTCGGCGCGAACGTATCTCGACTTGAAAAAAAGTCAAGGCAACTGGGTACGCGAGCGCCGTGGATTGTTTCGTGAAAATCTAACCGAGAGTGAATCAACCCGTTGGAAAGACCAGTAGCGTATTCTGAATAAATATGAGTTTCCCATCGACTCTGCCTTTATAAGTAGTAATGCAGCCTGTGGAAGTCTTGAGGTCGAGTGCTGGATGGAAATTGAATTAACGAAATTCTTAGATAACAGGATAAAGTGTGCGCGGAAGGTCAGGCTGCTTTCATCCGATATCACGGAAACGATTGATCTACGAAACAAACGCTGTTTTCTCCTCGGTCGGCAGTATTTGGTATTCGTAGCAAGTTCTTCTTGTCCTATGTTAACCGAATGAGAAAACGGCTCGCGGGACACGTAACTTACCCCGAGCGATTCCGATTACTGTCTACGTGAAGATCGTCACATTTGCTGGTTGTCCATTTTCATTAGGACCCGAGGTGTCCCGATCTACGGATTCGTCGATCCCTACCGCCGCGATTATGTGGCTCAATTTTCTTCATTTATCTCGAAAGCCTCTCGTATCTCTTGCGCATGTTGCTGGACGTCATTTTGAGTCACTGATTAATTAGCTGTCCCGTACTTTTCTGCTTACTGGACAGTCATCACTTAACCCACTGCGTGGATGGAGGGTAACGGAGGGAAATTCATATATGCAAAATATACGTATTTACGTAATAGGGGCGTATTGTGGATGAGACACATTTGTGGTATATCTGACAGGTTTCAACCTGTTTTTCTTTTTTTATTGAAATTTTTTTATGCACTTTTTTTGTACAGTAGTTTTTTTTTTTACGCATTATCAGTGATCATGCAGTCGTATGTTGTTCCTGGTAAGGATGTAGGATAAAAATATGCGAAATTCAGCTTCGATTGCATTCAGGTAAAACAATCGCTATTTGCTTCTCTCAGCACAGCAATTCTTGATAATCGCACGCGCCTAAACGCGCGTACTCTGTACACACATGATAGCTTTACGCGAATTTCAAGCTTGTATTGATAGCGCGGAGCGAGGGTGTCGCGTAACTCATGACGTCTGTATAAACGATATGGAATTTCGCAGTTTCTGGTATAATAGCGGGAATGTGTATCACGCAGAAACAGTGGGTCAGTGAATTGTCTGATACGTCGGATTTTTCTTTGTAGAATTTGAATTTTTTTTATACGTACAGAAACGCATCTAAAATCACGTAGAGATTCTCACGTGAGATTAGCGTTTCTCACGGGTTCTAGAATCTTGAGAAACGTAACTTTTTTAAAAGTTATGCACTTTTAGTTGATCTTTTTTCTTTTTCGTGTCTTAAATGTTTTCTCGTACCACGGCGAGTATAGGCGGTATTTAATTTATTTAAATTTGCGAGGCAAAGTACTTCGAAGGAAATCCGAGTGACGTAGGTCAGTCATTGAGCAAGGTCTTGTTTATCTCGTATTTGATAACGCGCGAGGTGTTCGTTTACGGGCATTAAGCTTAACGTGATTTATTTCGTTGCCATTTTTCCGTAAATGAATTTGCGCCAAAATGGAAACCACGTGGTTCCCATCTTTCGACTCGTTCATTGCCAATGACACAGATCATGAATATATTAAATATTTATCAATTACCTTTTCCTTATAATCAAATACTCACGGCATTGATCTTCCTCGATAATCAATTCAGGATTCAGGAATAAATTATACTATAAATAGTATTTCGCGTATACGACGATTTATAGATAGACGAGATGTTTATGTCTACCATTTTTTTTTTTACATATTTACATATCATACACTGCGTCTTAAATTTTGATTAAACAGCTGTTCACCCGAGTTCGATGTTCTTTAGAATGAATTCGATTTCTTCTTTTGACGTAATTTTCATTTCGTTGGAACACACGTGCTTCTTTCGTCTTTTTGTTTTTCTAAAAATTTCTGTATTTTTTATTTGAAAAAAAATATATATATATTCAATATTTATCGTTGTTGATTATGTCGTAAGAATTCGACCAAAAAAAAAAGATTCAATTTCAACCAAGAAACCTTGAATTTCATAACGGAAACCCACTACGTCATTGGTGAAGTCCGGATTTGGTCGCCCACCTATGAACAGCGCATAACTGACTGTCGCGCGGTGTGACGTCACGAGAAATCGGAAACCTCCGATATCGCAAGTGAAATTAAATTCTTTCGAGATCCGTGCGATTCTCATCCGAACGAAGATCCAATACCGGCAACGCCTGGTGTAAGCGACGACATAGAAACCTAGAAACCAGTTGGAGACGTGTTATCTTTTTTCTTTCTCCTCGAAGTGACGCAACCGAAGAAATCATTGCCATCGCGTTTAGGGTACACAAACGCAAAGCCAGGAACGTGTTGCCACTTAACGCGTAATCGGATGTAATAAAATCCTGTTAATATTTAGCATACGTTAAAGATGCTAACTCACTCGTGAATCTTGAGGATCGTACAAGTTGGTAATCCCACCTAATCCCGTTAGCACATTAAATTCTGTAATTATCCAGAACAAAAATGCAAGTAAAATCCATAAGGCACGATTATAACGAAGAAAAAAATTTTCTTTATTTAAATAAAAATTTTTTTTATTATTCATGTCGACTTGTTCCTAATTCAAAATTGTCTGTCATTTCCTAAATCGCGTACAAAGTTCTCCCGTATCAGTACATACGTTCCAGTGACTTTTACGAACACAGTGGTGGTTTCGTTCGTGGAAGCAAAATAGCTGTCGCGCCCCGACGCTATGCGTCAGAGAGGAGTGTGAATTCCATCTTTCGATTCATAAGTCTTACCTATTCCGAGAAGGAATCCGTTTCCGAAAGGAAGCGTGCGTGAGCACGATTGTAGCCGGCAATGTGAATCCTACCAGTCTGTGCCGCTAGCCTGTCGGAGGCTCGCCGCAGAGTTACGAGATACGTTGTCCGAGCCAGTGAAAGGAAACGTCATCGAGCACAGGTGGGAGAAGAAGGGACAGTGGTGGGGAAACGTAGTACGGCGTGGTGGGGATAGAAAAGCACGCGAGGGGAATCATGGTCCAGGCGAAAAGTCCTCCTTACCGGTAAGATGAAAGAGGCAATTTTTCCTGGTTGCACGAAGGATACGTTTCTACCGCGACCTTGAAATACTTTTTAATAATTTTTTTTTTAAACGCATCGAACCGCACGGGAGGCTATTAAATTATCGCGATTATGTATATGGACGTGGGGAGGTGATACGAAAAAATTTTTTTCTTTTTTCTTCAACATTCTTCAGACTTATTTGTCAGTCGTTCAGTTTTTTATTGTCGATTATTGTAATCATTGGGAATTTCCCTCTTTGGTGGGCATTGTGGGCAGCTACGAAATCCTTTTTTTTTCCCCCCTCTTATATCGTAGGAAACTTGTCTGATGCATCTGGTCAGATCGTACTCCGATAACGCGAGGTTGCATGCGGTAAAGATATATCATGGAATTTCGTACGTCAATTCATGATATAACAAGATAGTCTCTCACGATCATTTTGTTAAGTAATATATTTTCGTAGCTTAGGGAAACTAGAGGATTTCCAGGAGCTAGAATGTGCAGGTTACTTTTTGTTTGATCTCGGTAGGAAAGTGGCTGAATGTTTCGAGAGGTTGATTCAGATATCCGGGTTGGCATTTTTGAGGAGGATAAACTCCAGGTGGTTCTACGTAGGATCCGTGACGAAGATGCGCTTTTATTTCCGGTTGAAATTTGTGTACCGTAAGGAATTCATTTATTTGCGCACCAGTCACAAAATCGAAAGCGCATCGAGTGCCGATGATGTCATGTGCAAGATGCCCTGCAAGCATATTGCAAAATTGTTACTCAATTTCGTTTGTCACTGGTTTGAGAAAAATGACGAATTTTCGTAGCGATAGAAAAACTAATGAAATTGAAAAACTGCGCAATTGCATCTGCCAACGTGCACCTGGAGCGACGGGTATGGACCTGCAAGAATCTTCATGGGAGACAGATGCGAAAGTGTCCAGGATCTCTGGGCAGGACAAAACGTTAGAAATGAATTCTGAGGAAGAACGAAAATTTTGGAGACTGTTACTTCAAAATTTGGAAATATCCTACATGTGATAAGAACTGATCCCGTGATGGACGGTTGGACAGAATCGAAGTGCCAAAGAGAAAAAGTGCCGATTGGAATGTCGTGAACTGATAATAGGAACAGCTAACGAGACGAAATGAGAAATGGAAGGAACGTCGAAAGGGAACCTGTTATCAGATACTTATTAAACCACGATAATCCGATCGGTCCAGTGGCTGTCCATTGGACCAGTGAACTCAGCATTTTCAAGCGCAGGGACCAATATGCATCAAATACATCAGTACGAAAGAAAATGTTTGATTAAAAATCCGGCTGAAAATAAAAAAACTGTGTCAATAAAAAAATTACACTACATTATTTATTACGGCGTTCTTAAATCTTCTAAAATTCACGGTTCAAAAATGAGTATCCTCGTGCCAGAAAGCAGACAGGACAATTAGCAGTGAGAAATTGGCCAGGTCGAACAAGCACAGACAGGCATGAGGATCGGTGACGATAAAGGAAGCCAGCAAGGAAGCAAAGGCCTAGTCGGTGTAAAGCCAGTGGCGTCAGGTAGCCATCCAGCCGTGGTCCTCGTACAAGAAGAGCGATAGTGGGGCGGCAGGACTGGATGAAGGTGGGGATGGCAGGCGCTCACGGGGAGTTATGAATGAGCCGGTGAAGAGCAACGAGCGGCGTGGGGAGGGGGGCGGAGGGGGGCCAGAGGCAAGTAAGGAAGAGATCGAAGCGGCGTGGGGGTAAGGATTGGCCCAAAGCGGGGTGCGGGCCACGTGCTTCGGAGCCTTTACAATCGTATATAGGCACCGACCAGCAGAGCGCCTAGTACCATATTCTCACAGTCACTCCAACCACATGAGACAGACAGACAGAAGTCCACCTTCCACTTCCATTCCTTCCGCAGGTTCACTCCTACTATAACGAACGCCTGCCTGGTTGCCTGCCTGCCAGCCAGCCGAGCCAGCCTGACTGACTGCCTGCCTGCCTGCCTGCCTGCCTGCCTTCCTTCCTTCCTTCCTTACTGCTATACCTACCTACCTCCGTAACTCGGACACAGAGGTGATACTCACCACTTGCTCGACTCAGTCACCTCCTGTCACTCGGTAGGGCACGACGATCTTCCCCGCGAGGACCACGCAACTCATAGTCGCAGCCACCGTAGGCACAGAGTTACACGTACCGAGGATACGAACAGAGAGGATACCTGCAAGAGTGAAAGACTGAGGGAGAGTCGGAAGCCGAAGGAGAGAGAGAGAGAGAGACTGCGAGACACAGAAGAGAAAAGAAGAGCCAAAAGGAAAGGACCACCCTTAACGGTTGAAGCTGCTGGACCATCTTCTGACGTCGGTGTGCCCCTGAACCCCGATCCCGGACACCCCAAGCCCCACCAGTCTCACCCCCCCGATATTCCCACCTCCACTGGCACCTTCGTGAGAACAGAAATCCCCCCCTACACCCTCGTACTCCCCCTCCCGCCTGACCCCCCCTTAGCCCCCCTACGACTCTTTTGCCTCCCCCCTCCCCCCGTATAAGAATCAGTGCATCGCGTGTGCCGGGACCAGTGCCAAACGGATTGTGATTCTGTGCAGACAGTTTTTGAGTGCCGCGAAGGAAGTCTCGTGACAAGGAGTATATCTCATAAACTTCGAATTCATTCATTGGGATTATTTTTTTTTTTTTTTTTTTACAAAAAACGATATATCTATACACACGTGCATTATATAGATTGTCGTACGCGTATCGCGTTGTATATATATATATACATATACATACACGCTGGAAGTAAGCGTACGCGTAACCCGCAACGACGCGAGTCACACGTGAATCGTCGTTACGGTTACCTTAGAATAACACGCGCGGTCTCAGTGATAAAAAAAACAGTGTGATGCGATCATGATCCTAAGAGAGATGAAGGATACAGTGATCGCTCGTGATCATCCGACGATGATGGAGGCTATTCTTACTCGCGATCAGAGGACTACGTCTCATAGGGTCCTTGACCGTCGCTCCCAAGGTGGCACGATTTTCTCATCCAGCGCGATCATCGCTGACACCGGTATCGGCTTGAGCAGCAACAATAGCAGCAACGGCACGAGCGGGCAGAGTAGTGGCGGGACGATTGGCACTTTAAAAGAAATGCACTTTACAAACATTCTCGCCGTCACGAGGAAACGGAGAACTGCACTTGGGAGAAGAGTCGATTGTGATGATCCGTGCCTGGTGCATTGTTGTTCTAATAAACGGATACGAAGATTTACCAGCACCACGTGGCTCAGTAAGTTTGTCATGTCATCGATATGCGATTGAGATCATCGACTTTTCATTCAGGGAAATGTCATTTTACTTCGTTATCTGCGAATTGCCGTGCATATATATATATATATATGTATATGTATATATATTAAAGTTCCGTATGCTCGTTTGCCATATCGATTCATTGCAAGTGACTGCAGTTTCTCTTTTACAGACGCGATATTATCCACGATGACACTTTTAGCCTGGGAAAATTGGTTTCTGTGAAACAGCCGATATAACCGGGACTGGCTTTTTTTTTTTTTTTTCTATTGTCCTGGCGGACACCCGTTAGACCGTAAATTGTTTATCGTCAGAGGAAACGACTTTTAATGATTTTCGATTATCAAGATCACTTTTTGTTTTCTTTGCTCAGTGAAACTCACTTGATTAGGGCTTTACAGTGTAGACGATTTTTTTTTATCGGGTTACGAATATCATACTGTCGCTTGCCGATATCTAGAAACGTTGCTTGAGACTATTTCGTGTGCTTTGTATGATTTGCGTTATTCGATAAAAAAGTAGCTCGATTCGCGGGAATTTTTCGTCATTTTCTTCTCATTCACCCGGGGTCACGTTATATCGGCATATACGAGTGACCTGCACGCGTGTGAGTGTACCGATTTCCTAGTGGCTGCTATGGGACACGTAAACGAGGCTCATTACCGAGGGTGCGAGTGACGTTTATAAATGCATTATGTAGCCGTTAACGATGGGTAATTTCTTCGTGATTGTTGAGCACGCGCCACGGCACTGATTTAAAGTGCCCGACGAGCAGTAGAAAGATTTTCGCGTGGTTGATATCAGGAGCGAGCGACGTTACTGAAATATTACAAAGTCCGTAAGAGTCGAGTGGGTACGAAAAAAAAATGCAAAAAGAAAAAAAGAGTGCAAAAAAATATTGTGGCGAAAAATTGTAATTTGTGTTTAAAAAAATCGCACGCGCCGTATCGATCCTTTAATTGGTAGCGATATCCCGAAAATTGCGTATTACCTATTAACAGCTCGAGGCGAGACTCTTAATCGGCCAGTAGTCACTCGTAAATCGCCGCCAATTTGAGTTACGACCTGCCAGTGAAATTTCGCATGAAGTTTAAGCCGTTTTAGCGATATCCGCCTTCGGGCTGCAGCACGACTCCTTTTTTTTTTTTTTTCTTTGTATTCACCTCGATCTTACCCGTTGCCTCGCGTTCGTTTGGCCGCTGGTCTCCGCGGGCTTTTTCGTGATTAGCTTATTTCAACTCGATTGCCTCTCCGTTACTGTTTACTAGAAAAAAGGGTAGACAGTCGTTGGGAATAATGACGAGCCAAGACCTATCCGGGTATTACGGGTCGTTTATATTCGCGACTTTCAATAATTTATGTTTCCTATCCTTTTGCCGTAGTTGGCACGATTTTTCGCATTTTATCATGAAGAAAATTTTGCAAGTGATTCCGACGAGCTGACAGGGACAGCCCGAGGGAATCGGGAGTGGATGGAAATTTTTTTTTTAATAACGATGGGTTATTATGCGAAATACGAGAATAAGTTATATATATATATATATATATATACATTTATAAACATCCATATTTATTTAATAATATAAATACGGTCCCTTAGGTGTTCTCACGGTTCAGGATTTTCGGGCAAGTGGACGCATTAGTCATGTTCGTAACGGTCCTCGTTATCGCAGTTTGGTCGTCGAGGCACTCAGAGGTGAACGATTCGCGCCCGTTTTTACGTCTCTGATCCCGTGATTTCTTCTCCTCGACCCAGCGACGTATATTCCTGACATATCGAGGATCTTTGCGCACATCCAAAAATCCTTACTGAATTCAGAAACGTGGGGTTGGTACAGTTAAAGCGCTGCCTCGCGGGGCCACCTGTTGGGCGACGAGCGTGCTACATGCTACAGGTGGCTCATTCAGGATCTCCCGGTTGGCCAGTCAGGCAGCAGCAGCAACAGCAGCAGTAGCAATTCCTATCATCGGGATAATCTTTGGGAATAGGTATTTACCTGCGAGAGGAGTATTGGACCTGGAATTGGAAGATAGGAAAACGTATGCAGCAAAGATTAGAATCCATTGGAGACAATTGATAAGATCCGATGCGAAGGATTTTTTGAGATCGATAAAAAAAAGTCATGCAATTTTATTCAGTTTCAAGTTCAGGCCTATCAGCATTATCAGCAACGATAACGGCATATCTGTACAGCAACTGCTGTAAAATCGTAATGTAACAGCAACGGCAGAGAAGTTCTAAGACAGAATCCAGTAGGAGCAACGGATACGCGTCCTACAATAAATCGGCGAGGCGTGTGTTGTGTGCGCGACCTACCGCAACGCACGGTGGTCCCGTCCGTATAGCGCAGGGATAGCCGAGGGGGGCATAATGGGGTATAATTGTCGCGAGCAATGCGAGGACAGTGCACCATTACTGCATTTTTCCCGTCTTCTTGTCGGTGCGCGAGATGCGCGTTGCCGGGTCGTGCTGAGCTGACCGGTGCGCGCGTAACTTTTTTCCCTTGCGCCGCGGGTTCTCAGGAATTTCACTGGAACGCCGCCGTCGTCGGTCGTAGCAGGCGAGAGCCCGGGCCTGGTCGTTGAGGTAGGCCCAACGTTACAGATCGGTCCAGGTCAGGTTCCTCGTGGTGTGGGGGGATGATAGGCCCACGAAAGAAAAAATGTCAACCCTGTCCATGGGCCCGGTAACAATTGGACACATGACCCTTGCCCGTCATGTATCGTAACAGCTCACCTTTGTACCAGGTCAAAGGTCACGGCGTATTTTTTTCATTCTGAGCTCATCCTTGCGTACGATCTGTCCGAATGGAGCTTTTCTCATCGTTGACCTTTCATTGGTGTACGACGATGTGCGTAGGTCGTTCGAGGACGAGGAGAGGGTGCGAGGGTGATTCTAGGGGAAGATGAGATCAATTCGCAGGGGCGTCGTGTAATTACGAGAAGTCAGTCATCTTTTGAAAATAATTAGACGCCTTTAGCTACCCTTGGAAGTTATTCTTGTACGTTCCTCGTTACGCTCCCTTGCTCGCGTGGACTCTGGAAATCATCAATGGCTCATAATCGTCTTGGGTGTCGAAGGTCATCCTGGCATTAACACGTGTCTTAATACAATCAATTAAATTGAAAATCGTTATTAGTACCTTATCTGTGCTGCTTTGGCTTCCATTGGGCTAGGCCTGGGGTTGGCTCTGGCTGACTGAGTTGGGACCGGTCTCGTGTCCGATCGATGACAATCGATCGACCTGACTTTTGAGGTCGACCGTGCAACTCTCGGTAACGAGCAGATCGGCTGAACAGATGTCCCAGGACACCCTTATACCTTTATAACAATACAGCAAGCCGGACGACATTCCCTTCTGCGACGTTGGTACCTTGATAAACGTATAGATCATTGGGGTATCATCGGCTCCCCCTTAAACGGATGTCACACGCGCGGCACGTTTTCGATTACGGTTTCGATGCGAAGTACAGTCTATCCTTCGCAGTAAATTGATCTCTGCCTACGGCGACGAGGTATGTCTAGGAGTCGCTCGTTAACATGCGTAAAGTGTACGAGGCGTCTGCCTGCCGCTTGCCGTCTCCGTCAAGAGACCTACTGATTGTACCTCGAGTCCCGAGACCTCGAACGTTTATGATTTTGTTAGCGCCTTCCCGAAGACTAATGCGCCTCTGTTTCCCTTTGTTATTTTCACGTTGAAAGTCACTTTTCATTCGTCGGCTGTGACGACAGAAGACCGTTAGGCTGATTTTACCTTATTTCGACAGTTTATGAGATACGTGCGTACGGGATCAGCGGGATGCCAGGCGTTGGCTTAAAAGTCGCCAAATGTAGCCTTAAGGAATTGGCGCGGTTGTCGTCGCTGGACCGGATCCAAGACCTCTCATCAAGGGTCGTAAGAAGAGAAATAACGCGCGAAACGTGAACGTAATTCACGGCGACGATAATTCGCCAGGAACCTGCACCAAACTACCTGATGATCATAAGACGGTGGTCATTCAGATTCGTGGTTATCGCGTAATCGTGCACAATTGATTAAACGCTTCTGAGACTTTTGCTGAGTATACGGAAGTCTTCGTGAATTTCGGTCACTCGGGTCGCTCCTCGAATTTCATAATTTTACTCGGACCGTATCGCCATGGTATTCATAATTTTTTTTGTCGCTTCGCAAAAAAATTGTCTGAATTACTTGAAGTATTAAAGACAAATAACTTACGTCGTATTTTTTATTTATATTTTCAGGGCTAGGCAGCCTTCTAATAACTTTGCTGATTGTCTCGGTCCACGGAGCCCCCACGATGACTTTTGAGGATAAACAAGGACGACTGAATTCACCGCCCAAATGGGTAAATCCTTGCGGTCTTGCAGCCGATGATTTCGACGCTGATCTCGATGTGGTGCAACTTCGGGACGAGCAGTTGCTCACCCAGGTCGTCGTTCAGGCTAAAATGGCGCTCATGCAAGCGCAGCTCTTTCGCGACGATTACGTGAGTACTTACGAATTCCATTAAGCTCATTGAAATCCTAAGTAATTTTATTAGGTTACGAGCAAAATTTTATTAACCGACTCGAACGACACGTAGGTATATCTCTTACGAAAGGTAATGCAGAAATACTTATTCACTCGTTCAGCCAATCTCGTTGCATTAAGGATCAATTCGTAGGACCAATGATGATAGACGTGTTTTGTAAGGCTGTCGAGGTGGTAAATAGGAAGTCGAAGTCAATGACGACACCACGGGAAAAACCGTAGCGCCAACGCTCTGTTTTTCCTGTTAAGTAACGAGGACAGCGTGCGAAAAAGTTTAACAGACGTGAACGTAGACTCGAGCAGAGTCAACGAAAGTTTAAAGGATCGATCGATCGTGCCAAAGTTTTTTGAAATTTTCGCGAAGAGAATATGGCGAATCAATTAATCGCAAGATACACACGGAGTATAGGAGGAGTAGTAAGCTCATCAATGGAACTATAATTACTGGCGTGGGTGGTAAAGCCGGAGGGGGTTAGAGAGGAGGGGGGGGGGGACGAGAGAGGGGAAAGGAGTCGTTCGAGCGGAAGGCAGTTATGGCTGTACTTCCGGTGAGACGGACATTGATCGTGCGACGAGTGACACCATCCTTCGAAAGAGATCTTGAAAGTTTCGCGTATAAATCGTCTCAGTTATTTTGACATTGATATCTAAGAGACAATGAGACGAGGATCTTACAGTTATTCGTTCGAACCCAGACGCAGATTCGTGGTTTAGGAAAAATATATTTGATACGTTGATAGGAAGGATGTCCATGCCATGAAAATGATTCTCATTCGATCAATGACGATCCAAGACTCTCGGATCGCTACACGTATAATCCACTGGGCTGATCTCTAATCAAATTTCAAGGAATAACGAGAGGAGGAACGTGATTCGTTCAAAAGCAAGACCCGGTATCTGTATCCTTGTGTACGTGTCCGCCGGAAGTAGGAGAACGTTCCTTGGGATCCCCACCACCGGTCAGGGTAGTAAGGCCGGGTACTCGGACACACGTTCATTAATCAGCTGAAAGGCTCGTGACATACCTATGACTGATAAAGCGTCGAAACGCATCGAGAATCGGTAATACGAAACCGTTTTGATCTACCGCTACCAGGATAAGACCAAGCGAGCGATCTCGATTCCATTACAATCTTGAGTCTCGTTCGAGGAAGCTAAAGCGTCTTCTCGACGGATCTATCGGCAGCCAAGCGACTGGCACCTTCAGCCTGGTGAAAGAGACTCTTGAAGTTAAAGACCGGATCCAAGTGGACTTGACCCAACGTCCTGTTCCGGATGTCACTGGTTCGCAGTCCGTTCGCATCCGGACTGGCCATAGACAATTGGACAACATTTTATCACACAATTAAGGCACTACGTGACCCCGTCCGTTAATCGTGCAAATCATAGCTCCGAGTCTCCGATGAGTTGCTCTCCGAGCAACCTCAGACGCTGCTCTCTTTGTACTGTCACTTCGACCAAGCTGATTCTCAAGGTGTCCGTTTGGATGGAAGCGCATGATTCATCGGTGCTCCGGTATGGCATTCAAGGACCTAGCAGAAACGATCCCTAAGAGACAAAAGGGAGAAATCCTGAGGTATCATCCATATAGGAAACCGCACTGAGATCCTGCGGTTCGACCGCAGACCCGAAACTTTACTCCGTATTTTCAGGCTGATCGGCACACGAGGCGGCGCTCAGTGACTGAGCCAGTTTTATAATTTATGCGCCAACGTCGACGTCACGACGCTCACGCTCTTAGCTGCGCGCGCTTTTTCTTACTCCATCGTCTCTTCTCTCTCCGGGTCATTAGATTCAAAACACGCGTTAGCCAAGTCGCCGGTACATCGGCACACGTGACGTGTACGCCTCCAGGGGACACCTGTGCGTTTCGGGAGCACGCAGTAACGATGCGCGGCGACGCAATTAAATACGCAGAGCGCACCAATCACCCCCCTCCCCCTCCACTCTCGTTATTCCAATAAACTGCAAAGTGGAATCCAGTTCCACGTTGTAGGAACTAAGTAAAGTGATCGGGATCCCGATCCTCGGATCAATCCGAAGGGGTCCCTCGCACAAAATCGGTAGTGGGTCCAACGGGTTGCAGAGCTCTCCGACACTCGTTACATCATCGCCCATGCGATACTCGATACCGATGTTTTCTAAGTCAGCGCATAACACCCGATATCATCTTGGATCGCCGCTCCGTAGCCCTATGAGAACCCACCGTGAAGCAGAGGGAGGCTCTCCAAGTGGATTGAAGTTTCGTCGTGGACTCCTAGAAGTCGCTGGAGGACACGTATGGATAGAGCTGGATACTAGAGGACAAGGGTAAGAGTCATTGGGGCTCAAGTGGCCGGTGCAGGTGCGGACTCTGATATACCCGAGCTACGGCGACATACTGTCTGGTTGGTCCATTGTGACGTCATACCTCAAGGTCCTCTTATCCTTATCTGTGGGAAGCAGCGGGATGTTATATTAATTCAATCCTTATCTACTCTCTTCCACTGATATCACTCTCTTATCCGTGCTCAGCGAGTCTATCTCGCAAGTCTCCTTACACTCATTTCACTGAATACGCTTCCGGCTTCCCTTTTGTCCAAGCGATGATGGACGCCAAGTCGTACCGTTGTCAGACCTCTGGCGAAGTTCGTTGTGAGACGAATATATATATATATATAATATATACATATATATACGTACGTGGCGACGTCGTCGACTCTAGGCGTGACAAGGCAACTTCAGCACGCGCGTTCACTCGTGATTGTAAACAAAGTGTCGTGGGCTAGGATGATGGAGACGCATAGGCGTCGTTCCCTTCTTCACGGGTACGACGTACAGCTACGTGCAAGAATCGTAAAATATCGGAAGTGGAGGATTCCAATAAATCAGAATCGGAAGCTGCCCCTCCTTCTTAGCCACCTACCACACCGGTACTCCGCCTGCATACTAAAGTGCAGACCGGATACAACGCGCCAGCACATATATATATTACCACTTCAATGTTATTCCTGCTCACTTCGACTTCTTAGATATTATACAATTCGTTAAGTGCTCGCTCACTCTCCGGAATAGCTTTGTCGCCTTGTAACTATATCGTCGATTGACTCTACTACGATAGACTCACCTGAGCTTGCTCATCGGGCTGATCCGGATAGGGCTAGTTGGAAGATTATTTTTTTTTTTTTGAGATACGAAATCCTTAAAGGAAGTCTCTTTCTGTTAATTGTATTATGGGCATGGTTGAGGTGGGTTGTACTTTGATGAGAGACCCTTCGATCGCTACCCGGGCCGTTGTACCGAATTTTTATAACTTCTAATAAGCGGTGGCCGAGCTTCGGGAAAATAAAGAAAGAGAGAAAGACTAATTGATTTTGACGGGTCCAGCGACTGTGCGTCGGGGACTCCAGCCTACTTCCTGCCGGTTTTCAGTCCAGTTTTACGATTATTTGAGTTTCGGTGTGGCCGAGGAGATTTTTACGAGGCACAGAAAGAAGAGAAAAGAAGAAGAGTGAGAGAGGGAGTGAGAGAGAGAGAGAGAGAGAGAGAGAGAGAGAAGAAAAAAGTGAGACAGAGAAATACAGAGCTACGATTTGCTCACCGCCAGTGGTTGTTAGCGACAATTTTTCTTAATTCTCGTCTTATCGTTTATGTGTCTCCCACGGAGTTAATCAGGATCGTCGCCGTTCGCTGGTGCAATTTCATTGTTTTGAAGAAGTCGAAAAAAATTCAAAATTTTCTTACCACCTGAAATCTTTGATTTCTTCGATATTCTTTACTGTCTCCAGTTTATACCTACGTGTGTCGGCAAAAGCGAGTTTACATGCCGCTACCAGATGAGAGCCTTCAGCAGCGTCGAACCAGCCATAAAACGTAGGAGGCCATAGGAGTAAGGACTCCTTTCGGTACACCAAAGTACGGACCGCTAATGTATTTATTAGGGGCCCGCTGACACCGGATTATCGTAAAATTGCCTTTAATTGCCTAAGCGGCTCGTTTTTTGTTTCCATTTCCACAAGGAGAATCGAATATTTCTCTGACGTAAGAAATAACCGTGTATAAGAGTTTGGACCTCTTGCTCAAGGTAGAACCGCTCCTTACAAAATGGACACATTGACACGAGATCGTACCTTTTTTCAATTCAGCTCGACCTAAATCAAACTGATACTTTGTAAAATCACAAATAAATGCTAATTATCCTCCAATTTAGCCAGTATCTAACGGGTGTCTCCGAAGGAACCGTAGACACTTTTAGCAAATCTATCTACCATACAGATCCCAGGCGCAGTAGTCAAATAATCTTTATTCACTCTTATCTCTCGAGTACCGTCTGATAGTCCGAGTCTCTGACTGAGATCAATGGTGGGGTAGTCCCGCTGAAGGCATCATATTATCGTAATCATAACGTCCTGCCAAACTAGTAGCATTGTGTGTTGATTGTTATCATTCCGTTGTCGAGATAAGAGAGGCTGACAATGAATGGAGTCTGTTTTGTGCCCAGCTGGCGATCGTACGATGTCACCGAAGCACGTATCGATAGGACCCAGCTGCAGGTACCAACTGTAATCCTATCAGCCGCGAATACGACGTACGATAAAAAAATAATATTAATACAATACCAAAAAGTCATATACATATACACGTAAGGCAATGTGACCATAATAGTAAAAAAAAAAAACTACTACTCTCCCACGCTCGATATTCAAACCCACAAGTATCGGTACTCCGCGTACTAGCAGGGCACGTGCTGCACTAACCACATTGCGGGCGCAATTCCCGGTAGCGGCAATTGTAGGCATCGGCGTCGGCTCCAGTGTAAAACGAAATTTGACTTAACGCCAACGCAACAGTCTTCGTTGAGCAACAGTCCCACGCCACTGGACTTGCGTTTAGTCACCGATTACCACGAGCAGCCAGTTATGTGATTTGTCTCGACAATGCTGGATCCTCTTCCCGGTATAATCGAGCGTCCAAGTGAGTAACCAGGGCGCCGGTGATGAGCAGCTCGACACGCTCTTCGGGTCGCGTTTCTTGCTCAGGACGACCCAGGGCGAACGCCGGGGGACTCAGTCGCCCGTCTACCGGCAGCGCCGCCCCATCCGCTCCCCCAGGCTGCTACCTACGCTCTTTTCGAGTCTGACTTTTTGGGAATACCGGCTAGCAGGCGCGCCGCGAGTGCTTTACCAGGAATCTACTTGGAAGCCGTGTAGACCAGGCGCCGCGACCGGCCAGACACGTTAATTGTCCCATTGTGGCATCGCTTACACCGAACGAGTCATTATGAATCATTCGATGCTTCCACTCGGAGCTTTTACGTAACGTCACCTGCATGTGGTGCGATACGTCTACACACGAGATATTGAGAACGTAAGGTGAGCTTGGCACGAGACAGGTCGAGTCTGGGTGAACGGTGGGGATGATGGGAATGAGAAGATTTTTTTTTTTTGGTCCCCGGTAACAATTTTAGACCGAGTTTTAGTGTTAGGACTTGGTGGCCTTGAATCTCTTTTAGGTTTTTTTGTACTTTTATCCGAATCCCTCCCCCCCCCCTCCTGACTCCCCGTCGCTTTTCTTGCCTTGCTGAGAGCTGGTCTTTGATCGCGAACTTTTTGTTTCATTGTTTCAGATCAAGAAGACATTCAACACTGACTTTACCGATCTCCACTCGGCATGGAAGAACAACCACTATGACTGGTTGCCAGGAGAGTCGGATATTCCCAAGCAGCTCGGACAACAGCTGGATAAAAAATTTCTTGATAAACTGGAGGTGAGTGGAGGAGACGCCAAGAGATCTTTTTCTTGTTTGACATATTTTTATGTTTTTGGAAAAAAAAAATTCTATTCGTGATCTTGTCGTTTCAGCTTGACACGGCCCTGCTAGATGCGTACGAGTACATGCAGAAATACGCTGTGGGCCTCGAGCAGATAGTCTGGGACCAGGAGGATCATCATCTGGAGTTCCTGAAGCAGTTCACCGATACGGAGTTCAAACTTCGCACGGTACGTTACTTCATATATTTTTACGTATCGAGAAATATCTTCCAATGGCGAACGATCTTTGGACCTTTGTTCCTTGTGATTTCACGATACCCGGTCGTGCGTCAGAGCTGCAATAAATGTAGGGACTTTCACAATACTCAACAAAGCCGAGCAATTAGCTTAAATTATGAGTTGTGCACGGGCGCGATAAAAAGCGTTTGCCAATTTTACGACTGTTTTACGTAAAGTATTGTCAGTCCTAGTGCGATAGAAAAAGAGGGTGGAAAAAAAAGTAGTGGATGGAAACGAAGAAAAACAGTGTCCAGATCCGCGCGCTATGTGCTCTACCCATTTTTTCCACGGCGATTTCTCGCGCCTTAGTTCATTTCCGTATGATCACTAGAGTCACGGATGAAATCGACGTCCTCTAAGGTCTGGTCCCGTCTGATGTTACAGGTGCTGTGCGAGCTCCAGGTCGCCCTGGTGGAACGTGGTGTGACGCTGCGCCCCGACGTGACGCGAGACGTGATGTCGAGCGAGTACCGGTTAATGAATTCGGCAACCTACCGGAACCTACGGGACTGGTTGATCTTCCGGGATTACATGAACGGACTTGAGTACGTCGTGCAGGTGTTCGAGCACCTTCGCCGGGGCTTGGAATCCTGAGGACGGCAAGGCGGAGGCCGACGTAGGGCTACCAGGCGACGACTCGCCCATTTCAGGAAAGTGGAGCCTCAGCTGGAGGCTCTTCTCGCATAGAGAGACCAGGAAGCAGGAAAAATAAGATAATGGAATGAAGGACAGGAAGTTGACCTGGAGAAGAAGTGGTGGTGACCTCCTCATCGTCAGGACCCGCCACGTGGTCCTGGATTGAATAATGGTTGCCATTGCGTTGATCTTGTGACACCTCATCTTGGAGCTTGGTGTCCTGGGATATGCGAATGGGGTCATCCGGTACCACGGAAGTACTTCCTCAGAATGTGAAATGAAATGAACTCTAGAAGTTCCTGCTTCTGCGGGAGATTTGGATGCCTGATGCAGGATACGTCGAAGAGTCGTAGAAAAAATTTAAGCCCGTCGGTTTTCGTCGCCCTTTACATAATCATACACGCACACACAGAATCCCGTTTTATCGTTATCGTCAACAAGTCGCGTCGTATCCTTCTCTCGTACGCAGCGGACGCGACTCGCGAAAGAGCCTAGCTTACCGTATTATTGATAAGTGGATACACGTTTTAAACATGTGCAACGTCCTGGGGCAATAGTACTGCACTCGCCGTTTATCTGGATGAGCGTCTGCAGACTCCTGCGCATCCTTGTACATCGCAGCACACCCAACGTCTCTTCTCGAATTCTCGTAGCTATATGTTCTTTCTTTTCACTTTTTTTTTTTATTTCTCACGAACTTCCTTTTGATCTATACTCTGTGAGTCATAGAGAGAGAGGGAGAGAAAGAGGCGAGTCCTTTGTCTCGGAACCATAGTGGGTGGATTATACGTACATACACGGTGTCCAGGATAATTAGAAAAGAGCAAGGGACGAATTGGAATTCTCTTGTACGTCATTGGATCCGAGCACTTTTGAAATTTTTATTTTAAACTGATTTTTTTTTCGGTATTTTTATCTGCATGTCTTTTAAAGGATAAATACAATTTTTTTTTAATCGCGCGAAAGATACGGGTTTGTGGATGTGTCGAAATTTTTGAAAAAAAATTCTCTTTCATTTTAGCTGATACATTTTATGCGACAGTTACAGATTTTTATCGTTTCATCAGTCTGAAGTAATGTTTCGGTGACTATTCGCGAATCTCGGAGAAGTTACGACACGCGGGACGATTGATTATTCGATTTTAAAGGCGCTAGTGCAAAAAATCGCAATAATTTTTTTCTCGCAATTTCGTATATTCGTATTTTGCCGAATCGCCTGTTCATTCTTTTTTTTTTCTACCGATAAAACGATATCAATCGCAGTTGTCGTCGACGAGGCATATTTCGAAAATTTCAGTTTTCCATATCCAACTTCCATTCGTCCCTAAGATTTTATATTTTTGCGGATCGATGCAATTTTTGGGCAAAAAATTTTTTTTTGATCTTTACTATTATTTCTTTTTTCTTTTTATATGCGCGCTGAAAACAACGGAGAATGAGAGTCGGAGAGAACGCGTGAGTGCATAAGCGAACGAGTAAACATTTCAGAATGAATGCGAATCCACATTTTGAATGACTAGTGACAGCACACGGTGAAGCTCGTGCACCAAAAACGGTATTTTTCGGGGTAATTTTTTTGCCCCGGTTAAGGAAAAATTGAATAACGGAGAAAACACAGTATTCACGCTTGCCCCGACCCCCTGCCCATACATTGTAGCTCAGCCACCCAAAATCCTCGAGAGCAAGCGGGAAACAAAATACGAGAAGTAATCCTAAATAATATTTATTAACTAACTGTAATATTATATTTGTATTTATTCAGATTATTTATTTTATTTTTGTAAAGATTTTACACTGCGAACTATATTTAAAGTTGAACTTGTCCAACGAGCAAGATGTGAAAATGAAGTATTGATATGCGCGCGAGACAAGAAATGCGACTAAATCGTTATTTAAGACGCGAAGAAAAATTTCAAGATGCGAATGGGCGCTGCTTCTAAATTTTTTTTTTAATTGGCATTAGTAATTTTTTTTTAATTTTTTTTTTTCAATTAACGCGTGTGCTCGTTTCGTCAGAAGCTGCGCTGCTGCATCGCGTTGCGCGTCATGCCGTCGTAGCTTTTGACGCAACTTCGTTCAGGGTATGAAGTCTCATATATAATATTAGGCAATTTAATTAATTTCCTGTGTAGTTGATTCTCCCTGCCACATAGAGCACCAAGTAGAAGTCGTTAAAGGCGTAAATACCTCCCGAAGAAGCTTCCTCTTTACTTTTAAACAAAAAAAAAAAAATTATCGTTCTCACATATCGCTTTTAAGTATTTACACGTAACGACTGTCGTCGTCTTTTGACGCGACTATCTTATTTTTTTTTTTATCGAGATCGACTGGCATCGTTTTTCGACTTGTTAAAATTCCATCCTGAAACGAGTGTGAGAGCGCTGTTACGTAACTCGTGCGAGAGTCACCCTTACGCAACGTGACATTGTCGATTTGAATTTTTCGAATTTCCTAATTAGGATTTAAAAGCTTTAAAAAAAATTTTATTTCTCCTCGCGAGAAAGAAAAATAAAAAAAATAAAAAATTCTCCAAAAATAATTTCACATTCACCTAATTTTAATTAACGCAATTCTCGCACGTTAACGTAAACTTCGCTTTTATTCTTCGGGACGTAAAATAATTGTAGCTACCCTTGCCCGTAGACGCTCCAGAAAAACTCACGCATGAACTTCCGGTCGAGAGCCGAACTTTCGTCTTATCGACCAAGAAGCCTATCTCTTAAGGTCTACGATTCGAATTCCCTCCTATGTGAGAATTTCGAGCGTCTCGCGTGTATAATAATTAATTGATATCTTAGTGGCGGCCAATTAAGCTTATACGTAGATCGTAGCGAAAAAGAGAGTGCAAGAAAAAGAGCGACTATTTGTCCAACGACTTTGTGCGCCTGCGCGAGCACGAGTCAAACACACGCACACGCGTTAAACGAAAACAAACACACACACACGTACACACCTCCCCCTCGTATCATTGTGTCTGTGATATACGCCATTTTGCATTTTTTTCATTAAATACAGAGAGTCAGAGAGAGAGAGAGAGAGAGAGAGAGAGAATGAATTAATTGAACGTAATCAAAGAACGTGTCCCGCGATTGACGACCTAAACTCCTGGCTCATCCGGCACTCGTTACACCTTAAAATTATATTATCCTTCTACTTAACTAGTCTCTCTCTTAATTAGACCGCCGCCATTTTCTCTCTTGAATTCGTCTTAATTAATAAAACCATCGTCAATATCCGATTAGTCAATTACGCGATGCAGCAGCCTCACAGCGTCTGAGCGTCGGACCACGACGATGTTCCTATGTACGGTCGTCGAACGAGTCCTGCGCATGCGCACCACATACGTATCGAAACATTTTATTTAATACGTCACACATAATCGATTATCGATTCTCATTTACTATATAAGCCATTACTACCGATACTGTCCGTATTCACTAAATTACTGCTCGACACTCTCTCTCTCTCTCTCGGGCAGTAATCGTCATAATAATCTTTATTAATTTCATCCCTTACGAGTGCGTGTATTTTGATAGAGAATATAAAGGAAGGCGCCTGACCACGTGTTCATACGTTCTCCCTCACTCCCATTCTCATTTCGTTCTTTACCACCTCCCACCTGTTACCGTAGGTGGTAATTCGGGAAGGGGGTTGGTACGAGGACATAAATTAATTGTAAAAATTACTTCGTTATCGGTTAATTGTCGTTTAATGAAATCACCTGGTCGAGCGCGTTCCGCAACACGGTAGGCCCCAATTTGCGGTATACGATATACTGATTATATTGTACATAAACAGATCTGATGATATAGATGCTAAATATTATATATGTGGATATGTATGTATACGGGCATCTCCTCTCAGAATGCCCGCTCTGTTGTATAATATTAAACCAAAGACCGTTCAACATCGAATTGCAATGGTTGTTATTATTATTGACCCACGTCCTGAACCTGCACGTATTTAATTGGCTGTGTGTACAGTTGTAACTTAATGATATTAAATTTTTGGAATTTTTTTCCATACAATTTTCTATCTTCACGGCGTCGATGTGATTCGATGGATCTTGTTGTTTCCCATGGTTTGACGGGACTGACGTATTTCACTCCCTTGGTCGTTGATGTTTGAGAGGAAACGAGTATATGATCACGGGACCCGCCGCTCTGTCCCAAGCCGCCATGTTTGCCCACGCTGTTAGCTCGTTGTCATCGCTCGCCCAACTTACTTTCTCATAAGGATTCCACCGGGCAGGTCTTCTTCTGTTTGACGTTCCTCCTGTCTTCCCTTCGTACTTCCAACTTATTTCCTTCCACGCTTCTTCGTCATCCACTGCGTCTCCTCATGCGGAGTCTTGGCTACCCGGTCACAGTGTATGCTCCAGCTGGGGACGCTAAGGTGTCAATGTTTTGCTTGGATATTAAGATCGTTAGCTTCTCTTATTCTTGGCTTCTCTTTGGTGAGTATCAATTGGTACCATTGTTGTGACATGAGTATCCATTGTTGGGATTGCATAATGATTTTCTTTATATTCTTGAAGACACGTGCCTGATACCTTGATGGATTTGCCAGGACGAGGTGTTCTTGAGGTTGCAAATTTTTAGTGAAATCATCGGCCGATCTGGAATCGACGTGCAGAAGCCAATGAGGGAGGATGAAGAGTATGATGATCCTTGTCATCCTTCAGGTAGCAAAGCAGAGACGATTTGATCTCATGCGAAGAGGTATGAATGAGTCGTGAGAAGAAGGGCTGGAAAGGAAAAGGGAAGGGAGGTGGAGGAGAGGGGAAAAGAGAGGGTGGACGAAGACCGGTGAAGAAATCGGCTCGGCATGAATGGCTTGGGAAAACTGCGATGTTCCCGCGGAGCTCTTGACGCTGCTGGACCAAGGACCGATTCGGGGACGCTGATCCTTTTGCACGGTTAGAATCCTGGGAGCGGTCTCGGTCGTCTAGCCCGGTTGCCCCGGGCGAATACTTCGGCTCCTTTCAGCTCGAAAAAATAGGAGGCCTCGTTGTAATTAGGACAGTGTGCCCGCATGGCCCGTGGAGGGAGTCCTCATCCTCCACCTCCACCGCCTCCTCTTCCACGAGTCTTCTTCACCTTCTCTGCCTTCTACGCCCGGAGGCGGACTCCCGCTACATTCCTAGTGACCCACGAGACAACTTCCAATAACGGAAGAATCTTTGAGACAAAAGACAACCCGAGTCGTATTCGTGCCTGTCTCCAGCATCGTTTGCTCCTTCGCTGTACCATTTTGCGTCTAGCCGGACGCTAACTCGGCGGATCTTAAGTCTCGTGCCAGTTTGAGTAGAGACGCGACTCTTGCTGAGAATGTTGCTAATTTTTAGGGTCTCTTAACAAGACGTTTTTCCATTTGCTGAAAAATCTTTTGACCCGGGTCCGTTCGTTCGGATGATCCTTACGAGATGAGACATGGCACATGGTTGTCCTTAACTGCTGCTGATTGAGGGGCGGTGCTCCGCTAATAGGTTCCATCTCCTTCACCGTGGCGTCCCTCGGGGGGCCACGCTCTAAAACACCCTAGATTTATTTCACGACTAATTTCGCCTTGTTAGCCGACAGGACGTAACATAAGAGGGGCCTCCTCTTATGTTTGTTCGAGAAGCGCCCATCCTCAAGGGCTTAACAGGTCTTAATGGCTACGTGCTAAGCCCCACACCCCAAGCGCCTCTCCATCCTTCTCGACAGTCCTTCCTCCATATCCTTTACCTTCGATACTAAACTATGTCGAACTCGACAAACCGCAAACTGACCGCTTATTATACGAATCCTTCCAATGAGTCAAAGGGATCTCTTGACTCTTTCGACCAGCGCAGAACAATAGACATAACGGGTATACAAAATTATTGCAGATAAAAGATTTTTAAAATTGTCAATATCTCAGCTGAATTTTATGTAAAAAATATTAACAATTTTTTTTTTCAGAGTAAAGTATTTGTACTTAATAAATGTGAAAAAAATATTTAAAAAATTTAACGTCCTACCGATAGAATCGCTCGATTCAGTTTTGGTCCATGGCTCATGTCGGCGAGAGGTCTTCAGAGAAAAGTGAAGCCATTCGTGGGAACCGTGGGACCGCTTCCGAGAAAGCACCGCGATGGAGACGTCGCTTGAAAAAGGACGATATGTAAATTTTGCTCTTTCGCGACGCAGTCGCTCGCTTGTGTATCCACACATAGCCAGGGAATCTTCGCACGGCGGCACGTACCTCTCTCTCTCCATAGCGGCCACTCGAATTCGGACAGCTGTTCCATCCAATGAGATGCATTTTGTCGCGAGATAAGAGGACGCTCCGACGTGTGGGAGGGGTAAGATAACCGCGGAACACATGAACACTTTTAACGGCTAATTGCCGTTGATACGAGAAGAAGTTGGGCGTGGAACTGGTATCGTGGGGTATCGACTTGCCAAATGCATGGGAACCCAAATCCTTGAGAAAGAATTATACACCCCGTCGGTTGTTCTTTGTGTCTTTTAATGCCACACCATAGAAAAATTCTCTGGTGTTACTTTTGGTTACCATAACCATCATTTAAATTCTATAAAATTTTTAGATCCAATTCTCCTCATATATTCCATGGTGTTTCTACCAATCCTTTATTCCGGTACAGACCCTAAAAATCTTTTGGCAATCCTAACAAGATGCGATACTATGGGATCCTTATGGGATACGCGGATCCCGGTTGCTATGGAGTTTGAGACGTAGCCCTCCGCGCGAGACGGTGAGGTCGCGACATCGTGACCAACGGCCAGCCACTGATTTACATATTGTCCAATGGTGAACCAGCGAGAAGACACCATTGCGGCTCTTTGTTTTGGAATGCCAGAGCGGAGAGAAGAGCGTCCGTTCGTAATAGCGTCGAGATCGAGACGCCCGGACTATCCGGCGAACCACCAACGTCGATCTCGCCAAGTGCAGAGGCGTCGGGTAATGCATTCTCATTTTTCTGTTTCTTTTTTTTTCATTTAAAAATAAACGCTCATGAAGTCGAGTTAGGGGATCGCGGTATTATCGACGAGGATGGAAAATCCATAAAATATCATTGACCCGATTGGTAACAATCGTATCCGATCGGTAGAATCAGATGATACGTGTAAACCGGTATAGCTGTACCAAATGGATCCCCAGAGGAAGATGAAGATTAATGAAACCGGATGTTGGGTACTTTTGTCACTTGCTCTTTGTGAAGTGTCCAAGTACTCTCACCTTAGAAGACTGACTAGACCAGGGTTGAGCATCGATTACCAAACAGTCCATGTGCCAGGTGGATTCTGAAGCGCCCTGTAAAAGGCTGTAAAACCGATCCTTTACGGTAGATTAAGGCGCTGCAAAGCGAGTACAAACTACAATATGCGCCAGATAATAAACCGGCAGGTTAAGGGTTTTAACGCTCTGGCCCCAGGAGTCCCAGGTAACGGTCACCTGACTCCGCATCCTAAATCACTCGTAGAAGAAGAGGAAGATGAAGAAGAGGAGATGTCGGAGAGGACAGGTCGGCGCTGGAAGCTGAAGTGAAACAGAAGAGAAGAAGTAGGGAAGAACAAGAGGAGGAAGGAGAGTATATGTGGCTGTAAGATCAACCTGAACTGTACTCAGTTTTATGACGACGCCAAGCGTCTAAACAATACGCCATTTTGTGTCTGGTACCCGCTCTCACTTAGCCGCACGCGGTAGGACCCAGCGGAAGAGCCCAAAGGAAGATCCACAAGCAAATAAAGGAGAATGCCTTTAAACTCAGGAAGTGAGATCTCTCGTTAAACCTCTGGCTATCGGCCATTTTTCTTTTACCAACTACAGAAAGAGAATTCGTCACGATTCTTACTTTGAAACGGACTCTGGCAACCGGTAAGAGAGTGGCTGCCGCGATGACCTCGGTTCTTTGGGAGTGAACAGCGGCGGAAATGCTCCTCATAGCTGCCGATTCTCTGGCAGCTAAAGTATGGTGCGTCATGTGCTATCGGAGGCACGTGCTCGGCTTGGACAATAGATTTGCAAAGGCGATGAGTCTTGTGACATATCGAAAGTCTTAGCAAGTACGTATTACGTAGATATGTGTACACGCACTATAGATATATGTCGGCGCATTGGCCACAAGTGGCAAGGATACAAGGGAGAAGGGACCGAGTCTGTGCCAAACCGCAGAGCACGTGTCGAATGAAATGTTAAAGAATGTAAAAATGCAGATGGAGTAAAAGGCAATGACGATCTCTTATCCTGCGTGTTAAGGTCCTCCATCGCGTCCCACTTGTGACCGCAAGCAGGCACGAGGCCCATGCTGATGCCTTGTTAACATCCGCGAAACGACCGTCAGGAATCCTAAAGTGCTTGTCGCATTAGGAGGTAGAGAAGTCAAGGGGACGTAAGGCCTCGTTTTTAAGTGACTCTGGGACCCAATCCAAAGGAGCCGTGGGCCCACATGACCTCGTCTATTCGTGTCTCAGAGTTTGATTTCGAGTTGTTTCTCTTTTATCCAGAGAATCCGAATCAGCCTAACCGGGGGGGGGGGGGGGGGAGAAGGGGTCT